>JAHRHZ010000026.1:33341936-33443311 GCA_024137785.1 Ginglymostoma cirratum
CCTACCGAACCCTTCACTGTTTGCTCCAAGGCCACCAGCCTACCGAACCCTTCACTGTGTGCTCCAAGGTCACTAACCTACTGAAATCTTCACTACGTGCTCCAAGGCCACCACCCTGCTGAACCCTTCACTGTTTACTCCAAGGCCAACATCTTACTGAACCCTTCACTGTGTGCTCCAAGGCCACCATCCTCACTGTGTGCTCCAAGGCCACCAACCTACTTAACCCATCACTGTGTGCTCCAAGGCCACCATCCTACCTAGCCCTTCACTGTGTGCTCCAAGGCCACTATTCTACTTAACCCATCACTGTGTGCTCCAAGGCCACCTTCCTACCAAACCCTTCATTGTGTGCTCCAAGGCCGCTATGCTACCGAACCCTTCACTGTGTGCTCCAAGGCCACCATCCTACCTAACCCTTCATCTACGCAAGCTGGCATTAGCCAACCACATCATCATGCCTGCTGTCTGATCAACTCAGACACCACTTCAGGCCCTTCAATACTTTTGTTTGGAGCTCAAGGATGTCTATAATTGGTATGTGTCTGCCAGGTCATTTGGTACTCAAGGACACACAAGAATCTTATAGCTCTTGACTTGCTTTCGTAGAACTTATTAAATTTAGCCACTAATTTGGAGGCTGCCAATCTGTATATAATATTGTTTATTTCATGCATATTTGCTGACTTCAGCACTTAGTTTTGGGCTTCCACCCTTTGTGCTTTGACTTGCCTTATAGCACAATGGAAGACACAGGCAGCTTGCGACGGTAGAAAACAGCCAATCTATCAATCACATAGAAAGTGCACAGTGAGGTAAAATGATTCTTTGAAAAAAAAAAGGGCTAAACCATATGAAACTTAAAATGCCAAACAAGGTTGCAGTGAATACCTTTTTACAAATGATTCACCGAGGCTGGGAGAACTCAAAAGAGAAACCATTGGATTAACCCCGTGAAAATGGTGATTACAACTCGAAACAGGTTGCAAGCAATAAAATTCTCTCTCCCCCAAGCATTTTTGCTTCGAAGGTAAGGAAGACGAGCCTTAAAACAGATAACCTCCTGAAGCTTATTAGTAGTGAATTTAACCTCCAATCTCAGGAGGCTTTTACAAATAAAAAGAGAAAAATAATTGAACAAGTTGATGAATTATCAGCTGAGAAAAGGATGAATTTGTGTTTAGAGGGCCAACAAAATAAGCAATACAATTTGAAGGTAATGGGGATTATTATGTCCCTTCAGCCTCATTTATTTGGATAGTAATTAATAGCCTGACCAAAACATTGAATGGAGACTTGGTTCAGAGTCCTTCTATATTCCATTTTCAAACAAACCTCAACAGACAGACTTGTAGTTAATACAGTACTTTCCATGGCTGCAGGCCAACTCAAAGCACTTTATAGCCAATGACATGCAATTTTGAAATGTTAGGCTGTATTTTGGTTTTGGCTAACTGTGAGTTGCATCGAATTTTAGAAAGGGGTTCTGACAAAAATTCATCTTACCAAACCTGCCTCATTCACCACTTACCCTTTGTCTGTGACGTTCCTCATGTCTGATTCTATCCACACACTATCACATACCATTCCTACAACAATTTGACACTTTGTAGATAGCTGCTAACAGATCCATATCCCTGTAATCTGAGCCAAGTTATAAAGGCTGCCATGCACCCAGATGAGAACTGGCATTCTGAAGCTGCCCTGCCCAGAGACTGAGACTCAGCGTGGGTTCAGGGAAGGGGAAGATAGCAAACAATTCACCGAGCAGAACCTAGAGGTCCTGGTAAAGAGCACGGAACAAAGGAGAAGGCACAGGAAGCCACACTGGCATATCCTGGCAGCTTGGTCCAAGGCTGCCACACAGGAGAGTGCCAGCTCTTCAAACCAGCAATGGTACCTAGCGCCAATTTTCTGCTTTTTCCGTTTATCCCTACACACACCTCTATCCAAATAATCATCCGATGCCCTCTTGAATAATTCAATTGCTTCCACCACATCTCCAGACAGTACGTTCCATACTCTTAACAGTTATGTGAAAATGGTCTTTTTCCATCACCCTTGTTTCTTTTGCACATTCACTTTTAATCTATTTCCTCTCGTTCTTGTTCATTTTACAAGCAAGAACACCTTCTTCCTATGTACTATGTCCAGCCAACTCCTGATTTCAAAACCTCTATCAAATCTCCTCTCAGCCTTCTTCTCTCTAAGGAGAACAGTCCCAACTTCTTCAATCTATCCTCATAACTAATGCGGCTCCTTCCTGGAACCATTCTTGTAAATTGATTCTGCACACTCTCTGATGTGTTCACATCTTTCCTACAATGTGTTGGCCACAATATTCCAGCTGAGATCTAACAAAAAGTGTCTGATACAAGGTTCAGCATCCTTTCCTTGACCTTGCACTCCATGTCTCTTTTAATAAAGCAAAGGATACTGTGTGCTTTATTAATTGTTCTCCAGTTGTTCTGACACCTTTACCAATCTGTTCATGTTTATACACAGGTCTCTCAGCTCTGGCACCCTGCCTTAGAACTGTACCTCCTATTCTATGTTGTCTTTCAATATTCTTCCTAGCAAACTGCATTGCCTCACACTTCCCTGCAATCAATCTCATCTGCCATCTTTTCCACCCAATTGTCGCTGTCCCTTTGATGTTCCACACTGTCCTCCCCATAGTTTACAACTTTTCCAAGTTTTGCGTCAACTGCAAAGTTTTAAATTGATCCTGCAAACCAAGACCACTATATATGTCAAAAAAAGCAATACCGACACCATGGGAACTCCATAACAAACCTTGTTTCAGCCTGAAAATTAGCCATTGATGAATACTCTCAGTCCTATCGTTCAGCCAGTTTTGTATCCACATTGCTACTGTCCCTGTTATACTCTGACTTAGAATTTCGCTCAGAAGTCTGTTGTATGGCACTGTATCAAATACTTTTTAGAATCTATGTGCCACATCAACAGCATAACCCTCATTAAGCCTGTTACCTCTCCTTCAAGATCATGAGCTGGCTGTCCATGACTCCATATGACATTGTCACAGTGGGTTGTACTTACAGAATTACTCAGTATTAATGCATTCAACATAACAACATCCCCATATCATTGAACATCATCTCCTTCATCCATCAATCTAACTCAGCCCTGAAAAAAAAATCAATGACCAGCTTTAACTGTTTTCTGGAGCAAAGAATCCCATATATTTATGACAGTAAAAAAGGTTATTCTCATTCCGTCTTCAAATGGAGACCCCCTTAACTGTGTTTTATGGTTCTAATCTCAGTTAAGCTAAGTTTGACGCGGAAGTGTGACTTGTGCAGTACGGCCATCAGCTGGGATCATAACAGAAGGAACAGTGAAAGTAAATGGGGAATTGAAATTGACGCGCTGACATGCTGTCAATGTCAGTAATTACAGCTTCCAGCTGCTGTCAGACTCTGGTGCTCCTCCTTCGTGAGGGTACAGATGTGTGGTCAGAAGGTGATCTCAGAATCAAATATCGCACCAAAGCTGTCCACAGCCTCTATACATTAGAAATCCCCAATTTCAGACTTTACCCTTGATTTGAAAGTTTAAAGGAATAAACTGAATTAGACATCAGTCAATGTGGGAATAAAGTAAGCCAATCCAGTAAACATAATGGTTCAACTGATGCACAAAAAGGGAAAGGTATAAGCAATAAAAAAGTAATAATTTTCTCTCAAAACTCAAGCCTCACAACATTCTACCGCAAGATGTAATAAAACAATTACTGTTGTAACTAGATAAAACTAAAAAGTCAGGAACATTTGGTTTTGCTCCTTAGTCTGGCACTTAACCAACCCTGCATTAAAAGAAATCAAAGCTCCAACCCACCCTTCTTGGATTTGCAACATAATGCTGTGATATGTTAAAGGCAGCTCTTTGGAAATATGTCCCTGAATTTGATACATTGGCATTAAAGATGTTTTAAAAAAAATCACCTTGGCAGCTGATGCTGCAGGCTGTTTCCTGAAATCGTAACTTGTCACCAAGTGCTGGTCCTGTAGGTGTGATGGTGACAATCTACTTTCTTTCAGAATGAAGCTCTATTTTATGATTGAATCTGTACCAAGTTTAATTGTTTCAACACCGCCTTCAATTTTGCATCAACTATCTTGAATTATGTGCAGGTGGTGGGCATTAATCAGGGTTTTACATCAGTAAACAAATGGGGCCCCTCCTGGGGCACAGTGATAGTGTCCTACCCGTGGACCAGGAGGCTCAGACTCAATCCTTACCTGTTCCAGAGGTGTGTGATATCATCTTTCCACAGGTTGATCAGAGTATATTCTTGACCAGATACTGGGGCCCCTCTTGTTGCACAGCATTAGTGTCACTATTCCTGGACCATGAGGCCCAGGTTCAAGTCCCACCTGCTCCAGGGTTGTATAATAACATCTCCAAACATGGGTATTAGGAAAATAGATTTTTTTTTAGAAAGTCAGCAGATATCAGGAACTCTTGCGGTACAGTGGTAGCATCTCTACCTCTGAGCCAGGAGGCCCTGGTTCAATTCCTAACTGCTCCAGAGTATGTAATAACATATTTGAACAGGTTGATTAGAAAATATCATCAACAGATATCCAGAGGCACTCAATGAAACTGGGGCCTTGTACAGTTAGGAGGTGTATGCTTGTAGTGTTTCACTCTGTGAATAAACCTTAGATAGAGTAAAAATAAATATAAGTTCGATCCTTCATCAACTGGCTTGATTATAATGTACAAGGTATTTGGGGAATTTGAAAGAGTTTAAACTTGCAACTTTAGTTTGGACCTGCTGACTGAACTGCTACTTTCGTTAATAGGCTTTCCTAGTATAAAGGTATTCTGTTTCGTCATTGTCCATTTTCCATTCCATATGATTTGTTTATTCTATTTTGCCTTAGTAGATTACATTTAATTTCTTAACTCTATTAAGCCATGGTTATAATTATTCCTTAATTAAGTATTTGAAACATGATCACAGTCAGTAAGACTGAAGATTAAGCCATTAACCCAAGAAATTTGTAATGAGACTGAAATCACATACATATTGTCAGTATGATTTGGTATTTTGTGTGGAGAAAACTCAACCAGACAAATTCTGCTGCATGAGAGATAAAAGGTACTGCAGATGCTGGAGAATCCGAGATAACAAGCATGGGGCTGGATGAACACAGCAGGTCAAGCAGCATCATAGGAGCAGGAAAACTTGACGTTTCGGGCCTAAACCCTTCATCAGAAATGGGGGAGGGGAAGAGGGTTCTGAAATAAATAGGGAGAGAGGGGGAGGCGGATAGAGGATGGATAGAGGAGAGGATAGGTGGAGAGGAGGCAGACAAGTCGAAGAGGCGGGGATGGAGCCAGTAAAGGTGAGTGTAGGTAGCGGGGTAGGGAGGAGATAGGTCAGTCCAGGGAGGATGGACAGGTCAAGGGGGCGGGATGATGTTAGTAGATAGGAGATGGGGGTGTGGCTTGAGGTGAGAGGAAGAACAGGTTAGGGAGGTGGAGATGAGCTGGGCTGGTTTTGGGATGCGGTTGGGGGAGGGGGGATTTTGAAGCTTGTGAAATCCACATTGATGCCCTCCACGACTCCCTTGTCCGCTCCACACTCCCCTCCAGCCCCACCACACCCGGCACTTTTCCTTGTAACCGCAGGAAGTGCTACACTTACCCCCACACCTCCTCCCTCACCCCAATCCCAGGCCCCAAGAAGACTTTCCACATCAGGCAGATGTTCACCTGCACATCTGCCAATGTGGTATACTGCATCCGCTGTACCCGTTGTGGCTTCCTCTACATCAGGGAAACCAAGCGGAGGCTTGGGGACCGCTTTGCAGAACACCTGCGCTCAGTTCGCAACAAACAACTGCACCTCCCAGTCGCGAACCATTTCAACTCCCCCTCCCATTCCTCAGATGACATGTCCATCCTCGGCCTCCTGCAATGCCACAGTGATGCCACCCGAAGGCTGCAGGAACAGCAAATCATATTCAGCCTGGGAACCCTGCAGCCCAATGGCATCAATGTGGATTTCACAAGCTTCAAAATCTCCCTTCCCCCTACCGCATCCCAATACCAGCCCAGCTCATCTCCACCTCCCTAACATGTTTTCCCTCTCACCTCAAGCCACACCCCCATCTCCTATCTACTAACATCATCCCGCCCCCTTGACCTGTCCGTCCTCCCCGGACTGACCTATCTCCTCCCTACCCTCCTACCTACACTCACCTTTACTGGCTCCATCCCCGCCTCTTCGACTTGTCTGCCTCCTCTCCACCTATCCTCTCCTCTATCCATCCTCTATCCACCTCCCCCTCTCTCCCTATTTATTTCAGAACCCTCTTCCCCTCCCCCATTTCTGATGAAGGGTTTAGGCCCGAAACGTCAAGTTTTCCTGCTCCTATGATGCTGCTTGACCTGCTGTGTTCATCCAGCCCCATGCTTGTTAAATTCTGCTGCATGTCCTTGTTTTGAAGGCTATAGAGGGGGATTGGGACCATACTTTGCATTCTAGATCTAGAATGAAGTCAAACTTAAGACAGTCGTAACTTCTAACTAAGGGACACTGGAACAACATAATCCTCAACTATCACTTGTAAAATGCTGCTCAAAATAATTATCAAATAAAATCCTCCATTACCAATATAGCATTAGCACTGGATAATTGGAAAGAGTCCTAAAAGGGCTATATCGTCGCCTAGCAAAGAGGAAGATCAGGTGATGAGATGCCTGCGTGCCATTATTCCCAGTGATCCATGCTTGCCCAGTTCTGTACTGGGTTTTACTTGTTTTACAATTAGTCCAGTCAATTCTCTGTCTGGAGCTCTGGATGGTTCCCTGTTCTAAGGCCAAGATCTCATTAGGTCTATTTTGATTGATATTTCAGTCATTACAATGACTGCAATGACAGACCTGGGCATACTGAAGAATGCTGTCAGTTCAAGTCAATACTACCCCTCGATCTATCTGCCACTTGTCCTGTTTTGATCCACACAGAATGGCTATCTTGAGTAGTCCAATCACAAATTTTTACAGAGTGATGTAGATGGTAAAAGCAAATTTTTTTTTTTTTAGTTTGCTTTGCTACTAAATTCTGTTCATGAATCACTTATTAAAATTATTAAGGATTTGAATGAATTTTCATCAGCTACAAAATAAACATCTGAACTCAAAAGCATCTCTGGCCTCTTTCCAGCTCTGCAATTTGGCAAAACATACTAACTCTAATTTTAAAATATTCTAGTCTTCCATTATAGCTGTTTCCTTCAATCACTATTCACCATTTTTAAAACACATTGGCTTTGAGAACATAATATTCAGCCTCAAACAATGTATAATTCAACCAGTGGTAACAGCTTGTTCCATGAAATCATTTTTCCTCCTCACAAAGTACAGGAACATGCTCTGACACATTCAGCTCAATAAAATGATGGTGGACAACACAAGGCCACACACACTCACCCAAGGCTGCGTTTGTACCTGGGTCCCTGGCGCTGTGAGACAGCAGGGCTAACCACTGAGCCACCGTTTCACCTGCATGCCATTGTTTCTTCATGGATCCTAGTTTTGCTGTCACCCACAAGTGGAGAGATCTTTTCTACATCTATCCAATCAAACCACATCTGAATCTTAAAGAAGCCACAATCACATCACTTTCCTGATTCTTTTTTTCTAGGATAACAAGGCCCAGCCTGATCAATTTTTCCTGATGAAGAATAACTTCTCAGTTCTGAAATTATCATTGGAAATCCTTTTTGCACCTTCTCCAATACAACTATACGGCCTTAACAATTAGCTCATTCCTTTTAACCCAGCATACTTTCTGCACAACAACATGTGAATTTTCCTCGCTAACTTCGACCCCTGGTGATTTTGTCCTCCTACATTGTGATATCCAAATTTTATTAAAATAGTGACACCCATTCAGCAGGGCAAAAGCAGAATCTGATGCACGGTTTGCTGCTTCTACTGAAATGTTAAAAGCACTGACAATTCTCAATGCAACTTGCCTTAGTGATCCATGAACTTAATGTTAATGAAAAGATTGAGTGCTCATCCCTGCTGCTCTTACACATTTTTGCTAAGAAGGGTCCCGACCCGAAACATCAACTTTCATGCTCCTCTGATGCTGCCTGACCTGTTGCATTCCTTCAGCTCCACAATGGGTTATGTGGATTCTAGTTTCAAGTTTAACCAATGGCACTTAATTTTACATAATAAGGACATCATAATATTCCATCTACATTCTGCCCACAAACAGCTTCCAGTTGCTTGCCACTTCAACACAACGCCCCGTTCTCCAGCCAACATCTCTGTCTCTGGCTGGCTGCAGTGCTCCAGCAAAACTCAGCACAAGCTGGAAGAACAACACCTCATTTTCTGCTCGGGGACCCCGCAGCCGTCCGGACGCAATACTGAGTTCAATAATTTTAGTGTCTGAACTCTCCCCTGTCCTCGCCCCCTACCCCACACACCTGACTATCACATACTCTGCAATTACACACTACCTGTTGTCAGTCACTAACAGTCTCCATTAACAGCTATTCACTCTCCTAGCCAGATCGTTATCAACTGCTCTTCTCTCTCTTTGGGCTTTATACCCACCTATCATTTAATTCCTATCCCATCCCTCACCCTATCTTCAGCATATAAATCGACATTTTCTCAGCTACCATCAGCTCTGAGGAAGGATCACTGGACTTGAAACGTTAACTCTGATTTCTTTTCATGGATGCTGCCAGACCTGCTGAGCTTTTCCAGCATCTTCTGTTTATGTTCTTGATTTACAGCATTTGCAGTTCTTTTGGTTTCTATACTACATTCCGATGGTTTGTGCTGGCATATAGGTTCTGTACGAGTTTCCTCCCATTCCTTTGTGTCTAATACAACTAGCAAAACCTTCTATTCCATTCTTCGTCATCTGTTTTCTGAGCTTTCCCTCAACCGCATCAATGTTATTCGCCTCAAATACTCTGGCTGGCAGCAGGTTCTGCATACTAACCACATTCTGGGTAATTTAAATACATAATGGCATTTCGCAGCCTATTTGAATTCAGTAAGTGACTGGAACAGCCAAGTTATTTCAGGGAAAGAGCAGCAAAAATTTACACAGTGCCCCTGGAAAGTGCAGCAAATGCCAGAATGATAGTACACTCTGCACAGGTAATAAAATGTTACAAAATCACATTAATATATGTTATCATTAGTAGACCACCAAATAAAAGTTAACATTTTTAAACTGCATGTGTGCTAAGGTGTCATATTACTCTATAATTCCTTTTCCTTTATAAATTCCTTCTGGCTCACTGTCAAGTTACAATTATTGAGGTTTGATTAATATTACTTTATTTGTCTTTAAAAGCTATTCAGCAAAAGTCCATTTTTCCTTGAAACTCCCTTCATAAGATTTTTTCAATGCATAAGTACCACATTCTGTGCATCAAAACTCCACAAACCTGCACGGTTCCAGTTACAGACTCATCATAGAGTCATACAGAGCGGAAACAGACCCTTCGGACCAACCAGTCCATGCTGACCCTAGTCCCACCTCCCAAGGCTTGGCCCAAATCTCTCCAAACATTTCTTATTCATGTACTTATCCAAATGTCTTTTAAACATTGTAACTGTATCCACATCTAACACTTCGTCTGGAAGTTCATTCCACATATGAACCACTATGTAAAAAAGTTGCCTCTTATGTCCTTTTTAAATCTTTCTCCTCTCACCTTAAAAATATGCCCCCTAGTCTTTGAAATCTCCCACCCTAGAAAAAAGACCCCTGTCATTCCCATTATCTATGCCCTTCATGATTTTATAAACCTCTATAAGGTTAGCCCTCAACCTCCTACGCTCCAGTGAAAAAAGTCCCAGCCTATCCAGCCTATCCAGCCTCTCCTTATAGCTCAAACCTTCTATTTCCTGGCAACATCCTGATAAGTCTCTTCTGAACCCTCTCCAGCTTACAGTATCCTTCCTACAATGGGACGACCAATAACAGTTGTCCAATTCTTTTTAAATATACACTTTTACACACAAAGGGTAGTAGATGTTTGGAACTCTCTTCCACAAATGGCAGTGAAAGATGGATCAGCTGTCAATTTTAAACCTGAGATAGATAACTTTTTGATAAACAAAGGTATTAAGCAGTGTGCGATTACATTTGGCAATGGACTGGTTTGGCCAAATGGTCTATTTCCATGCTGTATGACTCTACGACTCTGTGACAGGTCGGTGGAGTTAGACCACAGATCCGTCATGAACTCACCGAATGGCAGAACAGGCTCAAAGGGCTGAATGGCCTACTCCTGTTCTTATGTTCCTACAATTGTGAGCGTGCTTAAGGTGGAATTACTTGTCGGTAGCCAATATTACTATGCATATTCGGAATCCCACCGATTAGGCAAAACATTGGCTTAACAAATAATCTGAATTTACAGTTCCGATGGAAAAACCACAGGTATCCAAACAACGATTTATAGCCATAGAACATTAAATGATATCAATATATTTCAGTAAGCGTTGCTTTGGCATTTGCTGATGTACTCCCTTCATCGTTCCAGCTCAATGAGCAGAAGTTCCAAAGCCAGATTGAGACCATCTGTTCCTGTTGGGATTTCACCAAGGGAGCCCTATCAGTTTGCTGCTATCCCTGGAGCTGAATGCACATGAGCACCTGCATCCAACCTACCCACCCCAACAATTTTGCCATTGGCCCACTGACACTTCCAAATCCCACCTTCCCAGCCAATCAGGAAATTAATGGATCTTTGTTAAACAACCAGATTAATCTTGAGCATCAATCAAATTCTCTAAAACAACTAAATGTAAGTGCTGGAAAAGGAGTTAAAACAATTATTTAATTTATTCATTCAGTTTGCCAGTGAATTCTCTTCATTCATTCATTTATTCCAGTGAATTCTCTTCTGTGTTACTTGCAGCAATGTCTTAAGAGACTGAAGGGTGAGCCTGATGCACTGACATGCTCTAGAAGTCACATATTTGTAAATCTAAAGACAACAGATTCTGCAATAGGACGCCAGTCAGTAACAGGAGGGTTAACACCATGATCTGCCTCCTGCAGTATCTTCCAAACATGCAGCATTCTCTGATGGGCAACACACGCTCTAAATTATACATCAGTAAATAACAGGAGGCAGTGAGATTCTTCACAGACCTTGAATGCTCAAGCACTGAAAAGAAATATATGCCCATTTTATATTAGCTAGATCATAAATGTCAGTGCTGATAATTCCTCCCTAATCCTCAATCTGTTCCCCACCACTTGCTGGAATACCTGGCTTCCTTAACAAGGCAATCTTACTTCAGCAACCCATTGAACACCAAGGCAATTTTGCAAAGTTTGTGAGAAAGATAGAAGTTATTTCACAGAGATTTAATGTCACTAATTTAACAGGTATAGTCGGCTGAGTTTCTTGGAGCCGTTTCCAGATGACTTTTCCTGATCAGCACACTCTGTACCAAGGAAATAATTGTTTTATTGCCAAGCTCCATGACTTTTTTATTCTCGTAAATGATCTGAAGCAACAGAAAGCTGGTTACCAGCTGGTTACCTGCTTACGCGCTCAAAATATTCGGAACAGTAAATTCCACTACTGCTTTTGTACAATTCTCAAGGTGTCATACAGAAACTATTACCCAGACAGACCAGAAACACAGGTTTCTAACGTTGCTGAAGAAAATGAAGCAGGTTGTTGAAGCTTCTGTTTATTCTTATTTGTCCAGGCACTTTTCAATTAAACAAAAGCTTGGGGGTAGCTGTTTCTTGGTGCATTCCCCATCAAATGTTTTGAGCAGATCAAATTGCATTGTTTGAATTTAGCTATTTCCTGGTGTATTCTCCATGATAATGCTTTGACGAGAGGTCACTTGCTGATTAATCAAGACTCTGTTTCTCATTCACTGCTGTTCCCTTTGAAACCTGGCATTCTTGCACTTTCATAATGAGCGTAAGGTGAATCTTAATCTGATCTTACTCCATATTACTGATGGAAGAGAATCTGAGGTCCAAACGACCATAGCAGAATTAGACAAGAATTCCCATGAGACCTATTACAAAGCTAGGAGCGTTATACCATACTTTTTACGCTCTTGAAAAGTGGCATGGCAAGCTTCTTCAAACGCTTTGTTAATGACCTAAGTCACCTCATTAATTTTCATCCCCCTGTCGAATTCACCTCGGAAGAACCTCCATGCTGGGGAGGCAGTGGCCTCGTGGTATAATCACTGGATTGTTAATCCAGAGACCCAGGTAACGTTCTGGGGATCCAGGTTTGAATCCTGCCATGGCAGATGGTGGAAGCTGAATTCAGTAAAAACAGATCTGGAATTAAAAAGTCTAATGATGACCATGAATCCATTGTTGATTATCAGGGGAAAACCCATCAGGTTCACTAATATCCTTCAGGGAAGGAAACTGCCATCCTTACCTGGTCTGGCCTACACATGACTCTAGACCCACAGCAATGTGGTTGACTCTTAACTGCCCTATGGGCAATAAATGCTGCCTAGCCAGTGACGCCTGGATCCCATGAGTGAATAAGAAAAAATGTTGGAGGCTGGACACTGATGTCTCAGGGCACACCTCATAACATACAACCCACATCAACAGACATTGGCATCCAATGTGCACCAGATTTTAATAGCCAAAATAACACATCTCCATTCCACTTACCGGACACTGCTGTATTGCAATGCTGCACCTAGGGCTGTACTGGCAACTCTCATTGTAATGCTGCAGCAAGGGCACTGTGCCCTCAGGGACATAGACCCAGCTCATGGATTGGACCAGGCTGTATTTTAGAGTTCTTTGCCTGCTGCCATAGCACTTACTCACTCTTCACCCTCCTGAATGCTCACAGCAGCCCTGCATTGCCTGGTTTTGCCTTGCCTCTTTGCACTTTTTCCCCTCAGCCAGAGAAACCAAGCTCATTTTTATGTTGTTTCGCTTTGTCATTTAGCGCAAACAGAAAAGAAGTAAGCTTGTCACAGTTGTTGGCAGCCCTCAGTCAAGTCAAGGGGGGTAGTATTCGCTTAGTCGGGAGTTCTGGCACAGCAAGTCAAGGGCAGTCCCCAATATCAGTCAAGGTACCTGACATGGTCAGTCAGCCTTCAGGTGGTCAAAGTCAGAATGCTTTCATTTTAACGTGCGGGGAGCCAAATGCCAGCAACCCAGCACCCATCTTCAGTCATACACGTACGGAAACAGAGCCTTCGCTCTAACTCATTCACCAAGTTTCCCAAACTAAACTGCGCCCACCTGCCTGCATTTGGCCCATCTCCCTCTAAACCTTTGCAATTCATTACCTGTCCAAATGTCTTTTGAATGTTGTCACTGGGCCTGAATCCACCACTTCCTCGGGCAGTTCATTCCATATCCAAATCACCCCCTCTGTGAAAAAAAATTGCCGCTCAAGTCCCTTTTAAATCTTTCTCCTCTCACCTTAAAAAATATGCCCCCTATGTTTGAACTCCCTCACCCAAGGGAAAATACCTTTGCAATTCACCTTGTCTATGTCCCTCACAATTTCATAGACCTCTAAGATCACATCTCAACCTCCTATGTCTATGCTCTTCCACTATCAATGATTTCCTTCCACCCTACAGTATGCTGCTGTCCTCTGGAATGACAGAATGAAGGGAGATGGAAGTGGGTGGCATAGCTATTACTGCTGGTGCAGGTGGAGAGGTTCCCTGAGGGAGGAGACAGCACACCCTGCATGCAGGCTTAGTAATGTTCGGGTCTGGGATGGATAAGATGTTGCAGGCAATTGTAAGATGGTAGCGTTAAAACATTGAGGTTTGTAGAATAGCACAGATAGCAAAACTGGAGTCAATGAGAATCGGGGGCAAACTCTCCAGTGGTTGGAGTCATATCGGCACATAGGAAGATGGTCGTGTTGTTGGAGGTCACTCATCTCAGCTCCAGGACATGTCTGCAGGAGTTCCTCAGGGTAGTGTCCCAGGCCCAACCATCTTCAGCTGCTTCATCAATGACTTTCCCTCCATCATGAGGTCAGAAGCAGGGATGTTTGCCAAAGATTGCACAATGTTCAGCACCATTTTCGACTCTGCAGATACTGAAGCAGTCCATGTCCAAATGAGACAAGATCTGGACAATATCCAGGCTTGGGCTGACAAGTGCTACAGATGTCAGGCAATGACCAAGTCCAATATGAGAGAGTCTAGCCATCACCCCTTGAAAATGGTATTACTATCATGAATCCCCTACCATCAACAACCTGGGATGAGTCCAGCAACACTCAAGAAACTTGACACCATGCTGAACAAAGCAGCCTTCTTGATTGTCACCACACCCACAAATGTCCATTCCCTCCACCACCCTTGCTCAGTAGCAGCAGAATGTACTATCACAAGATGCACTGTAGGAATTCACCAGGGCTATTTAGGTAGTACCTTCCAAACTCACAACCATCTAGAAGGACAACAGCAGTAGAGACAATGGGGGCCAACCACCTACAAATTTCCTTCCAATCCACTCAACATCCTAAGTTTGAAATATACCGCCATTCCTTCAATGTAACTGGATCAAATTCCTGGAAATCCCTTCCTCAAGGCATTGTGGGTCAACCTACAGTATGTGGACTGCAGTGGTTCAAGAAGGCAGCTCGCCTCCATCTTCTCAAGGGCCACTGGGGATGGAGAATAAATGCTGAACCAGTCAGCGACAACCACATCCAACAGTACAGTGGGAAAACTGTCCATAGCTCATAGTGGACATCCTTCTAAAAAGCTCAATGCACCTCGGACACAGTCAAAAAATGCAAGATTCAGCACATTATTACAAACTGAGCTACGGGCAAATTCAATAGCCAATTAAGTGGTGGCAGATGCTAGCTAGACACAAGGCTGGCTCTGATGTGAGATTCTCAAAGGCAGATGGTAACTATGACTGGGCTGTCTGTGGCAGCGTGAAATGGAGTAGGCAGCACAGTAGACACTCCAAACACGGATTGAAAGAATCACTCGTCAATACTGAATCTGCTCGAGTGATGGCCTAACTTGATGTTTTCTTTTTGATTCAAGATTTGAAATCTGTCGCCACAACAAACAATGGCTCCCGACAGCTGTGGGTTTACATGCCCTCAGCCATTCACTCTTCCTTTCTTCCCTTTGACAATTTAATTCTGTCCTTCTCCAGCAAGCTTTGGAAGTGTTTACCAGCCGCTTAATGAGATGAGCAAGTTACTGGCTCACCCTCCCCTTGAAAATTGTAGTGTGTTACCTTTAGAGCATCCACCCTCACAGGCAATGAAAAATCCAGCCTTAAAATTAATCAACAACTAGTTGAATCAAATTAACTTCCTTTTTTTCCACGTGAGCAAGAATATATTAAATACATAATGATTCATAATTATTAACAACTTAGTGATCAGGTCAGTTGGATAAAGGCAAATGGCATGGAGGGGGTTGTGTGGAAGTCTGAGTGGATAAGATCTGCACTAATTAGAGTGGGTTTTCCTTTATTCAGACCAGAGTCAGAGTTACAGGTAGCACAGGTTGGATGCATGTTCCAGCTTGGACTTCATTGTGCTTCCTCTGCAGCCTTGGAAGCAGACTCTGCAGCGCGGAGACCCATCCACTGTCAGAGCAGCCAGCCTTAGGGCTCATTATCAAACAGGATCAATAGAATACATGCTGAACTCTGGACAGTGATAGATGATAGCACCAAATGGCATGAGTGAGACCTGCTACGCCGTCATTGTCTAAGCCTGGTTCTGGCCTCACTGATTTGCACCTGAATAATCCGCTCTATTCCCGTGTCTGCTTACTCATGAAACATCTGTGTTAGAACAGATGACAGGGGATAGCTGGTGAGGCATGAACAATTCGCAACACTTAATTACCTCAAGGTCCCAGATTCCAGAAAGTTTATATACCGTAGATGAAAGAAGTAAACTGGAAAATCTGGAGATGAGGCACATAGCAAATAGAGCTGCACGATGGCTTAATGGCTAGCACTGCTGCCTCACAGCACCAGGGATGTGGGTTCGATTCCACCCTTGGGTGACTGCCTGTGTGGAGTTTGCATATTCTCCCTGTGTTTGTGTGGGTTTCCTCCAGAGCAGTGCAAAGATATGCAGTTTAGGTGAACTGGCTAAATTGTGCCCAGTGTCTAGGAATATGCAAATGAAGTGGATTAGCCTTGGGAAATGTAGGGAGGTGGTTCTGAGTGGGATGCTCTTTGGAGGGTTGGTGTGGACTTGATGGGCCATATGCCCTGTTTCCACACTGTAGGCATTCTATGATTCAAACAGCACTTAGTCTGATGTTGGATAAATCAGAATGTCATCATCTCCAAGGGTGGGTTAATATTTTGCCCTGTCCCCTTTAAGATGGCAGACGCTAAACAATTGGTTGTACATTTCCAACACCTTCCATATTGCATGTTCTTGCCTTTTGTTTTTCATCCCTGCTTTATATATTTAAGTAGTGTGTTGGTCAGGTTCCTCTGTCAGTTGTGAAATTTCAATCTGAAATTAGATTTTTTCTTAGAATCCCTACAGTGTGGAAACAGGCCCTTCGGCCCAACAGGTCCACACCAACCCCTGGAGCATCCCACCCAGACCCAACTCCCTATAACCCACCTAATCTACACATCCCTGAACACTACGGGGAATTTAGCACGGCCAATCCACCTAGCCTGCACATCTTTGGACTGTGGGAGGAAACCGGAGCACCCGGAGGAAACCCACACAGACACGGGGAGAATGTGCAAACTCCGCACAGACAGTCGCGTGAGGGTGGAATCAAATGCAGGTGTTGTGGGGTAGCGGTGCTAACCACTGAACCACCATGGCCACTTGCCTAAGAGTAAAGAACCCATCATTTCAAACAAACTTTCTCCAAACATAAAGTAAATACGATGCAGGAAAGGTCAATGATGGCACTTTAACAAAAGCCTCCCTATAACATGGGAATAACACAACTAACACCACCACTTTGAATCCAGCCATGAACTGTTGATGGACTCTATACATATGCGACAACTCCAAAATGGATTCCAAACTGGGAACAAGCAATTGCTCAATTGACTTCATTTTGAATCACCCAACTGCTTGTTCTTCCTTTTGTGCTGAAATTTTCCATCCTGGAATCTAAATGTGAGGGCAGCGGGTTGGGGAGGTAATCATGTTGGGAGTTCACTAGTTGTCTGCTGCCACCACTATGAGAAAATTCACTGGATCACGCACTAGTTGCTAAGTGTTGGCTGACAAGCTTCTCGGCCTATTGCACAACGAGAAGCCAGCAGTTTCTGGGTTCTAAATACTGCCACCCGAGGCCCAATCTTCAGGGTTCCTACTGTTCAAAAAAATAAGTTCTTCTCCTTTTCCTTCTCACAAGATGGGAGAGGGGGTGGGGCAGTCAGGACTTTGAGAGGCTAACCCATTACCCAGATCCGTG
The DNA here is from genome assembly GCA_024137785.1 of Ginglymostoma cirratum. Lineage (NCBI taxonomy): Eukaryota > Metazoa > Chordata > Chondrichthyes > Orectolobiformes > Ginglymostomatidae > Ginglymostoma > Ginglymostoma cirratum. The sequence goes on from JAHRHZ010000026.1 coordinate 33,359,388, forward strand.
CCCTCGACTGCCCGACAGTGTGGCAAATTCAGACTCCACCGCCAACCAGCAGGTGATCTACCCCGGTTACCAAATCAAAATACCAACACCTTTTCTCCCTTGCCGACAAAACAGACAACTGGAGAGATGCTGAGTAAAGGTTTGAAGTGACTGCTAAATGACCGCTTAATTGTTGGCGAGGAAATCCCTAATAGACCTTCTCACTAAGAAAATGGGGGAATGAGAGATCTCTTCAGGAATAAATTACTCAATTATTTCACCTGCTTGCTACTTCCAGTGCAGGGAAAATTGCACCTTTGAAAGTTAAATTAGCTAAAGGAGCATTATGAGTGGGCAAGATTAAAACTTGGACAGACTGGCTTGTGGTGGTCATATCACTGGATTAGTAATCTCGAGAGCCCAGGCTCTTGAGCCATGGGTTCAATTCCTACCACATCAAATGATGGAATTGAAAAGTCAGCAAATTAATTGGAATATAAAGCAAAAGTGTCTGAGACAACAATCATGTAGTACAAAAACATATCTGCTTCATTCGTGTCCTTTTTAGCGAAGGAAATCTGTCGTCCTTACTTGGTCTGGTCTACGTGTGACTCCAGACCCGCAGCAATGTGGCTGACTCTCAAGAGCCCCCTAAAACGGCCGAGCAAGCTGCTCAGTTTGAGGGCAATTAAGGACGTGCAAAAAATAATGCTGGCCTTGCCAGTGACACCTGCATTCTGTGAAAAAGTGAAAAGAACCAATAACTATTGCCCAGAAGCAAAAATAAATACGCAAACACCACAATGAAAGAAGATGTCATTATACGGCAAGAAAAAGTTATGCTGCAGTTTACATTCACTCTGATGTTTCTTCATAAGCGGCCTATTTATTTAATAAGAGCATGGATTGTTTGAACTGTTTCCCTGGTTGCCTGGTAACAAAGAGATCAGTTCATGCTCGGACAAATTAAGTCCCTTAAACCATAAAAAATTGGGGCTGGGTGAAGCAAAATGCACACAACTTATTTTCAAACAACAATTTATTCCAAAATTGTGGCTGCACTCAATTTTACAAAGACATTCAACAGAAAGCCAAAGCGACAGTTCAGGTGCCTGCTGTTTCAGATTTACAACCTGCACAGTATTTTCATTCCGAAAGCCGAGGCAAATATATGCCGTTACTACACACACAGGAAAGAACTGTCTGCCCCATGAACATCAGGAACAGACAAGACCCAGAAATACTGGCACCAATTTAGACGACGGCTTCCTCATCCACTTGTGGCCTCTGGATTTTCTTGTATTTTTTCACAGGATGGGACTATCACTGGCAGGGCCAGCATCACTTGCCCATCTTTAAATGACCTGGCACTGATGAAGGGTCGAGGTCCGAAACGTCAAGCTTTCCTGCTCCTATGATGCTGCTTGACCTGCTGTGTTCATCCAGCTCCACACCTTGTTATCTCGGATTCTGCAGCATCTGCAGTACCTTTTATCTGTGGCACTGAGTGGCTTGCTTGGACGTTTCAGAGGGCAGTTGAGTCAGCCAGATTGCTGTCAGTCTGAAGTCAGATACAGGCCAGACCAGATAAGGATGCTGGATTGCCTCCCCTAAATGAAATTAGTGAACCAGATGAGTTTTTACAACAATCAATTGAGGTTGACATGGTCGCCATCACCGGGATTAGCTTTCAATTGCACATTTGTTCAGCAAATTCAAATTCCTCTTTGCCTCGTCAACTGTATTACTCGTCCAATGATATTACCACAAAACCACTAAGTCCCCTGGGAGGAAAGGGCTTCAAGGACTGGCAAGGCCTCATGATGCAGATAGCCTATCAGACTAATTAACAGCCTCATTAATGATTGTGATAGGATGCTGACTGGGATCTTCCAACTGACCCCCTGAGTTTCTTCCAGGTGGAGTAAGGAGAGCAGTTTGACTACATGATGCAGCTGCACAGGACATTAGTTAGCCACTTTTAAAGTACTGCATTCAATTCTGGTCTCCCTGTGACAGGAAAGATGTCGTTAAACTTGAGGAACACGAAACTAGACCCTTCAGTCCAACTTGTCTATGCTGACCAAATATCCTAAATTAATCTAGTCCTACTGGCCAGCATTAACGTATTCCACTAAACTCTTCCAATTAATGTAACCATCCAGATCCTTTTAAATGTTGTAGTTGTACCAGCCTCCACCACTTCCTCTGGCAGTTCATTCTATATACACACCACCCTCTGTGTGAAAAAGTTGCCCCTTCGGTTCACATATTTCCCCTCTCATCTTAAACCTATGCCCTCTAGTTTTGGGCTCCCCTACAATGGGAAAAAGACCTTGGCTATTCACCCGATCCATGCCCCTCATGGTTTTATAAACCTCCATAAGGTCACCCCTCAGCTTCCGACGCTCCAGGGAAAATAGCCCCAGCCTATCCAACGTCTCCTTATAGATCAAACCCTCCAATCCTGGCAACGTCCTTGTAAGTCTTTTCTGCACCCTTTCAAGCTTCACAACATCTTTCCAGGGGCAGGGGCACCAGTTCAAGTGTGAGTGCCTACCATGAACCACTTCATTTTGTTCCTACAACATAAAAAGGCAGATCACAAACAACTGAGCAAGTTTCATTCATACTTGTGTTGCAAATTCAACAATTTCTTGAAGTTTAAAGGGAATTTGATGGCAAGTTGGCATTTTCATGAGGTTAGCGGTGGAGCAGTGCAGCAGTTTGTGGTGATTTAGATTTGCTTACGGCTGGGGTTTGTCCACATTAATAATGATGGTTGTTGTGAATGCACCATTATTTCCTGAGTAACTTCTACCACATGATACCACAGAATGACAGAACTGTTAGAGCACAGAAGAAGGCCTTTCATCCCCATTGTCCCAGCACCAGCTCTTCAAATGACCATCATTACCTCATGTCAATCTCCCTTGTACACTATTTGTATCCAAATAATCATTCAGTGCCCTCTTATGCTAGGTCCTATTTAATTCTCAAGAAGCACCTTTATAGCCAAAGGAAAATAGGCACACTCTGGACATGCTGCAGATATGACTTGATGTACATAGTTTCAATGATATTTTAAATCATGTCAACATTGCAATGGACGTGACTAAGGATCTACCTAAACAGTGGGACATCTATCATTTGCCCACTAATGATGATGTCCATTTATATATCAGATTTTGAATCGTGCATTGCCTCATTTCCTTATTAAATAGATTGGAATGAAGCAAGGTATATATTTTTTTCTCAGACTTTTCTTAGCTTGAAAATACTCGGATGACAAACCTGTTCTGAACCAAAGAAACAAACTAGACACCAGCTGAGACTGTGACAGCAAATTAGTTTCTGCACAAAGGAAATTCAAAATATTGTTTTCCTTTACCAAAGCCTTTTTGCATTTGTTGGCAAAGTGATTTGCTGCTTTAGTTTTTATCAACTTCAACTTCTTACGTATGATGGAGCTGTATGTTTTAAGTTATATTTGCAGCCACCTTCTTAAAAGTAAATAAATTTGCTTCAAAGAATTGGATCCCATGTGTCCTTTGTGAAATAGTCCATATTTATACCTGTTCACTGAGTCGACAATGACAACCTGAAACATGAAGGCTCTTTGAAATAACAGCAGTGTCTGAGGGAAAATAATATTAGCATAACAAAATAAACATACATTCAGTCATCACATTGACTCAAATTTAGTGTGGGATAAGCAAGATGAAGAGAAACTACGTTACTGGCCAATTGGAACTTAACCTTTTAATTACCAATGGAAATGAAAGCACTTTTCATACAAATTACCAAATAAATGGGTTTCCGTTAAGTGGGATTTCCCTATAAATCTACATTCTAAGTCAGGGTTTAACACAGTACCCATGGACATTTATAATACATAGTAGTTAAGTTTCAAAAGAACTAGAAACAAAAATTAATGTAATTGGTCATTGGTCATTTGATAGTTCAGAATTTGAGTGGTGCTCAGAAAAGATACATTACATCAAACGTTTTCATCTTTCACTCATCAGGACAATTTACTAGAAATACCAAAATATGGGGAAAACAATGAAAGGTAAACACTGATTGAGGTGAACAAGTAGACATTGATTAGATGGCAAATGGATTCTCAGTGTCAGAGGTGTTGCCATGGAGAATCCAAACATACATTCCTCATGGCAATCTCACTGCCAATCACAGTCCACTCCCAACCAATCAGGACTCTTTTCTAATACAATATAAACATTGGTTTTCCCTTAAATTTGTATTCTTGTGAATTGTCCTGATGAGTGCAAGACAAAAACTATTGACAAAATGTGGCTTTTTACAGCAACAACTGACAACTGTGAATACAAACCTGAGGTGGTATGGCTGTAATGATGTAATTCTGTCATTCTTATTGCCCTAGTGCCTAAGGTTCCAGATAGATCATGTTAAATTACAATCCATGTATCCACCCAGTGACATTCATCACTGCATCATGCTTTGCAATTTTGACATTTTTTGACTCAAGCATTGTTTCCTCTTGATGAAAACAGAATCTGACTCACTCTCAGTCCATACAATTTCCAAAGTGGGAGCCATGAGCTGAAATTCTGGGTCAGAGATTGAGAGGCAGGGATGGCTGTCGTGGAGTTCCATCCAGGTGCAAACAGCTGTGCTCCGTCTCTAACAAGTCCCCACCCTCACAGAACCCCATCTCTACTGTGACAGCCTCCTCCACCCCACAGAACCCTATCCCCACACACACACACACAGACACACACACACACACAGACGCACCAAAAAAAACGAAAGAACTGTGGATGCTAGAAATCAGAAACAAAAACCAGCAATTTCTGCTTTTGTTAAACACTTACACTGCCATTTTCATAGTTCTCATTGAGAGGACAGAACAATTTTTAAGCCTTCAAATGGGGTCACATCAGACAAAAAAAACATTTGGGATATTGCTGTATAGAATGAATTCAAATTGTCAAAATGCCTGAAACAAGTCTTTGTGTAAATAGTTACTCATCTCCTAAGTATCCGATCTTAGTAAAGCTTACTGATAGCAAACACGTTCAGGACATACACTCCTACTTGAGTCATTGATAGCTCATGCATCTTTTCTCTTTCCCCCAGAGCTTCATTATTAAAGCACTCACAGACTTGATGGATGTTACAATACATATTGCTGTAAAATCTGCAGCACCTCCATTCAACTTGCCTCATGTCACTAATTTGGAACAGAAAGCTAAAAAGTAGTCACAGAGTCCCTACAGTGTAGAAACAGGCCATGTGGCACACATCTCCAAAGAGATTCCCACCCAGATCCATTCTTCTGCCCTTGCGTTTCCCACGTCTTATCCACCTATCCTACACATCCCTGGGACACTAGGAGCAAGTTAGACAGGTCAACCCACCTGTCCTACACATCCTTGGACTGTGGGAGGAAATCCACACAGGGAGAACATGCAAACTCCACACAGACAATCACCCAAGGCTGGAATCAAACCTGGGTCGCCGGTGCCGTGAGGTGCCAGTGCTAACCACTGAGCCACCATGTCTTATAGGCCAGCTTAGCGTAACCCCCTCAGCAACAGCATGGTTTTGAAGCTAACCAAGACATTAAGGGTAGATGACCAAAGAATAAAAGATGGTGGTGAAGGATAAACTCAAAGACAATCTGTGCCAAGGACTGCTTTGCATTCAATGTACATTCCCAATTTACCTTCCCAGATTGTGCACTTGTTTCAACGTTGTTTAGATCAGTCGGCTCTCAGTTATCATTTTCTCCCTGTCTATACAGGCACCGCTGACAGAATGCATTTCCCTTATGCCAGGGCTTTTTCTTATCAACTATCTTCACTCAGCCGAATGATGCACTGTTCATGTGCACTGGCCACTTGGCCAAGTGAAAGTAACAAAATGGCTCATTTGTCTTTGCAAATTAACTCAAATACTGAAGTGACTTTCATGGATGAAATTGTAATAACTGCCATGCCACTGATACAGTGTGGATGCTTTGGTCAAAAGCAAGCACGAAGCAAACTGCTTGATTTCCAGGACAGAGTTTAAGCACAGGCAATATTGTTCATTTATCCCTTTGATCTTGGCAACATCTCACAGCTGGGTTAATGAATTCCAAAAATTTTTAGTACCGTTATGTCTGTGAAACATTTTAGTACCGTCATGTCGATAAAAAGGCTTGGCTGAATTGAAATTTTATTGATGGCTACGTTGCTGTTATTTGTAAGATCGGTTCGGATTTTCTGATGGCCAGGCAGTCGTTATGCAATTGTGAATGGGAGTTACACATGATGACCCTTTGGAACTCCCTATCATAGCACACTCCAAAAGAATTCCCTGGGATATTGAACTTCCTGCTGAGCAGCTCCTCCTCACCTGGAACGCTCTGAAAATCTCTATTTAAATTGTTCTAATGAAATTAAACAAAACGGTAATTCAGGGAAAGTTAAACTATTAACTATATAATGCAACTCCTCAATAACCATGAAACTGACCAAATATTACCTCCCACACCACACCACTTATAATCTTCCAGACCATTCACCAAACCTCACCTGTTCTCCACGCCGACCCTGATTTGATACAAACCCCTCCCTCTTCCCCCCACCTCCCACGGCACCCGACCCCTCTTCAACCTCCTGCCAGACCCAACACAGATTCTATAAGTCTCCACAGGGCCTGATCCCCTCTCTGCCCCCAAAAGGACTCTGGTACCCTGAACCCCCTGCCCAGGAGTCTCTCTCCCACTGGACCTGATCTGAACTGCATCACGGTATCCCACACAACAGTCCCTTCCACCAACCCCCAGGAACCAAAATAACCTTCCCCTTCCCACCTGAGCTGACCTGTCCCACCACCATCTGCCCCCACCACTTTTCCAGACCCAATTTCTCCCACATACACTGTCCTATCCTAAACAGTACATCACTGACTTTGTCAACTCAGACCCTGGCACTCTACTCACTTGACACCTTACCCCTTACCCAGCTGGCACTCTACTAACCTGGCACCCAGATAACCTGACATCCTTGCCCGCTGGCCTCCTACTTTCCTGGTGCCTTTTACCACCATCCACCCACAAACACCCACTCATCTAGCAGTGTTCCCTCCAAGCCCTAACATCACTCTTGCCTTGTGCACTTACAGGTTGGCAGTAATTGTCAAGAGTGATTGTCAGGACCTTTAAATGTCAGAATACAGCAGCTGACTGCTCCGAGAATGGGATGCGGTTTGCCTTCCTCTCACTGTTTGAAGCTACAAATGAACTGTCAGAATGTGAGTACCTCTCCACATCTCCAAGGAAGGTTTCAGCAGAATCTCGTCTCAGAAACATAGAGCTTTCTTCATTCGTGAAGGAGGAAGGACTGGAATGGCCCCTGCTGTGACGTTGTTATTCCTGGACAAATCCAGACCCTTTCTTTCCCTGGGCAAGTGAAATAATTCAATGGAGAACTCCTAAGCCAGGAATTCATTGCTCTCAGCTTCAGGAGAAAGACGTAACCTCTCTCAGCAGGAGCACCGAGAGATGCTGAGTGCGAAGTGTTAAGTAACAACGACTATTCAATTTGCTTGTGATTTACACCACATCTCATGGATTAATGTGACTATTAACTTGGTTATTTACTGCATCACTGAAGAAAGTGTTATCATTTTCAACTTTGATGACTCACATCACTGTTTTGGCAAAGTAAAGTTCAGGGCTGACTCTGCTTAATTTGCAGATCGCATTCGTAACTGTTTTCCCCTTCTGGTGATGACTTGTCTGTAATTTCACCTTTTGCGCTAAATTAAGAGGACAAAAGCATCCTGCAGTATCTCACACAGTGCTGTCAAGGCTTACAAGTGATGGCCAAGCAATGGAAGATGGGATTGGAAGAGATAGATGCTTGTTTATGACTGGTATAGACATGATGGGCCCAAGGGCCTGTATCTTTGCTGCAGACCTCCTACGTATCTAACCTCTGGGCAATTCAAAATGCTTCACAGCCAACAAAGTGGTTTTGAAATGTATTTTCTGTTGCTGTACAGGCTGGCAAAAAACAGTAATGCAAACATGACAAGATAATGCATTGTTGTGCAATGGCACTTTGACGGAACTCTTTTCTATGTTGTTCCTCCCCTTCACTCAATCTTCCTCCAACTTGATAGCTGAGCTCAAGCTAGGGCAGACAAAACACACACGTGCATATATGTTAAAAGTGAGGTTCAAAGCAGATGAGATACAGGGAGAAAGCAGGAGAACGGGGATGGGAAACCTATCAGCCATGATCAAATGGCAGAGCAGACTCAAATAGGCTGAATGGCCTAGCTCTGCTCCTATCTCTTATGGTCTTATCAATAGAAACATCTCAACTGGGGAGAGTGTTAACATTGTCGCTATCAAATTAAAATGAGCAGCTTTTATATGACAAGTGCATTTGAAATGGGTTTAGATCAGCATTATGGGCAGCACAGAGCCTCAGTGGTTAGCACGACTGCCTCACAGCACCAGGGACTCGGTTCTGGTTCGACTCCAGCCTCAGGCAACTGTCTGTGTGGAGTTCTGACTTTCTCTCTGTGTTTGCATGGGGTTTCTTTCAGGTGCTCTGGTTTCCTCCCACTGTCCAAACATGTGCAGGTTAGATGGATTGGCCATGGGAAATGCAGGGTTAGAGAGTCTGGGTGGGATGCTCTTTAGAGGATTCATATGGATTCAATAGGTTGAATGGCCTGCTTCCACACTGGAGGGATTCCCTGATTCAAACTTCAAAGTAACCACAACGCACAACATAAAACATACATGCAACTGGATGCAGAAAAACACAATTCATTTGGAGATAGTAGAAACTGCAGATGCTGGACAATCTGAGATAACAAGGTGTAGAGCTGGATGAACACAGCAGACCAAGCAGCATCAGAGCAGCAGGAAAGGCCTAGGCCCGAAACGTCAGCTTTCCTGCTCGTCTGATGCTGCTTGGCCAGCTGTGTTCATCCAGCTCCACACCTTGTTATCTCACAATTCATTTGGACCTTTGTTTCAATGGATACACAATATAACCAATTACTAAAAGTGTCATGGCTGTTAGAGGTGTTAGATAGCAGGAGATGGTCCACTTCCCAGAGAAAAGTGAGCCTCTGGAACAGGGCCTTTGCCTGTGTGAATGACATCAATTCATCAAATTTCTGCAAGTCTGAGCTAGACACACTTCGGGCTGAAGTGAAAATCACCTCTTGCAAAAAAAAAAAATCCAAAATGATCACCTCAGCTGGTTTCAAATGCCAAGAGGAGCCAGAAATGAATTTCTCAGAATCTTTCTTCTCAAATAGGTCCTGGTCTTAGAATCCACTTTCTCCTCTTGTCCAGCAACTTAGTTTCCAGGTTAAATAGGACATATCAATCCATGGTCCTGACGTCATTACAGTTCTGGGGAAAGATGCTCGATGGGTTCAGGGTCTTTTTAGTTTTTGGTCACTTCTCAAATCAATCATATGAAGAAGCACACTTTTAAAACTTAGTCTAAATAATGTCTTTATGGTTGTTCAGCTCAATATAATTGCTGTTAAAGGATCCAAATGAGCGGAAGGAAACATCCACAACTGACGAATATCAGTGTGCTGTAAGAAGAGGGTGGGAAAGGGGAATCAGAACTGTTCACTGAACTATGCACTTCATATCACGTGCAGGGGGAGACTGTTGCACAGGGTCATGTGACCTGATGTCATTTCCTGTGATGCAAATCAGCTCTCCTATACAAGTCTAAAAGAGTCTAAAAGGGATAATTGAATACACACTGTGATGACATCATGAGCATTTGGTCAGAGTAGAGAAAGGGCTAAAAGAGACAGACCTGGGGCTAATGTGTTCTTAACTGTCTCTGTAGTAACTTGCTACAGGCCTTGCTACTGTCATCTGTAAATAGTCATGTGGTAGTGTCGAGCTAGACCATTGATGAAAACCAAAGGTAACAGAAGTATTGAGTTTCCCCTTGAATTGGTATTCTTGCAAATTTTCCTGATGAGTACAAGATGAAAAGCTGCAATAAAATGTTGTTTTTTCAACAATACTCAAATCTGTTAATAAAATTCCAATTCTATTTATTCAACAAGGCTGTTTTAGTTAGACTAGAGAGTTCGCTATTCTCATCTATGCGAGCTTGAAAGAACTCGTACACACAACACTATTGATAACTTAGCATTGCAGCCTTTCCAAATGCCGGTGTTGCTTCTGGAGTCTCTAACACTGTGCCCAATTTCCTACAAAAAAATGACACTGTAGCCATGGCAAAGTTAGTAAAGCTGAATCCAATGTCTGGGTCTGTAAGAAAATCCTAAAAATCCTTGCATCTTTTTTAACCATTAGCTTTCCCTCCAACGAAAGAAAGTAACCATCCCAAATTGAATCACCTTCCTTCGGAAAAGAATGACATTTCTGAAAAGGGTAAAAATGTCACAGGCATCAGCTGTCACTCATGTGGCAAACATTGTGAAAGATGATTACCCATGGTCGTATACAAAATGTTTTGTTTTGCCAGAACTACAGCTAAAAATAAAGAAACCTTGGCATTGTCAGCATCTGTTTCCATTGTGGTTGTTCTCTATTGGTGCATTATCCGTGAAGGGATGGTAGAGGGATGTTTTTATGATTGGAAGCCTGCGACTAGCAGTGTATCACAGGGATTGGTACAGGGACCCTTGCTGTTTGTTACATAAATTAATGATTTGGATCTACATGTCAAAGATATAATTGGTAAGTTTGCAGATGACATTAAAATTGGTGTTGTTGTTGATAGTGAGGAGGATTGTCTCAGGCTACAGTCGGACATTGTCAGGTCACATGGACCTAGTGCAACCCTAGCATCCAATCTTTCAGAACCAGTAACTGTTTTGGGAGCATCACGTTATACAATAGAGTATTAGTAAAACATTTCAAGGCACTTAACAAGAGAGACATTAATGAAAAATGTCGCCGCCTATCTGCAAAAGCAATCGGGAGAGAAGACCAATTGTTGAATCAAGGAGTTACATTTCAAGGAGCATCTTAAAAGAAGTATGGAGACAGGGAGTTTTAGGGAGGGAAAACCCAGAGCTCAGGCCAAAGTAGCTGGATGCACAGCCACCAATGGTGCAGTGATTAAAATTAGGGAGTCGCAAGTGGCTAGAGTTGGAGGAGTGCAACCATTCAGATGGTCAGCGAGCTAGAGTAGGTTATACAGATAAGGAGGGGCAATATCATGGATGGATTTGAGAAGAAGAATGAAGATTTTAAAATTGGAGCATTTGTTGAATGGGGAGCCAGCAAAGATTAGTAAACATACCAGTGGCAGACAAACAATATCTAGAGCAATCACATACGGACTGTTGAGTTTTTGACGACCAGAAATGTTTGCAGGTCAGAGGATGGGAGATTCCAGAACAGCACTGAAATAGGGAGGTGTAAACGGCACAAAAAACGTGGATGAGAGAGGTTACTCGGGGAACAAGAGAGTCGCAGCTAAGTGATGTTATGGAAGTGAAAAAAAGCAGTCTTCACAATGGTGCAAACTCATATCGGGGTCAAGCACAGCACCAAGGTTGACTGAGAAACAGTCGCTCAGTCAGCGACTGAAATGAAAACACTGCCACTTGAATGACAACATGTGGATTATTTCAATACAGTCAAAGACAAAGATAATGCTTAGGAATGGCAGGTCTGTGAATGCAGATGCAAAGGGAAATTCATATGTTGCTGTCAAAAGTACCAGTTGTCAGATTGCTAAAAGCTTCCATTATATTAATTCAAGGTTTGGTGCTAGCATTTTCATTCACAACATGGCAGATCTGCAAACATTAACCTTGTGCCTTCATTGAAATTCTCCTTGTATACTGAAGGACGTAGATTTTACAACAATGCAAATGGTATCAACAGAGAGGAGAGTTGAGGGAAACAGTAATGGTAACTTACTGTGCATTTACTCAAAAGATTTTAACCATTTCGTATTTACATAATCTGCTCATTGTTATGTGTAATCGTTTCACCTGAACAATAAAATAGCTTACAAGCTCCAGCATTCTTTTGGGTGAAACATGAGAATATCATTCTCTTTTATTGAAGTGAACCTGTTCGACTCTGCCCGTATTTTCAAAATAGACTTGCTTTGCAGCAGTTGTAAATGTGGAACCTGCCAAAGTGTGAACTTCCTGTGCTCTTCCAGACCTGCTTGCACAGCTATGACAACAGCTGTCATCTGATCCACTGGCCGCAATGCAAAAATTGTCTTGAACTTTAATATGAAAATTAGGGTGCCACTGGCTTCAAGGCTAATTTGGCAAAGAATCTCGGGAGTAGAAACAGAGACGGCAAGATCCCTTAAGACACGTTCTCCACACCACTCTCTCATAAATTCGATTGAGTCCTTATTTCCTGTCATATTGTTCCTTCTCATGTTGTCATGTGAGCAATGCAGCAGCTAACATCCCTGAGGTAACTGTCTTAGGGATTCCCTTAAACAAATAATTCCAGCACTGGCTAGAAAATGGCATGATGGCTCAGTGGTTAGCACTGCTGTCTCACAGCACCAGGGACCCAGGTTTGATTCTATTCTTGGGTGACTGTCTGCATGGAGTTTGCACATTCACTCCATGCCTGTGTGGGTTTCCTCTGGGTGCTCCAGTTTCCTCCCACTGTCCAAAGACGATTGGGCAGGCTAACCTGCTCCATTATGTCAGGGATGTGTAGGTTAGGTGGAGTAGCCATGATGAATGTTTGGGTAGGAGGTGGGTCTGGGGAGGAAGCGGGGGGAGCGGGGGGATGCTCTTCGGAGGTTTGGTATAGGCCAAATGACCTGCTTCCACACTGTGGGAGTTCCAGTCTTGTGCCAGAAATGGCATTGGAAACACCTTGCACCTACCCCAGTTGAGCCTCTGTAACATTCTCCATCTGTCCGATAGCCACCTCCTATTAATGAATGATGTTGCAGCAATGAGAAAGTCGAGTCCTGACACTGCCCCTCAATGCGAATCACATGCATGTCAATGTACATATATACACATATATTTGGGTTAGAAGGAAAACACAAATAAGTAGCTGCAAAATATGACCTTGTGTTTGGAATTTGGGTAAATTTGGTATTTGATGTTCAAATATTAAGCTTTATTTTAATGACATCACCCAAAAATAGAAGGCTTGCCTCTTTGAAATGGTTCACATAAAGCATTCTTCAAGAGAGTGTGACGTGCTGCTAAAACAACTTTGGAACTTGAATAACCAACACAGATTCTAAGTATACTCCCAGCCCAAGCTAGCATCAGAACACTGTCATGTTAACCACGGCTCCAATACTGAGGGAAATCTAAAGGCTACTGCTTTGGGTATTAATATCATCCTCTGTTCATAGGGAAATCTGTTTCTGTTTTGATACATCTATAGAATGCAAATGTATGTCAAAATCTATCCTGGCACACTCCTATTAAATTGCCAAACTTGAATAAGCCGAGGCCCAGGTCCAGGCTCAGTGAGCTAACTACAGTCAGTTAGCAACAGAGTGATCATTGGGCTTAATAAAATGGTAACAGAGATATCTTAAGAGATCGGACTCAAAGACGCTTTAATTTATTTTTAGCAAAGCCTATACTGATCTACAGACATATCCTGAGATAAAAGGTACTGCAGATGCTGGAGAATCTGAGATAACAAGGTGTAGAGCTGGATGAACACAGCAGGCCAAGCAGCATCAGAGGAGCAGGAAGGCTGACGTTTCGGGCCTAGACCCTTCTTCAGAAATGGGGGAGAGGAAGGGGGATCTGAAATAAATAGGGAGAGAGGGGGAGGCGGATAGAAGATGGATAGAGGAGAAGATAGGTGGAGAGGAGACCGGTCAAAGAGGTGGGGATGGAGCCAGTAAAGGTGAGTGTAGGTGGGGAGGTAGGGAGGAGATAGGTCAGTCCAGGGAGGACGGACAGGTCAAGGGGGTGGGATGAGGTTAGTAGGTAGGAGATGGGGGTGGGGCTTGAGGTGGGAGGAGGGGATAGATGGGAGGAAGGACAGGTTAGGGAGGCGGGGACGAGCTGGGCTGGTTTTGGGATACCGTTGGGGGAGGGGAGATTTTGAAGCTTGTGAAGTCCACATTGATACCATTGGGCTGCAGGGTTCCCGAGCTGAATATGAGATGCTGTTCCTGCAATCTTCGGGTAGCATCGTTGTGGCACTGCAGGAGGCCCAGGACGGACATGTCGTCTGCGGAATGGGAGGGGGAGTTGAAATGTTTCGTGACTGGGAGGTGCAGTTGTTTAGCGCGAACTGAGCATAGGTGTTCGCAAAGCGGTCCCCAAGCCTCCACTTGGTTTCCCCGATGTAGAGGAGGTCACAACGGGAACAGCGGATGCAGTATACCACATTAGCAGATGTGCAGGTGAACATCTGCTTGATGTGGAAAGTCTTCTTGGGGCCTGGGATGTGGGTGAGGGGGCAGGTGTAGCGGCAGGTGTAGCACTTCCTGCAGTTGCAGGGAAAAGTGCCGGGTGAGGTGGGGCTGGAGGGGAGTGTGGAGTGGACAAGGGAGTCATGGAGAGAGTGGTCCCTCAGGAAAGCAGACAAGGGTTGGGAGGGAAAAATGTCTTTGGTGGTGGGGTCGGATTGCAGATGGCGGAAGTGTCAGAGGATGATGTGTTGGATCCGGAGGTTGGTGGGGTGGTACGTGAGTACGAGGGGGATTCTGTTTTGGTTGTTATTGCGGGGACGGGGTGTGAGGGATGAGTTGCGGGAAATGCAGGAGACACGGTCGAGGGCGTTCTTGACCACTGAGGGGGGGGATGTTGCGGTCCTTGAAAAACGAGGACATCTGAGATGTACGGGAGTGGAATGCCTCATCCTGGGAGCAGATGCGGCGGAGGCGAAGGAATTGGGAATAGGGGATGGCATTTTTACAGGAAGGTGGGTGGGAGAAGGTGTTTGCTAGGTAGGTGTGGGAGTCGGTGGGCTTGAAATGGATATCGGTTTCTAGGTGTTTGCCAGAGATGAAGACAGAGAGGTCCAGGAAGGAGAGAGAGGTATTAGAGATGGTCCAGGTGAACTTAAGGTTGGGGTGGAAGGTGTTGGTGAAGTGGATGAAGTGGTTGCAGGAACAGCAACTCATATTTCGCTTGGGAACCCTGCAGCCCAATGGTATCAATGTGGACTTCACAAGCTTCAAAATCTCCCCTCCCCCAACCGTATCCCAAAACCAGCCCAGCTCGTCCCCGCCTCCCTAATCTGTCCTTCCTCCCATCTATCCGCTCCTTCCACCTCAAGCCCCACCCCCATCTCCTACCTACTAACCTCTACCCGCCCCCTTGACCTGTCCGTCCTCCTTGGACTGACCGATCTCCTCCCTACCTCCCCGCCTACACTCACCTTTACTGGCTCTATCCCCGCCTCTTTGACCAGTCTGTCTCCTCTCCACCTATCTTCTTCTCTATCCATGTTCTATCCACCTCCTCCTCTCTCCCTATTTATTTCAGATCCCCCTTCCCCTCCCCCATTTCTGAAGAAGGGTCTGGGCCCGAAACATCAGCCTTCCTGCTCCTCTGATGCTGCTTGACCTGCTGTGTTCATCCAGCTCTACACCATGTTATTACAGACATATCCTGCTGTTTGACTGGCAAGCCCTAAGAATATGCCCTCGTTCTTTATACACACAATACTCTCTGATGCCAATGGGCTACAAACTGGCATCACTCTAGCCTGTACTTCTATTCATTGCCAGGTCTCTTGCTGGAATAAATTTCAAGGAGAGATTCACTCCCATTTTAAAAGGGAAGAGTGTATTTCATCACAGAACCGAGAAACCCCTGACATTGTAGCAGAATCAGTGCTGTGACACAAGTGAGTTGCCTGGTAACAAGAAGCTAATTCTGTGAAGCTAGTCTCTTCTCCCACACGGATGAATGCTCTGTGTAGTGCATGCGCAGGGACTAGGACAGACTGGTGATGTAGCGGCACTGAAAGGGCAGCTGTTCACCATTGAAAAGGAGTGCAGTCTCTCTGGCAGAGCACAATCTGACAGCAAAGTTGACAATGGGGTTTTAAGACAGAGGTGTAGAACTGTCTATTTGATTCCAATAAAGTAAACAGCTTGTGAGGCTGTGGGTTTTTTTTAAACGTTGGAACAATAGGAGCAGACTGAATGGGTGGGGTCAAGTTCTCGCAGAACGAGGATGTTTAAATTTAGTTTTTCAGTAGCATTTGCTACCGGGGTCTTGAAATTGAATGTGAAGGTTGTTGTTCTTCCTTTCTCCTCTACAGCTAAAAGCTAGGGGTTCCCTTCTTCCTGCTCGATATGTCCGTGAGATAACCTGTTTTACTGAACTTGCCTTTTGCCAAGCATGTGCTTACGGGATGTTACTATATTGGAACAGTCATTGTTTAATAGTTAAATAATCTATTATTCTGCTAAGTTTTGCCAAAGTTGTTATTCTAATTTCTTCTTTCTTTCGTTGTATTTTAACTATTGTGTATAAATAAAGTGTTTTGCTTCAAGCCTGATAATTTGACCAATCGAATTGCATCTGGAATGCAATGCCTGACACTTGCCTTTAAAATAAGAGAAAGTTAGGGCCTAGGCTATCTTCTTCACATATTTTGAGGGGAATTGGTCTGGTCCATAACACTGGTCATGTACAAACAGACCCATCTCAAAACAGGAGAAGTGGAACAGCTGACCACAGAGAATTTAACCATCCTGCTACAAAAGTTACAGAAAAGGGCTTTCCGAAGCTGAAGGCCTCATTCTTATAGAAAGACAGCTCAAAGCTATCTGCCTAGCAAAAACCAACAGAATAAATGATGATTCCCAGGAACAAAGCAGGAAGGAAGTTTCTGAAGTCACAAAATTGCCAATGTATGTGTCTCCATCTTTGCAGGCCCAATTAAATATGTGAGATGTAACACTCCCACTGAGGTTACAGGCTGAAGAAAAATCACCACAATATATTCTTGTCAGCTTTGGCTGAGCGGTCGTATTGCTGTGTCTGAAGTTTGAAGGCTCAAACCTCCATCTAGAAACAAAATAATCCAATATACGAAGGGAGTGAGTAGTATTAGAGATAATGCCTTTCAGATACCATTGATACCATTTCCATCTCCCTTCTTAAATTATACAAAAACCATGTGATATCACACCAAAGGAGGACAAGAGAAATCCCAGCCAATATTTATCCCACAGCCAACATCTAAAATTGATGATCTTGTCATTATCAGATAGCCACTTGTCGGGGGTTAGTCGTGAAAACATGGGCTGCCGTGTTTCCTTTACACCAATTGCTGTACTTCAAAGGAACGTAATTGTCTGTCAAGCTGTATAGTAACTTCTGAAGTCAGGAATGGTCCTGTACAAGTGCCAGGTCTTTCTTTCTTCTAAGATCTCTACAGACTGAAGTGACTGTCATCAAACACACCATTAAAATGTAGGCCACATTGTTGTGCATCCCTATCCCACCAGATATCATGGCTTTTAGATAACATGTTTCAAAGACTACTGTAGGTTTGCACCTGATAATGAAGTAAAGGAGGAACCAGCAGCCATACCATCAAGGAACAGCAAGTTAGACACCATTAAAAGGTCTGATTTGTAAATAACAGATGACACAGTATGGACAAGGTGCCAAACACGGACAGAGCTCATCGAAAGGTGGTGAAATTCAGTGTGGCCCCCAATGAATTAAATTATAATGTTGCAGTCAGGCTGACACTGGCCTCTGCAATTTGATCTGATTGCAAAACATGTACTGCAAAGATTCAGAAAAATTCACACAGAGACCTGCATTCACCCCAGTAAAGCCCAGCTAGCAGCTCAGAAACAGTTCAGGGCTCTGCATTCATGGAGCACCGCAATTATATCAGATCGGTTGTACATTATTTTGTCAGATTTCTAAGTTTTGACAAAAGTTTTTCACCAAAATGTCATGCCCTACGTGGAATAGCATTCATTAAACTTGTGCTCTTTGGAAAATGGGAAACATCCATTCACATCCCAACTAGTGTTTCCACTTCTGGGATGAATTAATTCCCAAAGGTCCCATCATGTGATGTCTCACCTCCAAACTGTCAAACAGCCATTTTTCCTCAAGTTTCCATATTATTACAACCAGTACCCAAATATTTATGGAAAATGGAAGGTAAACACATTTTCTTTTAATGTATGCCCTCCATGAGTTATGGTCATTGCCTCCAGCGCTGATGCTATAGCATTGAGAGGTGTATTTAATTCTTTTCGTTAAATGGAGAAAGCTTGAGACAGAGGTGTCGAGCGGTCTGCTCAAATCCAATAAACAGTTTGTGAGGCCCTGGGTTTTTTTTAATGTTGGAACAACAGACACAGCCTCAGTGGGTGAGGTCAAACTTCCAAAGAACCGGGATTTTTAGTTTTAGTTTTCAGCGGTTGCTGGGACCTTGAAGCTGGATGTGGAACTTCTTATTCCTCTCTGTGTTACAGGTAAAAGCTGGGGTACTCTTCCTGCTGCTAGAATTACATGTGGGACAATCTATTTTGCTGGCTTTGCCTTTGCTAAGGGTCTGTTTATGGGGTGTTACTACATTGGAATATTATACTCAGTTAGTGAGAAGTTTATTATTTTGTTAAGTATTTCAACAGGGTTAACAGTTAAGCCAATTCTTTTCTTTGTAGTTAGTCTGTATTTTCTACAGTGTTTGAATAAAATGTGTTTTGCTTCAACTCTGGTAGTTTGACCAAGTGAATTGTATCTGGAATAAGATGCCTGGCTCTTGCTTTCACAATAAGAGAATGTTAGGGTCGAGACCATCTCTTCAACATACTTTGAGGGGGTTTGGTCTGGTCCATAACACCTACAGCAGAACCAGAAGATTAATTTTCAATCGCTCGAACAAAGCTGGGGAATTGCTAACTCCGCTGAGCAATGGTAAAACATGTGGCACCATAATCATGTGTTTGGAAGTAAAATGTTTCCTAACGCTTTCATCCAGTGTCAATAACACACTGCAGCAATTGCTCAACAGCTTTTACCTAGCTGGTGAGCGCAATTTGTCTTATTTTGCACAAAGCCAATCCTGCAATGTCTGCCATAAATCTAAACTAATAGGTTTGCAGGCCGGATGGCACATGGATTGCAAGTGTGTTTCATCACTGAAATGCACTAGAGGCAAGGAATAAGCTTGTTCTTTTTTGTTCGCCATTGTCTCAAGGACCAGGTTGCTTTTGATCTATGCAACTTGTTCTCTGCACATATTGCATAATGGATCCCGTGGGGCAAGTTATTTGTCTTCTTCTTGAGATGAGGCACAGAGGCACAAAAGTGCTCAGCACCTGACACACTCCTGCGCCAGCCACAAACGCTCACCGCATGGTTTGTTTCAAGAACATACGCGCTGGATTTGCTCAGCAAAACCCAACATTCTCTCGGGTTTGCTCGCAACACAGGGAAGTTAGCCTCCGCATTTAGGCAACAAACACACAGTTGCGCTGCAATTGCCATCGTCAGACTCCAAATTCTAAAATGTAAAAGGATTCTGTTCCACCCCACAGGCATCATCAAACACAAAATGAACAATAATCCTAATCGTGCTTTCTTTGTTTGATTTAACCTTTATTGTCAAGTGTACTCAAGTACACAAGTACAGTGAAAAGTATACAATGTCGCCACATACGGTACCATCTTAGGTATAAAGATACCTAGGTACAAAACTTAGGTACAAGTAGTAACATAAAGAAAAAGAATTAAAATAAAAGCATTGTTTATTTTAGTATAAGAACTTAGTAAAGGTAACTTTTAGCTTTTTTTTGTATTTTTCTACTTAATTCTCAGAATTACTGTAGTGTTGAACTTTTAACTTCGTTCTTTCTTTTCTACCTTGTTCTTCTGATTCTGTACCCAGGGACTTGTACCTAAGTTGGCACCCTGTGTGGTAGCATTATAGACTTTTCCTTCTGCTCCCGTACTTTTGTACTTGAGAACACTTGACAATAAAACATCTAAATCTAAAGTGGAAAAATAAAGACATAAAGTTGACATTACAGTCCTTTCGAGTGTTAAAGGGGAAAAATAAGGAATAAAGGTAAAAGTTCAGCACTCTTTCATAAGAACTGCCCATGTCCTTAGGCACCCATTTTGATAATCCTATCACAGATACACACCAGCTAACTGGAATTCCTCTTCATATCCTTCTACTACAAACAATGACTCTTTCCGATTTGCAATACCTTGGTTTTTACGTAATTGAAAACAAATCAGAAGCATCCAAACAAAGCCTCACCGCTCCTTCCAACTAAAAATAAAAGCAAATGAAACAGATGAACCTAAGGACAGAAGTCAGTCACATTTTTTTAAAACACAAATCTCATTTGCTCAAATACTGCTACTTCCCACCCAAAGTGACCACGTCTCTGGTACACAAAATAAGCTAACAAATAATTAAATTTCTCAGCTAAATTCAGGAGTGTGATGGAATACTCCCCATTTGCCTGGATGGGTACAGCTCCAACAACACTCAAGAATCTCAACACCATCCAGGACAAAGTAGCCCGCTTAATTCGTCCCACACACACAAACATCCACTCTCTCCACCACCGACGCTCAGTAGCTGCAGAAATGCACAAAGACTCTATAGGCAGCACCTTCACAACAACTTCAATGTAGGAGGACAAGGGCAGCTGATACAGGGGACACTACCACATCCAAGTTCCCCTCCAAGCTACTTGCCATCTTGACTTGGAAATATATCACAGTTCCTTCACTGTTGCTGGGTAAAAATCCTGGAATTACCTCCCTAATGGCAATGGGTGGTCCATTTGCACAAAGGGAATGCAGTTGATCAAGAAAGCAACTTGCCACCAATTTCTCAAGGGCAACTAGGGACACCATTAAGTGCTGGTCCAACCATCAACACCCACGTCCCATGAATGAATTAAAACAAAACATTGGTGGCATTGATAATTAACTGGGAAACTACATACCAAGGAGCTGAGAGGTGCCATGTTTATCTTTACTAACCTGACGTTCTGCCCTGCAAAAATCGTTTACCCAATTGAACTGCAAACCTCTCTGTCTGTTCCCATGCTAAAAGCCGCTGCACTGACAGAACTAACAATAAAAATCTTTTTATGGTGAGTAGTAGTAATGAAAGAATCAGCTTGTTTCATGCAGGGTGACACAAAGGGAGGGACCGATTGTGAAGCAGCAGCGCAAACGCAGGTTTTAAACAACATCACAAGTCAAGCCTGTGTTGCTCAGGCTGTTCACTTAAAGTTCACTGTAGCCTGAGGGCACATAGCATATGCCAGCTGTTCTGTGCTCAGACTAGCGCTTTCTGCTACAAGTTTTCTCTACATTCGCAGCCCTTCCACAATAGTTATGGTTCATTGTTCAGATTTGCACCTTCCAGGATATTCCATTACAGTGCATAGAATGATACAGTCATAGAGATGTACAGCACAGAATCAGACACGTTGGTCCATCATGTTCATGCTGACCAGATACCCTACATTAATCTCGTCCCATTTGCCAGCATTTGACCCATATCCCTCTAAACCCTTCCTGTTCATATACTCATCCAGATAACTTTTAAGTGTTGTAATTGTACCAGCCTCCACCACTTCCTCTGGCATCTCATTCCTTGCATGCACCACCCTTTGTGTGAAAAAGTTGCCCCTTTGGTATCTTTTAATTCTTTCCCCTCACACCTTAAACTTTTGTCTTCTAGTTTTGGACTCCTCTACTCTAGGGAAATCACACCAAACAGCTTATTCAAAAAGCTTTCTTACATGAAAACAAAAACAAATGAAACATGCAAAATATTTACTTTTCTTAGCCCTACTACCATCACTAAGGTAATAATTTCTTCTGCATTGCTCACAGAAGAGACTAAACTTTAATTCCTGGGGTTCCTCGACAACTGTGAGAATTTGGTTGGTAATGTTGGAAAACACACATCATGAGAAAAGGTTTACAACAGTGAGTACCCTTCAAGAGCATGTTATTAGCAATGAAATAGTTCAAGAAAGGCACTATCGAAATATAGGTCTCAGAAAAGGATGTATTTCAGTCTAACTATATATTTCTGGACCGAAAAGTCTTCAAGGATGATATATTATTACGGTGCAATCGCTCTGCACAGGCCGGTAAGAAACTACAGAAAGTTGTGTGCATAGCCCAGACCATCATGCAAGCCAACTTCCCATCAATGGACTCCATCTACACTTCTCAGCACAACGGTAAGGCAGCCAACATCATCAAAGGTCCCTCTCGTCTAGGTTATACTCTCTTCCAACCTCTTCCATCAGGAGGAGATAACTGAAGCTTGAACACGTGCCAACAGGTTCAAGAACAGCTTCTTCCCTGCTGTTATTAAACTGCTGGATGGATCTCTCTAATTTCAAATCTAATGTTGATCTTGCTTTTGTGCACCTCTTGTGCAGCTGTAACCTTGTGTGCCTCACACTGTCTAAGTGCCCTATGATCTGTATGTCCTTGTTTGTTACAATCTGCCTGTACTGCTCACAAAACAAAACTTTGCATTTAGGAACATATGACAACAATAAATCAAATCAAGAAGTCAAGATAAAATAGGTCAGTATATACGTACAAAGTTGGGCAGAATATTCACGAATTGGAAGGCAGGAAGTTAGAATTTGTTGGTAGAAATGATTGTGGGGAAAAGAGTGTTGTGGTCCCTTTAAAAGCTTGTGCTTCGACTGTGCGTGGAAGTTTATAAATGCAGGTGCACAGAAAGTGCCCGAACGGAACATTTTGTATAGAACAGCCAAGCAGCATGTTTTCCAAGACAACAAGGTTGAATTTGGCACATTGATTTAAACGAAGCACCTAGGTACAGAAAGCCAATTGAATTTAAATCTGATGGCATTGACAGTCTGAAACCAATCATATTATAAGAATTTGATTATGTAATTACGGGTATATAAGACGAGGGCATTTGGGAAATCAAGAGAGCCAACTGCCATCTGAAAGAGTGAGACAATGCCACCTGCCAGAGTTGGCATCATTCACCTCTCAGCGAAAGCCCACCTAATTAATCAAAGGTGCCACGGTATTTTTGATCAAAGCCCTCACTGAAGAAATTATAGAGATAAAACATCTTTGACAGCTGCATTAGCAGAAGAAAGGTGTTTGTGAACAGAGCAGAGACAACAGAATATTCTAGAAGACAGTCTGTGCAAACTTGGAGAGACTAAGTTATAATTCATTGTTCTCTTATTAATTGGGTTTATTTTGTGGGACATGTGTTTATGTGAACAATATTCCAGTGGGATTTAGACCAGTTTGTTGTAATGAAGTTGGGCAGAACATTCACAAATTGGAAGACAGGAAGTTAGAATTTGTTGGTAAAAATGATCATGAGGAAAAGAGTGTTGTGGTCCCTTTAAGAGCTTGTGCTTCGACTGTGCTTGGAAGTTTATAAATGCAGGTGCACAGAAAGTGCCCGAACGGTAACATTTTGTATAGAACAGCCAAGCAGCATGTTTTCCAAGACAACAAGGTTGAATTTGGCCCATTAATTTAAACGAAGCACCTTGATACAGAAAGCCAATTGAATTTAAATCTAATGGTGTAGACAACTTAAAACCAATCATATTATAAGAACTTGATTATGTAATTATGGGTATATAAGACGAGGGCATTTGGAAAATCAAGAGACAGCCAACTGCCATTTTAAAGACTGAGACAACTATTGCCTGCCGGAGTCAGCTCTCAGAGAAAGCCCACCTAATTAATCAAAGGTGCCACTGTATTTTAGCTCAAAGCCCTCATTGAAGAAATTATAGAGATAAAACATCTCTGACAGCAGAATTAGCAGAAGAAAGGCGCCTGTGAAGAGAGCAGAGACAGGGTGGTGAAGAAGGCATTTGGCACGCTTGCCTTTATCAGTCATAACACTGAATACAGGGGAGTTAGGGCCTAATGTTACAGCTGTACAAGACATTGGGAACGGCACAGTTGGAGCACTGAATACTATTCTGGCCACCCTGCTAAAGGATGAATGTTATTCAACTGGAAAGGATACAAAACATATTTACAGGGAAGTGAGCGAGAATAGCGGGTTTGAGTTATAAAGAGACGTTGGATAGGTTGGAGCTTATTCCCTGGAGAGTAGGAGGCTGAGGGGTGGCCTTATAAAATCATAAGGGGCATACATAAGGTGAGTAGCCAAGGTCTTTTCTCCAGGGTAGGGGAGTCCAAAATTGAGGGCATAGGTTCAATGTGGGAGGGGAAAGATTTAAAAGGGACCTGATGGGCTCGAGGGGCACCTTTTTCACACAGAAGGTGGTACATATGTGGAACCAACTGTCAGAGTAAGAGGTAGAGGTGGGTACAATTACATCATTTAAAAGACTTTTTGACAGGTACATGAATAGGAAAGGTTTAAAGGGATATGGCCAAATGCAGACAAATGGGACCAGTTCAGTTTGGGAAACTTGGTGAGTATGGATGACTTGGGCTGAAGGGTCAGATTCCATGCTGTGTGATTCTCTGAGTGTCAGATGACATGCTCAAGGCAGGCGTGGTGCCCTCATAACTGTAACCCAACAGTCAGACATAGCTGCAGCTCTGATCAGAGATTCGTTAAAAAAAAACGACAGAAACCAGGAGAATCCTCTTTGGATTTCACAGTCATATTATCTAGCCACTGGAAGAACAAATGAAATGAATGAACAAATGAAAAAAACAGCACGGGAACAAGCCCTTCAGCCCTCCAAGCCTGTGCTGCCCTAATTAATCTAAAAAGAAACCTGCAATTTTTTGATCCATATCCCTCTATTCCCTCCCTATTCATGTACCCATCTAGATGCTTCTTAAATGCCTCCAATGTGCCCACTTCCACCACCTCTTCTGGTAGCGTATTCCTGGCTGCTACCACTCCCTGTGTGAAAAACTTCCCTCGCACATCTCCCTTAAACCTGCCTCCTCTGACTTTGAATCTGTACCCCCTTGTAATCGAAACTTCAACCGTGGGAAAAAGCCTCTGACTATTCATCCTATCAATGTCTCTCATAATTTTGCAGCCCTCTATCAGGTCTCCTCTCAGCCGCCATCTTTCCAGTGATCGATACTCAGAGAACGTTATCTCAAATATCTTCAGAAGAAGATGGCATTGAAGAAAAAGAGGAAATGAAGAGAATAGGCACATTATTAAATAGAAACAATTCACCACACAAATTTTGCCTTTAGATTCAGGAGAGATCAATCTTGACTTTGTGTGATATTTTAGATGGGCTGCAATTAGTTTGTAGCCCACCGTACATCTTTCCCCATTTTTACTGAGTACAATTCATTGTACTCTTCCGAGTTTGTCAAAGGCACTGTATAAATCTGTGTGAGCGGTTGGAACCTCAGAACATAACCGTATTGAAAAGTGGGAGCAAGAGTGTGGGGCATAGAGCTACCAAGGAACACAGATAAACACTTCATAAATAAAAGGGCTAAAATTCGAAAGGAGGTACTGCTTATTTTTTCTTTATATTTTACTTCTATTGGTAACTGCTGTAGAGTGTTTTAATTTTGACCCTAAAATGGGACCTATAACCAACTGCTACTTTACTAAATAAGAACATTGTAACTACTCAAATTAAAAAGTAAGATTAGATAGACATGAGACAGCACATGTCAGCCTGCTACAGGTGGGAGTATGTGGAAAACATTACAATCCCACACACCCATAAGCCCAGATTCCATGAACAAATGTAAAAACTCCAACTGAGCTCCAAGTTACCATGAGCCCCAGTAAGATCCAGACTTCAAACAGTGAATGGGATTAAATTGAAAATCTCTGTTGTGTTGGCAGCACGATGATGGTGGTGTGGGAACTGAATGGCTAAGATTGGGAATTAGGGTAAATTTTGTGCAAAATCATAGAAGTGGAGGTACGATTTATTTCCACGGTTCTCTTATGATAATATTGAAAGAAATAATCTACTTTTAAGTTTGTCTAATTGTAAAGGAGTTATATAATAAATATCAAAGGTCTTTCCAAATAAAGGAATAGCAAGGAGACGTACACCTGATTTTTTCAGTGCAACATCAATTTTTAGTAATTTAATAGATCGTGATTTTTAGCAACGCTATACTTTTGCTACTTTGGATGTTCTCTCTTCTGCGTTACACAAAGCATTTACAACACTGTGTGTTTTGTACCAGGATAGTATCAATGAGATCGTAGCTAATTATTAATCCCACCTCACAATGACTGTAAACTAAGGATTATTTGCCAAAGATTCAATTGAATAGGATGTGACTAGATCATTCACACAAACAGACTGACCACTTTGTACAACTACATCACTGTCCCCAGTAACTTCGGTTCCTCAAAGGTCACTCTGTCTAACTTTACAACTGCATGCAGATGAATTACTTAGTTTAACCTTTTCTTTTGTTAGCAGTGGAAACAACTTAAAAAGAAGTATGGTATTCTCTAAGGAGTGATGAAATGTTGAAATTAGAAAAGACGTATTATTTAGTGTTAGCAATTACCATCCATTTTCGTTTTCTTAAACTCAATACATAAAACACCTCATTCAAGATCTGAAGATTATAATGTTACGATGACCACCTACTGAACATCTCTGCACAGCTTGAACAATCCAAAACTAATTTCAAGCCTTCGGCTCTCGCAGTAACCAGATATCTTTCACTGCTTCAAACGTTCACTCAAGTTCCCTCAAAAACTGTAGGTCTCAACTATTCCTTGGGGCAAAACATTGTGTACTCAAAATCTCACTGTATAAAGAAATTTCTCTCAACCCGTCTGCTTACAATCAGTGGCCACTTTAAGCTGATGACCTCCCAACAGTGACTCAACCAGAGGAAAGGATCATTTCTTGTTCATTCACTGCCAACCTCTGCATTATCTCAAAAAATAAACTCTGCTATATCTCTTAGCTCTCCCTGATTCAACAGGAAGAGTCCCACTATCTGAAGAAATAATTCAAGAAGGCAGCTCACCATCGCCTTCTCAAGGGCAATTAAGGGTGGCCAATAAATACTGACCCAGCCAGCAAAGCTCACATCCAATGAAAGAATAAAAGAAGTCTCTCCGAGAGGAAACAGTTTCTCATTTCTGTTGGGTTACACTGTAGAAGAATGCTGAAAACTGGCTCTCCAACAGTTGCTGAATTAATGCTTTGTACAAACTTGTCACTTCTTTTTAATTCCACAAGAGAGATAAAAATGAGGAGTGAGATTCTCAGCAGCTGCCGAATCAACATCGATCTAAGTCAAAATTACCCTCAGACAGCATTAAGTGATGCTGCCATCATTACAGTTCAAGAAACCCTTGTAACCTCACATCATTTGAAATATCAAATTGTCTGGCTAACTACATAATCTGTTCTGCATTGAACAATTCCCTGCTTCAGTTGTTTTCTGATTTGTGGTTGATATGATGTATCCCAATATCATAAACCATTCACATTTATAAGCTCAAGTAATTCTTTTCACATTTATTTTAAATCCTGTGAATCATTCTGATCACAGTTCTATTTTTAATATGAAGTTTTGAACACTTGCAATTGTGAAACAAAGCAAAATCATTTTTGGTGCCAAATAGATTGTTCAAAACTGGCCCAAAGTTCAATGAAAAGCAGCACTATTGAAATTCACAACTGGTAACTATGATAAATATTTCAAAGTCAATTTTAAATGATACTGTTATCACTTAAAGATGACATCAAGTATGGAAAGAGTACTACCTTTTACAGTTGCTGTAATTTTAGGTATATGCTATGGTATCTCTCACCATTAGTCTTTCAGTGTACCTTTAAGAGACACTCTCAGTAACATCACTGCATCACATCATGTGATCAGAGGGTATAAAGGTCTCACACTCCATCTTTTCTTTGATCACTTGAAGCATGACCCTCCTCCCGAAGCAAGTTTCTCTATTTACCCTAATACTTTTTAAGTCTTTTGTATTCTTCAATACCACGGTATCCATGCCCAATCTCTTACGTTACAGGAGATACCATAAGCATTGCCACAGCATGTAAAATACCCTATTGGGGCAAACACACATCAGTTTATTCATTATTTGTCTCAGATTCAGGGTCATAAACCACTCTCATAAGCAAGTCCTCTGCAAGTCAGATTGGCGTTACAGATATTCAACAACTAAATGTTATGGCAGTAATTCCCCACAGGAAATCTCATGCCTGTATGTAAACCACCAATTTACTTTCTGTTCAAGTCAATATGAAAGGGCAGCCAAAATTTTGCAATAAAACAAAGAACTGTGGATGCTACAACAGATCACTCAAAACTTCCTCAAAAGCTCAATGAGATGCAGCTCCATTGAAATTCACAACAAGGAACTATGGCAAATATTTCAAACATATATTTGAAACAAAAACAGAAATTGCTGGAGAAACTCAGCAGATCTGGCAGCACTTAAGGAGAGAAAGCAAAGTCAAGGTTCCAAATCCAGTGACCCTTCTTCTGAACTAGTTCAAAAGAACTGAACTCGCAACAGTGACTCTGCTTTCTCTCCACAGATGCTCCAGCAATCTCTGTTTTAAGCCCAAACCTTTTGCCTATTCCTGCCACCAATGGTCAATCCCGACAATACCCATTAATGTTGCTGAAGGATCGTACAAGAGGCCATATCTTTATAGTACCTTACAAGACAGACTTCGACCCTATCAATTTCAGCTGATTTCCTGATGGCAGAAGGATTCATGCTCAAACTGTGTAATATAGGCTAGAAACCACAAATCTGGTTTATTGAACATAGGTCACACAGTACGAAACAGTAAGTTACACCCCCACAAGCATAAAAGTAACAAACAAAAACCCCACAGTTCACTAAGCTTAAAATTGATGAGATTTCCTACACCCATGGTGAACGGAGAGCCAACTGCAGACAGCTTCAAAATCAGAAAAAGTGCAAAAAGCCTAATGTGTTTGGAACATATAGCATGTGACTATAAATCTCATCCTATGAATTTCAAAATTGGATCATTGGCAAACAAGAGTTTGATAGCTTAGAAAGAGAGTGCATTCATATTTTTAAATATATATACACAGAGTATATAACATACAACGTGACATGTTCACTCGGAAGGCTGATGTAAGCACAGTGAGCTGAACGGCTACTTCTGTGCTGTACCAGTTGTGTCATCCTGTGACCTCAACACAATCCAAACACTTGGAAGCTCGTGAACTAATAAGTGCAGTCACTGTCCTGACAGGAGACATTTGTGCCCAGCGAGGAAGAGCAGAAACAGCGAAGAAGTATTGGCCAGCTTCTTCAAAAATTCAAAGACGTCTGTTGAAGGATAAATGTTTGTTTCAACATGGCATTGTGGAAAGTCCAATGGCTATGCAGAAGTCAAACAGCATCTCAACTTTAGTGACACAAGACAGCACCCCCGACAGTACCACACAGAGTCGCCACTGCACCAGAGAGAACGTGCTCAGGTTTCTGAGAAGAAATTTAACTCATAACCTTCTGGTTCAGACATATGAGTGCTACCACAGTGTTGTGGCTGGCATCCTGAAAACAATTTCCCCAGTTTAGCATAAATTCCACCGGCTTGCGTGACCTCTGATCATTTCTGGGCAGAAATGTTAATTTGATTGTGAGCAGGAGGAAGCCAACAGGTTGTGTTTGGTGATTTCTCCGCGCTAGACAACAAACAAAATAAATGCTACTGATGTGGTCTTTAGTCTATGGACAGTAACGCATATTCTCTTTGACAGATACAAAGTGAATTTGCTTTAATTCAGGTACCGCTGTCAATTGCATCTCAGAAGTAAGTGAAAATAAAGCCAACATTTCTGCTCCTGTCCCCAACGCTGTGCATATTTGCTTTTGTACAGAAGAACTGTGGCTAGCTCCAACTCACAATTCTTTGCAATAAATGGTTCAATGATTATCGAGGAGCAAAATATGTTAACTCTGGACAACTTGCATTGGAAAAAGAAAAAAATCCCCAGCACTGTGGAGACCCTTAATTTGAATTCTCCTCCACAGCAGAGTGCCGCAGTAATATCATTTACATGGTAGAGTACCATTTTTAAAATAACTATGCTAATGTTGTCACTAACAGCAAACAAGTCTCACAAGATGTGGATAGCCACCATCATGAATAGTATTTTCTAGGCTCTAGTTTTTCAGATTATACATGTAAACAAACTTAAAAGCACATGATTTCACTGCATTGTAGTGCCATTTTGGGCACAAATGTAAGGGATTTTATCACAGAGATTAAATTGCTCATTTCCTCTTTATTCAGGAGAGTATAATGCTAATAATATTTTGAGAGCAGCTTTAATGTTGCTGTAAAGAAAGACATATTGCTAAACAATTTTATCTTGCACTAATCAGGACATATAACAAGAATGCCAAATTTCAGCCCATTACACCAATTTTTACTATAGGAGTAAAGCATGTGATTGGATAACAACTTGACTTTGATTGGCTGAAGTATCGCCCTGGAGAAAGGGAGGGAGAATTATAGGCTCCCACATTCATGGGTAATTCAAATCAAGGCACGAAACTTGAACTTATGCTTTTTTTCTGCAGAGAATGGATTCCTGTAAAAGAACATATGTCACCTCTAGCCAGTGTTATAAGCTTGACTATTTATTTTCAGGTAGTCAGTGTTACTAATTATCTGCAGTTGATAATTTATCTTAAATAATAAAAATACTGATCATCTTAAATAATAGGATAACAATAATTAGTAGAACATTTCATCCTGTAGTATAAATTGTCATGAATCATTTGAAACTTGTCTGATTTTGAGCAATGTTCAAATTCTTTACTCCTAAACTAAAGCAGCTTTTTGCAATTACCTGTTGTCTTTGTAAATGTAGGAACAAATGTGATGAGCAACATGTGCTTAGCAATGACGCTCACATCCCATGAAAGAATTTTTAAAATGGATTTTGATCATTTGTTATGCAGTCAGAATGATACTCACATTGTCAAAAGCATCAGAGAATATCTTTCACCAACATCCTCGAACTACAATGACTCGATGATTTATTATTGATTCTGGCTACATCTTCTTGTTGAAGGCTTTGGAATTTTTGCAGAGATTGCATCACTTTTCAATGGCCATTATTGAGGAAATGGAAATCCATGTGTCAATTTTCTAACAATTCAATGTGGAGATTTCAAAAGCACTGTTTCCACAAATGCCAGGTATCTAGCTGACAAAACCAAAGAAAAACTTATACTTAAAGTGACCAGTTGCAATATTTTAAAAATGCATCAACGCTTACACCTCTATGACGAAGAAGGTAAGTTCTTTCTTGAAGTCTATCTTGGCTTTCAACTCCATTTAAAGCTAACCTTTTTTAATATCGGATCTGGCTTATAGGTTTATGGCTGTGCTAAAAATCATGCAAAACAAATGGGCACTGTAAGGCTCTGCAAGAATAAAATCTTTATGACGGTTAACAATGGAAGATCATTTTCAGTTGTTAAGGGAACTTCGATGTCATCATCACAGTTGAGAAATTCCAATGCCCAGGTAATCATTTCTGCAGTGTAAACTGGAGTTGTATATTTGGAGCCAGGCAGAAAACCCAATAAAGTTAGCTCTAATGGATATTCCCAAGAAAGTGAACTTTCCAATGGGTAATTCCCTTATGTATAGTGCCATCTGAAAAGGCCTCTTAAAGTCAAAGATTGTGAAGGGTTCTGACTCACTTAAATTTAATGTTACCCAGAAAAGGTTAGAGAATGAAAACCTCAACCCCCAATATAAATGCCATAGACCTTACATAACAACTATCCTCCAGACCAATACCTCTCCCTGATTGTGACATGCTGATACCTGCTAACAGCCTGACACCAACCCCTTCCAACACAATGGCCTCCCCCCGCTACAGTCCAACACAACACACACCTCCCTACCTACCAGACCTCCATAGCCTATTGATCCAACACCACTATTTCTTTGACTTGATCCCCCATTGAGGTTGGCACTGGCTGCTCAACATCTGACAATCTATATAGTTATCAAGTGTGCAGACTTATTTCTATAGAATATAATCCTTTGACTATTTTTTCATGACAGAAAGGAGACAATTTCAATGGAGTTTAATGTTACAGCAGTACAATTTTTAAAAATATTGGTCTCTAGCAGCAAAAATGATATAGCAAATATTTTGCGAAGGGTAAATATGGAGGAAAACAAAGTTATGATCAAAATAGACTTGTATGGCACATGACTGTTATGAGAAAGCCTTGTGTATCTAATACGAATACATCATTACCATTAAAGTGAAGTTTGTGCAGCATGCCATGCAAGGACTCAATACCATTCTGTGGGATATAAACTGAGAAAAGAAATGGAACTGCTGTGAAGCAGAGAACTTGCCTTTTTGTTTAGAAATAGGTTGAATGTCAAAAATGGTGTGCATTTATTGGTTACACAAGGTTGTGTGGCTCCTGGGGAAGTTGGATTTGATATTTTCATAAGACAAGCAGACCCTAGCTGACTTTGGATTGAAAACTGCTGAACAACAGCTTTGGATTTGTATCAAGTTTAATTTTGTCCTAGAACACAGAGATAGTGTAGTTGTACTTGGATTTCCAGATAGCCCGTAAAGCAAAAAGGTCCCTCTCTATCTCTCTCCTTCCGTGAGAGAAGATAACCAGAACTCAAAGATTCTGAATAGAAGAACTTTGGCTAAAGCAAAAATCTAAGTCTAACTCACCAGCTATTGAATTAAAACTCTTCTCCAAAAGAACAATGAGAAAGTCACTTCATTCTATCCCTTGAGGTGTGGACTCATGATCCACAAAGTGTTTTAATCTTTGCCTATGTTTTCCACCCATGATATTTCAGCAGAATTGTCTGTCCTGTCTACTGTATTTGTGAAAGTGCATGTGCATGTTCGGATAAACGGGATTTAATTTAAGTTTGCATAATATTAGCAACAATTTTTCTACTTTTTTGGGATATGTTTGTTCATAATAAGCTGGCATTTTTTACTTAATGATGAAACCTGCTGTGCGTTTTTTTTAAATCTCTGATAGTGGGCAACATCAGGCAGATTAATTATTTGTGTGATTCAACAGCTCATTTATACAATTATCATTCAATAGCTCAAGAAGTAGTGGGGCTTGATTTCCAGCGTATGCCTACCATCAAGAACATAACAATAATGATAAGAGGAAATTATATTTGAAATAAAAACCTCTTAAAGATACCATTTCATTATTTCGTGGAGAGGTGTGAGAAAAGCACATAATATCTTATTGTTTGGCAGGTCATGTTCTAAACTGGAAGAATGATGCATAGTTGTAAATTTGACTTGCGTTTCCATATTGTGTTATGGACCAGAACCCCTCAAAATATTTCAAGAAGGTAGCAGAGACTCTAACTTTTTCTTATTTTAAAGGCAAAGATAAAGTGCTATGTTCCAGGCACAATTCTGGACTGGTCAAACTATTCAACATTAGGCAAAACGCAATTTATTTGAGCACTATAGTTAAAATACAACAAAAGAGAAAACTCAAAATAACAACTCTACTGGAAAACTTAACAGAATACTAGATACAGTAACTATTATTAATTAACTGTTCCAATATAGTAACATCCCAAAAACACACCTCTTGGCACAAAGGCAAGTTCAGGAAACAGATTTTCTCACATACAAAGCTCTCAGTGAAAAGAGAAACCCCAGCTTCTAGCTCTAACCAAGAGAGGGGAGAAACAGCTTCTACTGAATCTAAAAACTAAAATAAAACTAGAAATCCTGGTCTGCAAGAGCTGGTTACACCCAGCCAGGCGGCTTCTATTGTTCCAATTTATAAATAAAACCCAAGGCCTCATTAGCTGTAAACATTACCACAGACTGTTCAGGACATTTTGTTCAATCTCTCTCTTAAAAGAAACCAGGACAAAATCAACTCTTTTGTGTGCTAAAAAAGAGAGAACTTGATTTTCAGTTTCCTTTTAGATTTGTTCAGAGCAGAGTACAGTGGTGTCCTGCATTTTTTTTCGTATGTATAGGTATTCAAATGAGGTCCTTTCGGCCTTTTAGATGAATTATTCAGTGTATTAGGAAAGGGTAAAAGAGAAGAACAACTGTCGCCTAGTGACATGAGCCCAGCAACATGAAGAAAGAACAATCCAGTCAAGCAGCAAATAGGTTTGTTAACAGGCACATGGCCTTTAACAGTGTCACTGTTGTTAAAAGCAGTCTCCAAAGTAGGCAGGGTTGGGGAAAATGTCCTGTTGCTTAGAAGAAAACTCCAGAAGCAGAAGGCTGTGGAAGACATGAACTTAAGGAACCGTGTTTAATAATAAGTGAGCTTTCTGGGGTGTGTGGGTACTGTCACTGGATTAGTAATGCAAAAATAAAACTCTGGGGACACAGATTCAAATTCCACCGTGCCAGGCGGTGGGATTTGAGTTTACAAAATCTGGAACTAAAAGACTAATAATGACCATGAAACTATTGCTGTAAAAACCCATCTAATTCATTCATGTCCTTTGTGGGAGGAATTCACTGGTCTGGCCTACATGTGACTCCAAATCCACAGCAACGTGGTTGACTCTTATATACCCCCTGAAATGGCCTGGCAAACCACTCATTCACATCAAGCTGCAACAGTGAAATGGTCAACACAAAGAATGAAAACATATGGACCACCTCGTATCCTACTCACTGCTAGGCACCATGCCCCTCAGTATATATCAGTACCGCCCCATGTTGAACACCAGCCAAAGGAAGTACTGTAGATGTCAAAGGCACGGATTTTGGTCTGGGGTGGGGGAGGTGGCAGACTTAAATGCCCATCACCAAGTGTTGCTCGCTGTACTGCTACTGACTGAGCTGGTTGAGTGTTAAAGGATATTGCTGCTACATTGGGTTTGTGACAGGCAGTGAGGGAACCAAGATGAGTTACAGGTAGACCTCCTATAACTCAACAGCTGTGTTCTTGTGTGACCTCACACTATAGAAATTCATGTTATAGGGAAATCTCTATAGAAAGTTGCTGTACCTGTACAGCAGAAAGTTCGCGTTATCCAAACAGCGTCCACTATTCACCAATCGCGTTATAGCCAATTTGTGTTAATGAAACACGCATTATAACAGGACTACCTGTATAAACATAAGTGGCCTCACTCTTACCAATCTGGTGCTGCAAATGCATCTCATTGCGACAGTGTCAATAGGAGTAGCTGTTGCAAGTCCTTGTGGAGATGATGTCCTGTCTTCACATTGAAGAAAACCCAGTTTTTTGTGTGGCCCTACTGCTGTGCAAAATGGGATAGATTTTGAACACATCTAGCAACTCTAAAGTGGCATCTATGAGAAGCTCCGGGTCTTCAGCAGCAGCAACAGGATTATACTCAAATACATTCTACAACCTCATTGCTCAACATACTTCCACTCTACCATTACCATCAAGCCAGGGGATCAACTCTGGTTCAATAGAGAGTGCAGGAGAGCATGCCAGGAGCAGCACCTGTAAAAACTAAGAACGAGGTGTCAACCTGGTGAAGCAGGGTTACTGCACGCCAAATAGCAGCAGCCCCAAAATGATACAGCTAAGTACTGATGCCATGATGATACTGTGGCTTTAAGAGGTGTATTTTGTACTGCTTTTTCATTGTAGTGCCGAGTGGTCTGCTCAAAGCCAATAAGTTAAACAGCTTGGGAGACCTTGTTTTTTTTAAAACTTGGAACAATACAGGCAGCCTGAATAGGTGGGGTTAAGCTCCCACAGAACCTGGATCTTTAGTTTTAGCTTTCTGAAGGCGCTAGGGTATTGAAGCTGGATGTAGAAGCTCTTATTCCTCTTTTTGTTCTTCCCGCTGCTAGAATTGCATGTGAGACAAACTATTTTACTGAATTTGCCTTTGCCAAGGGTGTGTTTATGGGATGTTACTATATTGGAAAGTTTAATTAATAGTAGCTAATATACCTATCATTTTGTTAAACATTTCGATAGATTTATAGTTAAGTCAATTCTTTTCGTTTTTTTGTATTTTAACTGTAGTGTAAAAATAAAGTGTGTTTTGCTTAAAGTTAAGTAGTTTGACCAATCAACTTCCATCTGGCACAGAATGCCTTCCACTTACCTTTAAAATAAGAATAAGTTAGGTTCTAGACTATCTTCTTAATATATTTTGAGGGGGTTTGGTCTGGTCCAATAACTATATTTTACATCAGTATGGCTCCTGAAGTTTGCCCATGCTGGATACAAGGTGCAATGTCATAGAATGGGAGAGGGCAAATGTTGGCTTGTCATAGAGCCATAGAGGTCTACAGCATGGAAACAGGCACTTTGGCCCAGCTTGCCCATGCTGCCCAGTTTTCACAAGTAAACCAGTTCCATTTGCCTGTGTTTGGTCCATAATCCTCCATATTTATCCCATCCATGTAGCTGTCTAAGTATTTCTTAAATGACGAAGTTGTTCTCATTCCACCAGTACCTCAGGCAGCCCATTCCAAACACTCATTGGGGGTACATTTTGACATGACACTGGCATAGAGGCTATAAAGGGAAAATGGAAGTTGGCATTGAGTACAGGGTATTAGATGTCATCGGTTAGCATCAACACAGCACGGAGAACATGTGTGTCGGAGGGAGGGTGTAAGAAAGGTGAGGAATGCAGGGCTGTTTCTAGTCTCATTAGTTTTTTTGATAATTTTATTGAAGGTTTGAGGCAGCAATTGGCCTACTCCTGGTAGTCATGATCTTATCCTCAAGGCAACAGAAAAATCATTCAATTTCTAATCAAGTACCACGAATACGCAATAGTTATTGGTCCTGAGGATGCTGAGTTCACCTTAAATAGGCCTTTTTCAGTAAATGGTCAACCATCACAATCAAACCTTCTTCCTGTCACTTACTCTGAAATTGTACCCACTTACTGTGGTTAGATTTTATGATTCCTGTTACAAGATATAGTAACATAAATTTATAGACATTTCCCACAAATCGACATGTTCACTATTTTGCCCGTGCTCACATTAAAATTCAATTGCTGTTTTTTGTCACATCTGCTTCAATGGGCCAGATAATTTTGAATGGTATCTTTTGTCCCTTATGTTCATTATGTGACCACATCAAATTGTCATAATAGGCAAAACACACAATCCTGCAGATCATTACTTGATCTGCCCCGTACAGACATGCACTGGCTATTGCCCCCTCACTATTTGACCAATTTTCCAACAATTATCATTTGCTTGCTGTAAGCAACCAACGTAATTAATCAAATTAAAGTTAAAAGTCATTTGAAAGGTTTACATTGAACCAGACTGTTGTCTTCAAAGGTATTCACTGGCATTGTGATATTTTAAAAAAAAACTTTCTGCTTTTATTTTGACTTTAAATTTATTTAGTTCATTTCTGAATAATAGTTAAGATTTTTTTAAAAGTTCTACACATGAAGCTTTTGATCAAAAGCTTTCTGAAAAAATCATGTTAATCATCCCTACTTTAAAGCCCTCTGCCACTAATTTGTCTCTTACTTAAAATCATTACAGGGATGGTCTCGATCCAAAGTGATTGTTACCCTTTTAACAAAACCACCCCTATTAGGGCAGTGCCTAATTCTTCAGATAATGACATATTAAAGCTGATTGAAAGCACATCAGGTATATTCAACTAAATGTTTGCCTAAATGTAACAACAAAAATTTTGTGTAAACATTGGCTAAATAGTACATTTGCTAGACTTAAACACACGGGCCAAAGTTTTGCAGCATTTTAACAAGATGGGCCATACTGAAAAAATTGGGAAAATAGGCCGAGAATGAAAAATGAGATTCTTGATATCGAGAGAAAGGAAGTCTGATTTTCCCCTCAAGGTTTCGTCGGCTACATCTCACAAGTAAATGGTGAGGGCCCTATTCACATAGAAATAAGGGTCAAGAGTAGGCCGAGAATTACCATTTCAGTATTACCTTATCTCACCTCGTTTATACACAGATTGACTATTCTCCCAGGTACCTCTATGAAATTAGGCAGCATCAATTCCTGACATAAAAACTACAGCTGTTACCTCACGGCTACAGCTCACTGGTGTCTTCTCTGGGCATTCATCTTGAGGCAGCATTCCTCAAAATCTCAGGGCAGTGACCACCTGCATCCTCTGCGCACAGAAGCTGGCATCAGCAAAGCACCAGCCTCACCTCATGTCATTATGGCATATCTCAGATTAATTTGTCCAGCATTTCATTTGGAGCTGGTGGGCAGCCTACATTGCAATGCTGTTATCAAGCCACTTGGTGTACATGGATAGGCATCTAA
The DNA here is from genome assembly GCA_024137785.1 of Ginglymostoma cirratum. NCBI lineage: Eukaryota > Metazoa > Chordata > Chondrichthyes > Orectolobiformes > Ginglymostomatidae > Ginglymostoma > Ginglymostoma cirratum. The sequence continues at coordinate 33,397,581 of JAHRHZ010000026.1, forward strand.
ACAAGCTGCCTCTCTGGGCTCTCAGCCTGCTTTTTCTAGCACAAACTTGGATGCTCACTGCAATTCAGATTTGCCTTGTCTGTTTATGCAAAGCCCCTTCTTTCAGAACTTACAGGCTCACAGAAGCTTTGTCTTGTCTTGCCTTGCATTACGTGACAGGGAGGCACCAGCTTGTCCTGTCGTCAGCAGTGATCAGTCAGAGGGGTGGACTTGTTGCAGTATGGCACCACGCCATGTCACACTCACATCAAGGCCATGACTCACTGTCTAAGGTGAGGAGCCCCTAGTCCAGTCAAGTGGGATCACGGTCAGTCTGGGGGCATTGTTCAATTTCAGTTCTGGGAAGCTGGCCATCGTCAATCATGCACTCTCGGCTCCAAGGCTCCGTGTCCATACAGTCTGAGGTCTAGGTCGTGGTCACTCCTGAAGGTTAATCTAACCAGTCTGGGATTACTGTTTGAGGCAGTTGGAGAGCTGCAAAGGACTCTTGTCTGTCACTAGTCAGGGCTATCGTTCCTAGTTGGCAGAGGGCAGAGGAGGGCGATCATGGTCAGTTCTGAGGTTTTGCGCTCTCTGATAAGGGGTGGTCACAATTGCTGTGAAGTGGGGAAACGGCCATTCTACACGCAAAGGTGGAAGATGATACGACATGGAAGGACATGGGGTGTTTTGGGAGGAGGATGGTTATTAACACCTTGGCCATGATGGGGGCAGTTGGGTAGTGGCTGAGTGGTTGTTAGCATGTGGTAGTTGGTGCTGTTCAGGGGACAACACAGGGAAATGATTTATTAAGAAGGCGGTTTGCATGGGGTCATGGGGAGCATCTAAGCACTTGGGATTGTCAAGCAACTGCAGTTCAGGAAGGAGCAAGAGCCTGCAACGTGTCCTCTCGAATATGTTCTTGGAAGACCCCCACCTTCATGCGATTGTCAGCTACACAGCCAGAGTGGGAGGAGTAAGTTTACTTTTTTTATTGACTGTGGGAGGAGGCCCCTCTTGTCAGCAATGTGAGACCCTTCAAAAGGCATTGCACGATTCATACACTGAGGTGCAAAATTGAAGAAAGAGAAAGAAAGGGGCAGGAACAACCAAATGGGCAGAGTGACAGGAAACAAAGAGGAGTGGTGACTGGATATTTTTCAGGCTGGAGGAAGGTTTGTGGTGGCATTCCTCAGGGTCAATATTGGTACACTTCCTTTTCCTGATAGATATAAATGATTTGGCATGCAGGGGGCAATTTCAAAGTTTGCAGTGAATACAAAACTTGGAGCAGTTGTAAGCTGTGAAGAGTACAGTGTTAAATTCCAAAAGGACATTGACTAGTTGGTGGAATGGCTGGATAAATAGATGATGAAGTTTAATGCTGAGAAATGTGAGGTGATGCATGTTGGCAGAAACAACAGACAATTTGGACAGACAATTTCAAATAGGGGGTTCAATATTCAGAGGAGTGCAGCAGGAGTAGACAGATCTGGGTGTATATGTGTACAGGTCACTGAAGGTGGCAGAACAAATAAAAATACCATTTAATAAAGCAAATTTTGTCCTGGACTTTATTAATAAAGTCAGAGTACAAGAACGTATGCTGATTTATTCAAGACATTTGTTAGACATCAGCTCGATATTGTGTGCATTTCTAGGCAAGAGGAAGGTTATGAACACATTGGAGAGACTGCAGGAGAGATTTATAAACATGGTTTCAGGGATGAGAAATGTCTGTTCTGAGGATAGATGAGAGAAGGTGGAACTGTTCTCCTTGAACAGAACGAGGCTAAAGAACAATCTGGCAGAAGCTTTCAGAATCATGCAAAGTCAGGATGGGATAGATCAGGAGAAACCGTTCCTGCCTGTAAAAGGATCGAGCACATGGGGACATAGAGTTAAAGTGGTTTGCAAATGTAGCAATAGGATGTCAGACAAAACATTTTCATACAACAAGTGGTTCCAGTCTGGAATGCAGTGTGGAGAACTGTGGTGGATCAGAGTCAATTGAGACATTCAAAAGGGCACTGGATGGTTATTTGAATAGAATTTATTGGGTATATGGAAAAGGCTGGCAAATGGTGCTACATTGTAATGTTTGTTGGAGAGCTGGTGTAAATACAATGGTTGAATGACCTCCAATTCTGCAACAGTTCTGTGATCCTGTTCTGTGATCTGCAATCACAAAATTCCGTATATGTACCTGATGCATTCAACAACCACATAAATTGCTGATCCTAACCACAAGCAAAGCTGATCATTCCATGGATGATTACAAATTAAACTTAGTCAGCCCTGTGAAGCACAAGTGATCACAGGTGACCTCTAAAGTGTCACCCATGCTCGACAATTCCCAAAGACATTCCAAAGTCTCAAGGGTATGGTGCTGCTTTTCTCTTCCATTGGACTGTAAGTATGCCAGAATATACAATGCAGTATGTAACGCTGCACCTAATGTTTAGAAATATGAAGACCAAGTAAGTCCATTGCAAAAGCTTCAGGTTACATCAGTTTTGGCTCAAATGATAAAAGATTAACGAAAAGCAGCCAGCAGGTAAACCAAACAGACAACTAAACTCTTCCAGTGGCTCAGCAGGTTAATCCAGCAAAGCAAGCAGACCGATGGTGCCAGGTAGGATCCTCCAGCTGTTCAGACGTAGCTGATCGCAGCTAGGAGAGTGTGAAAAAGGCCTCCATATTTGTGAGTGAGAATTGGCAGGATCTCCATCCCGATTGCTAAAGACCACCATTACCTTGAAAGGAGGCATGTACCCACACAGAATCAGGACAGGGCACTGAAAGCAATACCCCAACCAAAAACACATGTGAGTAATTACCATTGGGCAAACCACCAACCTGAGCACCAGGTGCCAGAAGTGAATATATTTCCAACGGGGCAAGGAAACATTTAGTGAAAGCAACATGGAAGAAAACCCAATTAAAAATCTTCATTTTCTGAAAAAAGCATACCAGCGGATAATATGAGAACGCCCGACCAACTGCTTCATTTGAAAGCTCATTTCAAGGGATGGTTGTGTAAAACTCCATTAATTCTCACTGGCAGATTGGACACGTTTCCCACTGAATTTGTAATAAATGATGACAGCAGTTTTGTGCTGGAGACTCGTGTCTCTGGGGATTTGTCAGATACCTGTGTTAACTTCAGTCTGGAACCAAATGCTGAATCAAGGAAAACAAGAACGTTATTCCTTATTTTGATTTTGAATGGATTTGGATGCAGGTTAAAGAAATAGTATTATTAATGAAAAAAAAGCCTCTCATTCATCCCACCCTGATTGCCCATTTAAAAATGTCCACACGTATTTTGGTTAGAAATTGCTAACCTTACTGCATCTAAAATCTAGTCCCCAGAGATAATAACTCGGTTCTTTTAAAGCAGAAAACTTAATTATATCGAATAAATTACCTGCAATATTTTCCCTTGGAGAATATGAATTATTTAAACCCAATACAAAGAAATGTGGGAACATTATAAAAAGGTCCATAGGGACTCAATATGTATAAAAAAATTCTTCTCAAACAGATGGCTACCCAGGGCTGGCTGCCAAGCAATTGCTCACTGCTGAAAATGATAACAAGATATGAAGCTGCTTTTATTTATTAAATAAAAGCTGTTACGGTACTTTGTACGCAAGAGAATATAGTAATGCAATAAAAGCTATATTATAAATAAGTAAATTAATCAGAAAATCAGGACTTTTTTTCTGAATTGCATTGAATTTGTATTGACTATGAGATCCAAATCAGTCTACTGGATAGATCTGCAGGTAAATGCACCAGTTTACAAGGTACTGACACCAGGAAGTCAGTTTCACCCTGTACTGAGTCAGCAGATGATAGGGGCACTGTAACTGACCAGAGCCACTCTGGAGTAAAGAGGGGAGAGGATACAAATGCTCAATCTTCTACAAGAGTATTCTAATATAACGCAGAGAGCTCCAACATTTTATCTGTGGCAAATACTTTTAAAAAGCCTTTGTAACCATAAGTGTCATACTTCCTTAATTCCAAGGTGTGAACCAGCTTCAGTGTAGCTGGATCTTATCTGTGGAAACCAGGGAAACAAGATTGCTTCAAAATTCCAAGCTTTATATCTTTAAGTTGGCAGATCTGCGTATTAGTTATTGTAATTATAGTTTATTTTCAATTCTGTAGATATGAGGGATTATACATTCGGTAGCTTATGTTAAAAATTGATAGGTATTAACTGGGAAGCTTTCAGGTGAGGATGAAGAAAGTTGGCTTGTCCTGGGTAATCAGACATAAAATGAGCTCCATTAACTTTTAAGTCACCTTTTCTTGTGTCAAAGGGAATCCCACAATTTGTTATTCATGCTTTAATGCAATTAGCATTGATCAAGATGTGACAATCACAATGTCATTCACGGTTGTTCATATTCACCTTACGGAAAGAAAAACAGCAAGTGTTCAACACAGAATTCTGTAAAAAGCATTCGCTTGAGAGAAGGCTAACTCTGTGCTCATAGTATTCAATCAGGAGATGGTGTGTAATAAACAGGCTTTTCATATACTTTTCTTTATAAAAAGATCCAATATTTTAAGTGGCTCCTTTCAGATGCAGCAAAAGGCCTTAAGTGTCAGCTATGGCTCATATGACAACGATCCTGCCCAAGTTAGAAGGTTGTGCTTTCAAGACCCAATGCACAACTCGAGCTGACATCTTGAGGAGTGCTGCACTGTTGGTCATGAATTCCTTTGGGTGGAATATTGACTCAATGTTCAATCCAGGTGGGCCTGATTCAGTTTAATATATAAAAAGAAAAACAAGTGTTCCCAACATGAGCCAAACTGAGAAATAGTGAGGCCTCTGACCCCAGCCAATCTGGGTGGGACTGAATTTAGCTCCCCAAGAGGTTGGCTAATCTCTCAACGGATGAACTCATGTATTCATTTGCCTGAGACATGGCAATATAAATGTCATGGATGGACTCTTCCATTGTCTCTCTATGACACTGCACAGCCTCAGGTAACTCCAACATTTAGGTATTCGTCTCTGGCTAATTACTAAACAACAGTACAAATTGACAACACAATGGCCAACCCCAGAAGGGAACGCTGGGATCCCAGCGCCAAGAGGGTGAAAAGCTACAAAGACATAGTGGTAACTCTGTAGGCACTGAAGAGGTTTTGGGGGAAGTGGTGCCACAGGGGTAGGGGCCAGGCAGTCAGGACCAGACTTCTGGAGACATAGGAGGCCAAATTTTAAAATGAAGCTGAACTATTCAGAAATGTGGACAAACAGACGGTCTTACCATAAGTGATGGCCAATGCTGGTGAGGCACAAAGAGACTCAGAGACCAACATCTGTACAGCATCTGCGCTCTTTTTGCGACAAACGACAACACCTTCCAGTCGCGAACCATTTTAACTCCCCCTCCCACTTCCTGGGTGATATGTCCATCTTGGGCCTCCTCCAGTGCCACCCACAACCTGGAGGACTAGCACCTCATACTCCGCCTCGGGAGCCAACAGACCAATGGCCTAAACGTGAATTTTACCAATTTCAAAATCTCCCCCGCACCCCCCACCCCGGCCTCATCCCATGTCCAACCTTCCCTCTCATCCTCGCCTCCTTGACCTGACACAACCTATCCATCTTCTCTCCCACCTATCCGCCCCCCCACCTCACTGAGCAATCCTCACCACTCGCGACCTGCACCTTACCTATCACCTCCCACCTACCTTTCCCTGCCCCAGCCCCACCCCTCCTCTCTCTATTTATTTCTGAGCACCCTTCCCCCTCCGCATTTCTGAAGAAGAGTCCTGACCCGAAATGTTAGCTTTCCTGCTCCGCTGTTGCTGCCTGGCCTGCTGTGTTCATCCAGCTCTACACTGTGTTATCTCTGACTCCAGCATCTGCAGTTCCTACTATGTCTGAGGCACAAAGTGGTGTTCGGGAAGGAGCAGGGTATGTCCTTCAACCAACATTACTGAGACAGCCTGATTCATTGATTATCACTCTTTGTGGGAGCTTGCTGTGTAGAATTTGGGTGCAGTAATTATACTTCATAAGTACTTTATTTGCTCTGCTTTTGGTCAGCTTAAGGTCATGAAAGGCAATATATTGATGTGAGGTTCTCAAGATGACCGACTGCTGTGCCAACTATGGTATTTCTTCAGGTGCTACTTTGTGATATTTGCCACTTCTATTGGTACATGGTACTAGCTGACAGTAGTTTTGAGGTAGTTTGCTGAAAACAATCTACTTATGACTTGGGCCCATCTGGTGATCACTGGTGGAAGATACAGCACAGACAGCATCTGCAGAAGAGGCACCGTTCTTCAATAACTAAAAGGATTATTACATGATAAGTACAACTATACTTGGTCGGGCCCAATGACTAGGACCTTAGGGAGTTGGCACAATGATTTCTGCTCTCTCCGAAAGCAAGAGGAGAAATCTTCATTTGTGCTCACAGTTTTTGAGCAAAATCATCATCATAGGAGGAACTCAATGTGACAAGGATATTAACCCCTTTCAGCACCATTACCTTATAGAACATCAAGCTTTTGTGATCTGACCTACGTCAGCCTCAAATATAGTCAATAACTGAGTATTTTCAACCCTGATCTGCAGAGAATAAGATCCTTTCACAAAGGCATTGTGGAACTGTTGAACGATAAAACGGCAGATTAAAAACTTGATTCATAAGCACAGCTCTGAAATATGGTCATCCATCTCCAAGTGAGAGGTTTCATAGTTGATTGAATTGCTCAGTTGCTATTTGTTTGACCTCAAAGAGACACTTAAAACAGAATGTCATCTATAAAAATAAATTTGAATTATACATACCTTAGAAAGAAATTCAAAAGAAAATTAATGTTCAGAGACTGAAATGCTTAAGAATGATCAAAGACTTCTTACTCATAAATCAATCTAAAAGGTCGAAGAGTGAATGCAAAGCTAAATACTGGAGGAGGAGTTGGCTTAGAAAATGCAGAAGCTACTCTACCGGAGTTAGCAGAGGAAACTTACAGCCTTTGGGTTTTAAACTCAAAAGTTTTAAGAGCCAGTTAGGACTAGTTCAGTTTGGGATTATGGTCAACATTAGTTGATTGGACCGAAGGGTCTATTTCCATGCTGTATGACTCCATAACTGTATAAGTCAATTGCAGGCATCAGGCTACAGACCACCATGTAGTTATATCATATACTGGAAATTAAAAATAGCACTAATCCCATATCAATACTCACATTTTAATCCAGCATTGATTGCACGCACACAGTCTCCAGTCATTACATATAAAAAAAAACTTATATCAACATATTCAGTCATGTTATGACAACTCCAAAGCAGGTTAAACTAGAATCTGAATCTTCTTAGCCAAAAGTGACACTGCACCACAAGATCTCTTCCTCCAGACATAATAAAAGAACTAAATTAGTAATTTGATAGAAAATCAAATGTTTTGCCTAAATTAAGGAACAGTCAAATGTTAACCTCCGGCATGGACTGAGGTAATAGGTGAAGTGCTCATTCTCGCCACAGTGTTTGTACATCTGGTATGCTTCATTACACTCCAATACTGAAACTCAATAATTTTTCAACAAAGGGAATCTTTTGGTTTTGCCTCCCTGCACGCAAACATTATTTGGGGTAGCACGGTAGTTCAGTGTTTAGCACTGCTGCCTCATGGTGTCAGGGACCCGGATTCAACTCCAGCCTCAACGTAGAGTTTCCACATTCTCCCCGTGTCTACATGGGTTTCCTCCCACAGGCTAAAAATGTGCAGGTTCGGTGGATTAGCCATGGGAAATGCAGGGTTACAGGGATAGCGTGGGGGGATGGAGCTGGGTGGGATGCTCTTTAAAGGGTCAGTGTGGACCTGATGATCCGGATGGCCTGTTTCCACACTGTAGAGATTCTACGATCATCCTAATCTCCACTGACATCTATAGTTGTTACATTCTCGGCAGAAAGCCCCCTGAGGTGACCAAAGAGATGGGGCTGAAGTTTCTATGAGATTACCGTAGTTCCTCTCAACACAATTCATCTGCAAAAAAGTGACAGAGTTTCAAGCAAAAATTAGGTCCAGCATAAATAGGCAAAAACTCACTAGACTGGAAACTCAACAAAAAACAAAGAACTGTGTACCCTGGAAATGTGAAGCAAACACAGAATTTTCTGGAGAAACGCAGTAGATCTGCCAGCATCTGTGGAGAGAAAGCAAAGTCAATAACTCAGGTTCAGTTACCCTTCTTCAGAACTCAAAGTTCTGATACTCAAAATGTTCACTCTTCTTTCTCTCCATTGATGCTGCCAGACTTTATGAGTTTCTCCAGCTCTTTTCTGTTTTTGTTTCAGACTGGAAACTGAACCTGCTCAGCGCCCAAAACATGGAATCCCTACAGTGCGGAAGCAGGCCATTTGGCCCATCAAGTCTACACTGACTCTCTGAAAAGCATCCCATCCATACCCACCACCCTACCCTATAACCGTGTACTTCCCATGTCAGTCTTCCTAACCTGTACATCGCTGGACATGTGGGCAATTTAGCATGGCCAATTCACCTGACCTAGACATCTTTGGACTATCGGAAGAAATCCAGCAAGACACAGTGAGAACGTGCAAACTCCACACAGACAAGGCTGGATTGAACTCGGGTCCTTAGCACTATGAGGTAGCAGTGCTAACCAATGAGCCACTGTGCCACGCCTAAAACTGATCACCAAGGCAAGTTTCTATTCACTGTGTTCGCTCTGGTGACGTCTGCAAAAAATTAAGCTAGTTCATTTGAAAACAAGGACTTTAATGTTTTGCTCCAAAAGCTTTGGAATATGTACATCTATAATAATTATACACTGTTTTCTATTTCGCTGGAACACAAGGGGGCTTGTGGCATTTGTGCTGCACTGGAGCTCATGATGCTCTTGGGCTGCCTGAGGTTGAAAGGAATGGTATAGCTTTTTAATATTTTGTTTTCAATTCTTAAAAATTTTGTTAGTCAACAGTGGATTCAGCAAGTGTTTAAAATGCTCGCTTTTCTGATGACATATTTTCCGTTTTTTAGTGATTGGAACCAAGTGGATCTAATTGACGGTCAGATCCTTGATTGGGGTTGTTAATCTGGGGTTGTTAATCTGGGGTAATCAGGGAGCTCTGTCTGACAGATATAAATAGGAGATTCAGAGAGTCAGAGATTCTCCTGAATTCATGGGCTCACTCTGAGCTGGATGGCCACAGCCAATGTACAGTGGACAAGTAAATAAAAGGTGACTTGGTGATGGAACGCCAGCCTCTGTGCAGTTAGTTCAAGTTGTGTCAACAAAAGTGCACTAAATTACAATTCTAAAACATATCTTGGAAGATTATTTATTGCATATATTTTTCTTAAATAAAAAGCTTCCAAAATGCAGCCTAAATGCGCATGTAACTACTAGACTTGACTTCTAATGATGTTCAGAAAGGTTGAAGCAACTATTCTCAAACCAATGGAATTGTGAGTGCCATTTCTACCTCAATGTTCAACTGCAGCCAATGCAGGACCTTTAACAGTAGATGATAGCACACATTTTGCAAAGCCAATTGCCCGCAAACTCAGTCTTATTTTCTTGGAGAAATTGAGCAAAAATTATTCTGGCGGCAAAACAGCACTGAATAATATTCCCAATTCACGAACACTATTAACAACTTTCAGGAAAGCAAGGAACTATCTCAACTGGTGAGTATGGGGAATTTTTTTTTCCCTCTAAGTTTTGAATATTTTTCTTTATTATGTGAGCTGAGAGGGGGTGGCACAGTGGCTTAGTGGTTAGTGCTGCTGCCTCGCAGTACCAGGGGCCCAGGTTCAATTCCACCCTCCGGTAACCGTCTGTGTGGACTTTGCACATTCTCCCCACGTCCGCATGAGCTTGCTCCAGTTTCCTCCACAGTCCAATGATGTGTAGGCTAGGTGGATTGGCCATGCTAAAGTTGCCTGTAGTGTTTAGGGATGTGTAGATTAGGTGGATGGGTCTGGGTGGGATGCTCTGAGGATCAGTGTGGACTTGTTGGGCTGAAGGGCCTGGTCCCACATTGTAGGGATTCTAAATTTTTGAAATTAAAAATCAGACCAGAACCTCCATGCAAGAAGGATATTATTAAGCTGGAGAGGGTTCAGAAGAGATTTACCAGAATGTTGCTGGGAACGGGCGGCACGGTGGCTCAGTGGTTAGCACTGTTGCCTCACAGCACCAGAGACCTGCGTTCGATTTCAGCTTCGGGCAACTGTCTCTGTGGAGTTTGCACATTCTCCCCGTGTCTGTGTGGGTTTCCTTCGGGTGCTCCGGTTTCCTCCCACAGTCCAAAGATGTGCAGGCTAGGTGGATTGGCCATGCTAAATTGCCCATAGTGTTTAGGAATGTATAGATTAGGTGGGTTATAGGGGGATGGGTCTGGGTGGGAAGTTCTGAGGTTCAGTGTGGACTTGTTGGGCTGAAGGGCCTGTTTTGACACTATCGGGATTCTATTAAAAAAAACTGAGGGTTTGAAGAGGTTTTAAAGAAAGGCTGAATAGGTTGGGGCTTTTTTCCACTGGAGTGTAGGAAGTTGAGGGGTGACCTGATCTCTATCAGGTCACCCCTGATATCAGGTTATAAAGTCGTGAGAGGCACAGATAAGGTGAATGGCAAGTGTCTTTTCCCTAGGGTGGGGAATTTCAAGACTAGGGGCATATTTTTAAGGTTAGAGGAGAAAGATTAAAAAAAGGACGAGGCCAATTTTTTTTACACAGAGAGTGGTTTGTGTGTGGAATGAACTTCCAGAGGAAGTGGTGGATGCAGGTCCAGTTACAGCGTTTCAAAGACATTTGGATACGTACATGAATAAGAAATGGTTGGAGGGATATAGGTCCAGTGTAGGCAGGTGGGACTAGTTTAGTTTGGGATTATGGTTGACAACAACAGTTTGAACTGAAGGGTCCATTTCTGTGCTGTATTACTCTAATACCGAAGTGAATATCTAAATATGTTAGAAGCTACAAGAGTGAAATGGATGACATAGTCACCTCATGCTTTCCAATAATGAGAGAAGAAATCCCAATTGCTTCACTTGCAAGAAGAGTGCGTAAGCAATAACTACTTTGAAAAGACAAATAGATCAGTGCCACATGGTTCACCGTTCTTTATAAATCACATTCAAAGTCTCCTGGCATGTGCTCCATAAATACAAACCAAAATGTTGCCTGAATCTACTCAGCAAACTCCCTAGAATAAACAACAAAGAACAATACAGAAATTTACAGCACAGAAACAGGCCATTTTGCAGTGCTTTTTTGAACACAAACTTTCTCCCCCGTACTTCCATCTCACCTTAGTGTAACAAGGTGTAGAGCTGGATGAACACCATGCAGCTCTACACCTTGTTATCTCGGATTCTCCAGCATCTGCCGTTCCTATTATCTCTCACCTTAGTGTATCCTTCTTTTCTCCGTCACGTACAAATGAGGGCTTTATCTTATCTGCAATTATGTTAATTGTTACTTATTCACATAAAACTAAGGTCCATTATTTCATCACTTTCTGATTACCAAAGCTTCTCATGAATTTCTTACTGACTTTACCATAGCTTATTTCATCTTTGTATAATCTTTTGGACTCATTTTCAAGTGAAAACTTCTACTCTATGCTTCAGAAGACGTGGCGTGGCTTCGACTTCCTATCTCCAAATAACTATCAAAGGGTTCAACATTTCTGCTTCTTGAAATTCGAAGGCCCCTACCTGAGACTAAAGTTGCTTCATTATTAGTCATTGTAGTGGAATAAGCATAGAAAGTGCTGGAGAAACTCAGCAGATTTGCCAGCATCTGTGAACAGAAACAGCATTAATGTTTCCTCAGACCATTCGTTATAATTGGATCTAACCACTCAACATACGAAACGTCAGCTTGTGATTGAATCTTTGGTTTGTGGGAATGGGAGCGAAAGGTCTGTGCGTGAGCTGTTGCCTGAACAGATGACACATTGATGTTCTGTTAGATGTACGAAACTTGGCTTCAAAGTTTGCACCTTCCTGAGTTAGAGTCTAATCAAAAGGGAAACTGCAACATCAGTTTTCCTAGGAATCTGAAACTCCAGGCTTCTGGGGAAACAAACAAGTTGAAACCAGACACAAAGCGTACATCTCTTTACTGGTGCAATACAGGCAAACTGAAGAAAATGAAGTGCTAACAATAGGCAACTACAACATTACTGCAGCTTGAACATGGAGTCACAGGCAGGCAGGGTAGTGAAGGAGGCATTCGGTATGCTTACCTTCATGGTACGTTGAGTATAGGAGTTGGGAGATAGTGTTGCAGCTGTACAGGACACTGATTAGGTCACTTTGGAATACTGCATTCAATTCTGGTCTCCCTGTGACGGGAAAGATGTTGTTATATTTGAAAGGGTGCAGAAAAGATTGACCAGGATGCTGCCGGGGTTGGAGGGTGTGAGCTATAGGGAGAGGCTAAATAGGCAGGAGCATCAGAAACTGAGGGGCGATCTTCCAGAGGTTTTTAAAATCATGAGGGGCATGGATAGGGTGAATGGCCAAGGTATTTTTCTCAGGGTAGGGGAATCTAAAACTAGACGGCATTGGTTTAAGGTGGGAGGGGAAAGATTTAAAAGGGCCCTAAAGGGCAACTTTTTTCACAAGAGGGTGGTGTATGTATGGAATGAGCTGCCAGAGTGAATAGTGGACACTGGTACAATTACAACATTTGAAAGGTATCTGGACGGGTATACAAATAGAAAGGGTTTAGAGGGATATGGGCTGCTGTCGCTCTTGAATCAGAGGCCAAACCTTTGGTAAAAAGGAGCAAAAAGTCTACCAGAGGAAGCTCAGAGCTTTAAAAAGTTTTATGATTGGAATTGGTACATTGGTGCCATATGTGCCGATGGACTGCTAGACTAATCTGAGAGTTATATCTTTGTTGTATCCAACTTCAAAGTATAAATTTATAATTCATATTGACTCTGATTTGTCTGTCAATTCATATTTAGTTTCTGTTGATTTTGATTTGATTGTTAAAGGAAAAGTTGTAAGGAATTAAATCCTGTCCATTGCTTTTTTTAAAATTTGGTGAATTTGGTTCTTTAGTTTCTACAGGGATAATAAACTCATACCCCAAATAGCAACCAGTCTCCCTTCTAACGACCTCACTCATCATCACCTTTCCTGTTCAGTCATCACCCTCTCTCCCCGCACTGAAAGACATTTCAACCTAGACTCGTGGGATATAGCTGGGCTAGCATTTATTGCCTATTCCCAGTTGGTAGAGAATGCAGGTTTGGAACATGCCGTCAAAGAAGGCTTGGTGAATCCCTATAAGTACATGCCGTAGGTTGTACATACTGCTGTTACTGTGGGCTCTTGTTGGATGACATGAGGTGGTGATTGAGATGCCAATCAAGTTTTATCTTCGTATAATCCCTACAGCGTGGAAACCGGCATTCCATCCAGACCCATCCCATCTCTGTAACCCTGCATTTCCCATGTCTCATCCACCTAGCCTGCAAATCCCAGTACACTATGGACAATTTAGCATGGCCAATCCACCTAACCTACACATCTTTGGTCTGTGGCAGGAAACCAGAACACTTGGACAAAACCCATACAGACTCAGGGAGAATGTGCAATCTCCACACAGACAATCACCCGAGGCTGGAATCAAACCTGGGTCCGTGGCACTGTGAGGCAGCAGTGCTAACCACTGAGCCACCGTGCCACCCAGTGTCAAACTTTTAAAAATGTGTGGTGCTGGACTCAGTCAAGGGGAAACCATTTAATCACACTCCTGACTTGCGCATTGTAAATGGAGGACAGGCTTTAGGGACTCAGTTCATTATTTTGATATCCATAGTCTAAAAATGATATTAATATATAGAGCTTTCATCATAACAGGACTGGTACAGGTCAACCCCCAGGTTGTTGATAATGGAGTATTCAGTGAAGCCTCTCAAACCTCTCAAAATGTGTGGTGCAGGGCTCAGACAAGGACACTAACTACCTCCCAGTGGCATTTATAAGCATTAGTTCCACTGAATACGTTACTGATATTGCTCTATACTGACAAATGCAGAAAGGCTGCTGATAACAGCAACTCAGAACCAACACATGAGTTGAGAAACTCCTCCTGAAGAATTTTCATTTCTGGTTGCTGCTGGGATGCTACACAACTCATCTAAAATTTCAGACTGTACAATATGTATTTTGTTAGTCATGCAGGTATTGAATTCCTAAGCATGGATGCAGACCTATCTCCCTACCCTATCCCTGTCATCCTACATTTCCCATGACTAACCTACCCAGCCTTCACATCCCCAGGCACTGTGGGCAATTTAGCATGGCTAATCCACCTAACCTACATATCTTTTGACTGTGGGAGGAAACCCATGCAGACACAGGGGAGAACATGCAAACTCCACACACGAGTTGGGAATCAAGTCGGGTGCTGGTGCTGTGAGGCAGCAGTGCTAACCAATGAGCCACTGTGCCGCCCAGGTACGAATGACCATCAGAGATAATACGAACTGCAGATGCTGGAGAGTCCGAGATAACAAGGTGTGGAGGTGGATGAACACAGCAGGCCAAACAGCATCATAGGAGCAGGAAAGCCTGACGTTTCAGGCCTAGACCCTTCATCAGATGACGCCGCTTGGCCTGCTGTGTTCATCCAGCTCCACACCTTGTTATTACGAATGACCATCACACATTAGCAAAGGGTGCTCCTCATTCTTGTCCCTTTAAATGAACAAATGTTCAACATGCTGAACTACAGAGGATACAATTAACCTGCAGGGCAGAAAGGAAAAGGATATAACATGGACAATGGATAAAGCATGAAGACAGCTGTCTAATAACCTTAACAATTTTGAAGAAAAGGAGCTTGGAGTTGTTAATGGCCTGAATAACACAACAACCCTCAACTTCTGAAAGCACTGTACTGGGTGTGGAACTGGTAAACTTGGGTTTAAATACTGGTGTTGTGTGCTTTTTGAGTGAAACAATAACTTTCTTTTCAGCAAGATAATTCTTAAGAAAACGTAAGCAACATTAGTTATTGGACAACATGCTAGAACTCCAAATTATAATAGTCAATAGCTGCAAAATGCTTCCTGTTTGTACTTGCTGATGTTCTATTTTAACCCTAAGCTGCGCTGACATACTGAAATTGCACTCCAAGGATGTTTCTGGAGCTGCAGGCATCCAAGATCACTTGTCCAGCACAGTTAGAGGCTGGATTTGCTAGCATGGAACTTGAAGTAAAGCAGATGGTAATAATGGGTTTAAACAAATGTTCAATGCAGCCTGTTTGTAATTCCAACATCTGTATTTCTTGGAGCACGTAATGTGACAGAGACATCTCTGAAGCTGATTTATGTTTGAAACGTTGACAGATTTTACAATCCAATGGTTTTCAAAGTAGCCAGTTAAGAAATAGAGATGTGCGCCTGGATCATCCTAGTCAAGGAGTCATGTTTAGGTGAATCCCAATCCCAGTATTTTATCTGTTGAGGGACGTAACACATTACACGCGGTTCTGCACACAGCTGGCACCAAGCATTTGAACAGCTCAATTAGCAAAGAACAGCAGATGACGACGAAGAAAAGTGGCCCTGACCATTTAATGTGTATTTTCACAGTCTGTTTGTGTCTCTGATATAAACAGATTAGGTAACCTCATAAAGTCATGGGCTTATGCCTGACAAATGACAGGATGGCTACCTGGTTTGCAATCTCTTTGATCAGTCAAAGCAGGAAAAGCATGGTAACCACCATAGATCTCTGCACATTCCACACTTCTTTTTACTGGGGCCATTTTACCAATTGGTGAGAGGGGCAATTATTTCAACTCAAGAAGATGCCAGGAGAAACAAGTTTGTAATATCCCTGCAGCAGCTTTACTTCACAGAGAAATTATTGCATGGTAAATTACAAATGGAGCAGGAGCCTACAAAACAAGGGCATTTACTCTGCTCTTAAAAGCATGCAAAGGAAGTCAATCCATGTGTTCCCCAATCAGAAACCTTGGGTGAATGGGGAAATCCACTGCCTACTGAAGACCAGGCATGGAACATTCAAGTCGGATGACCCAGACCGATACAGGAAACCTAGATATGATCTCCACAAAGCCATTAGAGATGCCAAGAGGCAATACTGAACCAAGTTAGAGGCCCAAACTAACCACATAGACACCCGCTGCCTGTGGCAAGGCCCACACAACATAAGGGATACAAAATAAAGCAGAACAAAATAGCAGACTAAAACAAATCCCTCCCTGATGCGCTCAATGCTTTCCATGCTCGGTTCAAGCAGAATGCCAGCAGCGCGGTATCATCTGCCCCTGATGCACCTATTGCCTCCGGCACTGCGGCAGACGTAGGATCAGTCTTCTTGAGAGCAAACCTGAGGAAAGCAACAGGCCCAGATGGAGCCCCTGGCCATGCACTCAGATCCTGTGTGGACCAACTGGCGGAGGTATTCACCAACACCTTCAACCTCTCTCTCCTACAAGCCAAAGCCCCTGCCTGCTTCAAGAAGACCACCATCATCCCAGTCCCAAAGAACACACATGCAACATGCCTCAACAACTACCGCCCAGTGGCTCTGGCCTCCATAATCATGAAGCGCTTCGAGAGGTTAGTCATGGCCCACATCAATTCCAGCCTCGATCCCCTGTGATTTGCTGACATGTGAAACAGGTCCACAGCAGACACCACTTCCCTAGCCATACACTCATCCCTGGAACATCTGGATAACAAGGACACCTACATCAGGCTCCTACTCATTGCCAACAGTTCAGCCTTCAACACTATAATCCCTACCAAACTAATCTCCAAACGCCAAGACCTCAGTCTCAGCTCTGCCCTCTGCAACTGGATCCTCAGCTTTCCGACCCACCACAATCAGTGAAGACAGACAACAGCACCTCCGCCACCATAATCCTCAACACTGGCACCCGGCGAGAATGCATATCAGCCCGCTGCGGTACTCCCTGTACACCCATGACTGTATAGCCAAATTCTATACAAACACCATTTACAAGTTCGCTAACGACACCACCATCATAGGCTGGATATCAAACAATGACAAGTCAGAATACAGGAAGGAGATAGAATGCTGGGTGATGTAGTGCAGTGATAACAATCTCTCCCTCAAAGTCAGCAAAACTAAAGAACCAATCATCGACTTCAGGAAGGAAGGACAGAAAAGGACATGCCCTGACCTACAACAATGGAGCTGAGGTGGAGAGGGTTGACAGTGTCAAGTTCCTAAGAGAGACGATCACCAACAATCTGTCCTGGACCTCCCATGTATATGAGACAGTCGAGAAGGCACAACAACACTTCTCTGTCCTCAGGAGGCTAAGGAAATTCAACATTCCATAAGGAGCCTCACCAACGTTTACAGATCTACCAGAGAAAGCATTCTGTCTGGGTGCATCACAGTTTGGTACGGCAACTCCTCTGCCCAAGACCATTAGAAGCTGCAGTAAGTTGCATGCACAGCCCGGACCATCACAAAAGCCAACCTCCCATCCATGGGCTCCATTTACACCTCTCATTGCCACAGAAAGGTTGCAAACATCATCAAAGACCCTTCCCATTCCAGTAATGCTCTCTTCCAACCTCTTCCATCAGGCAGAAGATACAGAAGCTTGAACACACGCACCAACAGATTCAAGGACAGCTTCTTCCCTGCTGTTATCAGACTGCTGTATGGACCTTTCCAATTCCAAATCTAATGTTTATCTTGCTTTGTGCACCTCCTGTGCAGCTGTAACCTTGTATGCCTCGGTCTGTCTAGGCACCCTATGATCTGTATGTCTTTGTTGCTATGATCTGCCTGTAATGCTCGCAAAACAAAACTTTTCACTGTACTTAGGTACATGTGACTACAATAAATCAAATCAAATCATAATGTGTAAATGCTGGGACCTTTGGATGGGAATAATTAAATCATGGCATTGAAAGGAATTGAAATGGGTCAAATGTTAATCTCTTATAAATGAAATGCACACTTGATATACCCCTATTTGGTTCTTACGGAAGATTTCATATCGAAAAGGCTGCTAAAAGGTCCCAGTGTAGATTTCCATTTGTTTCCATCAAATCAACTGGCCAGTGACTTAAAATTTCCACAGTGTTCAAAGTCTCCAGAGCAATTGTGAAGGACAGAAGGAATTGCCCACTGAGGTGACAAACAGGGCAAGGCACAGACAAAATCTAATATCATGCAATTTTATAATGTTACCCCTACTTTGACACTCGTCATGTATTGAACCATGTGAAACAAATATCCAGGGCAAAACAACACACCCTGCTAGTTACAGAAACACATTCAAAAATAGCTACGGCACAGTAGTAATCTGCGTCAGGATACTGTAGATCAAAAAACCTAAAGAACTGTAGATACTGGAAATCAGACTTAAAAGTAGAAATTGCTGAAGAAACTCAGCAGGTCTGGCAGCATCAGTGGAGAGAAACCAGGGTTAACGTTTCTGATCTTGTGACCTTCTTCAGGACTCAGGTTCTCACGGAGTGAAGGACTGTAATGCTACACTTTTTTTATTTCTTTATTTTTCTAATTTATTCCCAAAATTCTGTGCCTAGGTATCATCGTGACTAAGATGGTGCCATAAGTGGTCACTTTGGAAACTTTTCACTGCACTCACGTGAGGACATGCGACAATAAACCTAATTCCAAATTCTAGATGTTCAAGGCTGCTCCAGATCCTTGAGCATATAATCAGGGCTGGTACTTCAGGACAGCACTGTCAGAGGTACCATCTTGCAGGTCAGACATCAAACCAATGCCAAATCTGCTCACTCAGGTGGGCACAAACCATCTCATGATGCCACATCTATAGAAGGGACTTTATATGTTTTGTCCATCGGCAAATGTCAAGCAGCAGATATTCTCCTGTGTGAGCTAGAGAGTTTCTAGTAAATACCAAATGTAACTGTTGTAATTACAGCATGATGTGCAGAACAGAGAAAAATGACAGGGACTGGTAGGGAAGCAGTATATGACTACACTGTAGTCTTGTATATTACACAAAGAAAGAAATGAAATTAGTTAATTCTATCATTACCACCACATCCTGGGTGAGGATCCCTGGCTTTATATAATTCTAAATGGGATACTCCATACATCATAGAATCCCAATAGTGTAGTAGCAGGCCAATCAGCCCATCAAGTCCACACCAACCCTCTGAACAGCATCCCACCCAGACCCAGCCCATCCTCATAACCCGGCATTTCCCATGGCGAACCCACCTAGCCTACACATCCCAGGATACTACAGGGCAATTTGGCACAGCTAATCCATCCTAACCTGTACATCTTTGGACTGTGGGAGGAAACCAGAGCACCCGAAGGAAACCCACGCAGACACGGGGAGAATGTGCAAACTCCACACAGACAGTGGCCCGAGGGTGGAATCGGACGCGGGTCCCTGGCGCTGTGAGGCAACAGTGCTAACCACTGAGCCACCGTGCCACCCTATAGTTACGATCATGGGTTTGAGGGATGAATTGGCTCCACCTCTTTACTCAATGGCTCACTCGGTTGGTCACACAAGGTTGAACTTAAGAGGGCTCCTTCCGTCTCTCTCAGGCCAAATGTATTTATGTTTTAAAAGCAGCCAATTTAACCAGGCTTTCTTGAGTTAAAGAAAAGGTGAGTTTATTAACTACTAAAGTGCAAGGATAGATAATACAATATCGCACATAGAACAGAAATGAGAGATGAGACTAAAAAAGTAAAAATCGACAATAAAAGAATGACTGATACGCTCATCTGTGATGTTTAGATTGTGAAAAGTTGCAAGCATTTAGGTGGGTGATACCAACAACGCTGACTTTGGCAGTCGTTTGGAGTTTCTTAATTCTGCAACTGGCTGAAAGGAATTTGCTGAGTTTTCTTCGACACTAACTGTAACGATTATTTGTTTTTGGGACTCAGAGAGCGGGAGAATGTATTTTGCTACACCTGAGCCTGCAGGGATGTATATGAGGCCCTCAGCTGTATCACTTCACAGCATAATTTATCACAGTGGGATCTGAAGTCCAACCCAGCACACTAACGGCCAGCTCTCCAGCACACAGGCTTTGCTCTTGGGTTTCAACACTCCTTCCTGAGCATTCCTTAAAAAGCAAATTTTCAAACAGAACTGCCTTTCTTTCAACTTACATCCACAGTCACAGGCACAGCTATAGAATCAAAGAATCCCGACAGTGTGGAAGCATTGAGAGCACACCAAACCACTGAAGAGCATCCCATCCAGATCCCAACACCCCCCCAACCCTATCCCTGTAACCCTGCATTTCCCATGGCTAACCCACCTAAATTGTGCATCCCTGGACACTACGGGCAATTTAGCATGGCCAATCCATCTAACCTGCACATCTTTGCACCTTACAGGAGGTGGTTTCTGCTGAGAGGGGTTAATCTGAACATCAGTGGGTTGAAATTCACAGAAATCGACTAATTGACAAGTTTGGCAAGTTTTATGGAAGGTCTCTTCTTGTGAGTCCAAGCAAAATTTCTCAAGTTATCCTCCGAAACTCAAGTCATTAGCTGTGGCATCACACCTCTAGTGCATCCTGCTCATTCTGTCTTCCCTCTAGCCAAAGGGAAAAGTACCTGCATTCACATAGATGCAACAGGTCACTCGCCGCTCATTAACAACAGTGGTAAGGGCGTGGAATGCCCTGCCTGCCAATGTAGTTAACTCAGCCACATTAGGGGCATTTAAACAGTCCTTGGATAAGCATATGGATGATGATGGGATAGTGTAGGGGGATGGGCTTAGATTAGTCCACAGGTCAGCGCAACATCGAGGGCCAAAGGGCCTGTTCTGCGCTGTATTGTTCTATGTTCTATGTTCTATTCTCCTCTAGCTATTCAAAATTTCGTTGGAGAACGGAACTTTTTCCCCGCAATGTTGAGAATCTTATTCCTGCTGACCTCACCCTATCTACCCAACTGATGCATTAATGTTCACATCATTCCGGTTTTTCAAAGATTCCATCCATTATCTCTGGAACAAAAGTACATCCACAGTTCAGTTTTTAGAACGGCATCTCTACGTTGGAAGTCATAGTCAAGAAGCATGGAAACAGATCCTTCGGTCCAACCAGTCCACACCGACCAAATTCCCAAACTAAACTAGCCCCACCTGCCTATGCTTGGCCCTCCAAATATTTCTTATTCATGAACTTATTTAAATGTCTTTTAAATGTTGTAACTGTACCCTAATCCATCACTTCCTCTGGAAGTTCATTCCACACATGAACCATACTTTGTGTAAAGAAGTTACCCCTCATGTCTTTTTAAAATCTTTCCCCTCCCACCTTAAAAATATGTCCCCTAGTCTTGAAATATCCCACTCTAGGGAAAAGACACCTGCATTCACCTTATCTACACCCCTCATGATTTTATAAACCTCCATAGGTCACCCCTTCAACTTTTTATGCTCCAGTGAAAAAAGTCCTAACCTATCCAGCCTCTCCCTATAATTCAAACCCTCCATTCCCAGTAATATCCTGGTAAATCCTCTGAACCCTCTCCACCTTAATAACACCCTTCCTGTAACAGGGCGACCAGAACTGGACACAGCACTCCAGAAGAGGCCTCACCAATGTCCTGTACAACCTCATCATGACATTCCGACTCCTATACTCAATGCTCTGAGCAAGGAAGACAAGCGTGCTAAGTGCCTTCTTAACTATCCTGTCCACATGTGATGCAAACTTTTTGGGACTTAGTGTAATCCACACAGAGATCTTCTCAGACAATTATTGAACTTACATTGCCAGCCATGTTGGCTCATGTGTCTTTCAGTTAAAAAAATCTTCCACTTAAAAGTTTAATATATCTGTGAATAATTCAGGTTATGATCTGTTGTCATTACAAAGACCAGAGTACTTATACAGAACAGCATTTGAGGACAACCAATCAATTCTAGAGAGGACAGAGACAACCCTAACTTTAGAAGAAGGGCAGGCTTGACTAAAGTACAGACTTCCACTCTTTGGCCAACCACATCCCAGCTGACTTTTTCATTTCATTACTGACTGGGCTACCTTAGGTCCACAAGTCACTGGAGAAGTAGGACATTGAGCTCATCAGGTCTGCTTTGCCATTCAGAGAGATCACGTTTGATTTGATTAGCCTTGACTCCACTTTTCTGCCACTTCCCCAGAGGCTTCATTCCCTTACAGATTAAAAAAAACCTGTCCATACTGGAATTGAATACACTTCATAGATTCGAACTCCACTGCCAACTATGGTGAAGAATGCACAGATTCACAACCCTCCGAGAGAAGAATTTCCTCCTCATCTTAGTCTTTAAAGGGTAACTCCTG
This sequence comes from Ginglymostoma cirratum, assembly GCA_024137785.1. NCBI lineage: Eukaryota > Metazoa > Chordata > Chondrichthyes > Orectolobiformes > Ginglymostomatidae > Ginglymostoma > Ginglymostoma cirratum. The sequence goes on from JAHRHZ010000026.1 coordinate 33,419,938, forward strand.
ATTCAGACATTGTCCCCTCTGATCACAGACTCCCTCAAAACAGAAACAACCTTCCTGCATTCACCCTGTCAAGTCAGTGTGTGTTTCAATAAGGTCGCGTCTCATACTTCTAAACTCATAATGAGTACAGGCCCAACCTAATCAACTTCTCCCTATAAAACTCCTCCTAATTAACCATCTCTCGACTGCTTCCAATCCCAGAACTGTTTCTCTTAGATAAAGGACCAAAACTGTATACAGTATTCCAACTGTGTTCTGACTGGTGCCTTGTACACTTTTAGTAAGACCTCCAATTATTATACTCCATTCCTATTGACAAAAAGGCCAACAACCCATTGGCCTTCTGTATTACACACTGAGCTTTAACTTGTGATTTATGCATGAAGACCCCTAAATTCCACTGCGCTGCAGCTTTCTGCAGTCGTTCTCCATTTCAATAATATTCAGTATCTCTATTCTTCCTGCCAAAGTACATAATGTCACATTTTCCCACATTATATTCCAACTGCCAAGCTTTTGCCCACTCACTTAACCTGTCTATGTCCCTCTGTAGATTGCTTGTGTCGTTTTCATCCCTTGCCTAATGCAACAACACGGAAGCCCAACTAGGAAGGCACATCATTTATTGCTTTAAACACACACATATACAGAAATGGTCTCACTCACAACTGTATGTTTCTTTTCCTCCCCCAAATCACCAAAGTATTCCTTTCTCATCTATTAACCACCACCAGTAAATCACTCATGTTTCCAATTGAATAATTTACATGCAAAACCATAAAGGGCAATGCAACTGGATCTGCTTGATTTATTTTCAATCTGGGTCTGCTTTTTTCTTATACTGAACCTGGTCAGGGATGTTTTTACAGGAAGGTTTTCTGGAGTAGGTGTCACTTGAACCCAGAGCTCCTGGCTCCGAAGTAGGAGCACTACTACTGTGCCACCAGAGTGCTGTGGCTCTGTTTCAATTTTTTAAAAATACACTTAACCTATTTTTCTAATCAAGCTGGTCAGAGATATTACGACATACCTCCGGAGCAGGTGGGGCTTGAACCCAGGCCTCTTGGTCCAGGGGTAGGGATACTACCAGCGTCCTGCAAAAAAGGGTGGTCTGTTTCTGAAAGGGCTCAGGTGATGAGTTCCAACTGGGCAGGCCATGGCCTGTCACCAAGGGAACTCATACTCAATAAGTTCCGCAAGCAGATTAATTAGTGATTCCCCGAGGGCCTGCTAGGGATTATTACATCACAACGATGAATACCCATAAAGCATTCAATTAGTTTTACACCACTTTTGAGGTTGTGAAAGGTCTTGTACAAGTGCAAGGTTGTTCCTTATTGTCTCAGAAGACATGGGTGAGAGGGTGAGGTGCATCATGCAAATCTTAAAGACTTCTGAGATGCTTGCTTTTTGCAAAACGCAAATCATGCTTGCAGGTTTACAGTCACTACAACATAATATCTATCTCAAATGAAGTTTAGAAATCCCAGTGTTCAAATCACAATAATACACATTCCCATCGGCAGAAACCTGCCGGCTGTGAGAGTGTGGATTTGTACACTATATGTTTGTCAGGATCAGGGAATGTGGAGTTTTAAAGCCATAACTCTGGGAACCATACATACTAAACCAAAGTGTGGCGCAAACTAAGGGGTGGCGAAGGGATGGTCCATGCAGAACGCAGAGAGGGGTGGGTGAGTGGAAGATGTTCTGGGTGGTGGGATCTAATTGGAGCTGGTGGGAGTGTTTGAGGATGATACTTTGGATGCAGAGGCTGGTGGGGTGGAAAGTGAGGACAAGGGGGACTCTATCTTTATTATGTTTGGAGGGGAGTGGTGTGGGTAAGGGCTGTGGAGCGGGGAATGGAGGAGGTGCGGTGGAGGGCTGTCTGGATGACAGAGGGGGGAAACAAATATTGAAATAGGAGGACATCCAAGATGCTTGGGTGTGAAACTCTTTTCATCAGAGTCGATGTGAAGAAGACAGAGGAATTGGCAAAACAGGTTGGAGTTTTTGCAGGATACTGGGTGGGAGGAAGTGTAGTCTAGGTAGCTATGGGAGCCTGTGGGTTTATAGTAAATGTCGATCTGTAAACCACCACCAGAAATGGAAACAGAGAGGTCATGAAAGGGGAAGGAGGCGTCCGAGAAAGGCCAAGTGAATTTGAGGGCGGGGTGGAAGTTGTTAATAAAGTCGATGAACTGTTCCAGTTCAGCCTGAGTGCAGGGTGTAGCACTGATGCAGTCATCAACGTAACGGCAGAAGAGTTGGGGAACAGTATCGGTGTTCGTACTGAAGAGGGACAGTTCGACAAAACCAACAAACAGGCAGGCATAGCTGGGGCCCATGCGAGTGCCCATGGCAACCCCCTGGATTTGGAGAAAGTGAGAAGAATTGAAGGAAAAGTTATTGAGGGTGAGGACTAGTTTGCCAAGATGGAGGAGGGTATTGGTTAGCGGGGTGCTGGACAGGGCTGCCAGAAAGGGGAAAAAAACCGAGGACCTGTAGGCTGTCCTTATGGGGTACGGACGTGTGTAGGAATTGAACGTGCATAGTTAACGATGAAGTGCTGGTGGCCAGGGAACTGGAAGTTCGCAAAGTGTTTCAATCACATCCTGCAGGTTTCTTGTTGATACGTCATAAAGAACATTATAAACTCGAAGCTGTACACTCTTAAATAGACAGCTATAAAAAAATCAGAAATTGTTTATTACAACAGTTTGTGAATTGTCACTATTTTCTTAGCAGTTCCTTGGTAGAATAAACTTGTACTACGTAGATTTAAAATCTGGGCTCAGGGAATCCTGAACTCCTTAATTTTGAAATGTAGTCACAGTTATGTAAGGACGTTTAGTAGTCACGATACACATTTGCAGCATACGGAATGAATAAGCCACTTCTCAGTATTTGCTGCTGTGGTTGAGGGAAGAATGTTTACCAAGACGTTGGAAAGACCTCCACACTTCCCCTGTCCTGATGAAGGATGTAAACCCAAAACGTCAACCTTCCTGCTCCTTTGATGCTGCCTGACCTGCTGTGTTCGTCCAGCTCCACACTGTATTGACTCTGACTCCAGCATGTGCAGATCTTGCTATGTCCTCCCAATATTGTATGACAAATGTGAGTTACTAAAGGCAAGTTAAAGAATCAGCCTTGGCAGATCAGGAAAACACCCTTGGAAACCAATTCAGTTAATTTTCTCTAAATCTTGCAACACATCTTCAGCTGACAAATGACTACTTGAATGAGTAATGCCAAGAGCAGTAACTTTAGCTGATCACAAGGGATTTGATGAACATAATAATTTATTGAATTAATCTCAACTGTTAGCACCTTCACTGAGTTTTTGCTCCCCAGGCAGACAAAATGCTCAGATAACTATTAAATCACATTCCCTCAGTATCCTGCCCAGCATTTATCCAACTAACTTCTCAAGACAGGTAATCTGAGCATTTATTATATTGTATTTTTTCAGGGAGCTTGCTGATTGCCTGTTGTTCTTATGTTTCTCCAGATTGTACCTCAAAAGCACTTCACTGGCTTTGACACATTTTGGGACTTTACCCGAAAGTAAAAGGTGCTACAGAAATGCAATTCCTATCTTTTGTATCAGCTTGTCACCGACAGGAGGGTTGGGGGCTTGTTTCCTCTAACCTTTCCGATGTGAAGTGCTATATGCTGTTAAGGAACTCCTGAAAACAATGAGTACTATTTTCCCCGTGATTGTGTGTGTGTATCGAACACTGGTGTGTATAGGTTATCTCACTTTTGAAAGAATGTGCAGAAAATCAGAATACATTCTGTCGAGTAGCAGACATAAATCACATCTCTGTTTGTGCTTTAAGTGGGCTCCCTCTTCCATTAATGTGTACTGTATCCTTGAGCATATAATAGCACATATAAAAGTGTGAATAGGAGTTGGCCATTAAGCTTCATAAAACTGATTGCTGCTCAAGCTGATTATGTCCAATCTTTTTCCTTCGACTCCAATTACTTACCATTGATCTGCATCACTTGATACTGTTACCTGCAAAACTCTATTGATCTCTATCTTGAAAGGTTCAATTGACTGAGCCTTCAAAGCCTTTTGCGGGGGGGAAACTTTTTTTTAACCTGGTTTCTACTACTGTTTGTTGGGAGAAAGTGTCTCCTGGTTTAACTCCAAAACTGCCTCAGTTCCAACTTTCGGGTTGCTATTCTTTCTCCTGGTTTGGCCAAAAGGAGGAAACGCATTCCTTATGCCTGACCAAAAATTCCTTAATGATTTTAAAGATCTCCATTTATCTCAATGTCGGGCAAGAATCCCTGAGTGCCCGCCATTGGCACTTTCCTCATTAAGTTAATCGAAGGAGCAGGATGCAGATTTTCCCCTTTCAGGGCAATGCATTATGAACCCCGTGCAGTTCCACTTTGTATTTGAGTCAAATTATAAAGAGGATAAATTCAAAAAAAGTCAGAATTAAAATTTCCTTTGTTTTAATGAGGTTTGCATTTGTTAAAAGGGCTGTTTTTGCACATTTGTATGATAATTTTAGAGCTATTTCTGGATTCTGAAAGTCTTCTTAATGGTTGGAGGAGGATGCAATAATTGGTGACCTAAAAATGGAAGAAAAATCTAAAATTTAAATCAATTTTTGGAAGCTACCAGTTTATTTACAAGCACACACAAAAAAATGCATCAAGCGCTTTAAAGCATTAGTCTCCAAGCAACCCTATAGGCAATTATATTTCAACAAAATTTCATCAAACTCATTACTTCGTTTCCTTATATCCAGGCAATTTAAGTGCCTGCCATCCATCATTAATACATCGTGAAGTCCATCTGTAGCTTAGGAATCAGAAAGGAAATGAGTTGCAGCGATGCTATTATAGACTCCAATTAGTTATACAACTACGTGCAATGAGAAAAGATTGACTTTGCCCTCCAGAAGAGGTTAGATTAAAATTGTAGCGAGTCAATTCTATATAATTCAGCAATGGACACTCTTCCAGCAACGTTAATGAGGTCAACCGATAGATCAGTTTCCTGCTAATCAGCATCAAAGTAAACACAAAATAAACAAGTGTGCCATTAAGCAACACCCATTCACCAATCATCAGGTTAGTCCACATTCTGTTAGCACCTATTTGTCTCCTGATCCTGCCCTGGTCTGGATCCAGAGAACAGGACATCAGGTGTCTTACCAATCCAGACATCAATCAAGATTAGATGCAAATCTGGACCCACCGTGACGCACAGGAAAGATGATCCAGGTTGAGCGAGCTCAATCGTCACAGCCTGAGGTCATTGCTACAGGAAGTATCCTTGGCTCAACTAGCTCCATTCAGGATCTGTCACAAGGTCACTTGAAGCTCATTTGCTTAAAACATGACAGCATTTAGTCCTATTAACAAATTCCACAATAAAGGAGCAAGCTGTGCCAATCGACAGCAGTTTCGGAACATCAACTACGCTCAGATTTGAAGATGACTCACCAGCCCAAGTACCAAGTAATGATCAGAGATAAAAAGGTACTGCAGATGCTGGAGAATCCGAGATAACAAGCATGGGGCTGGATGAACACAGCAGGTCAAGCAGCATCATAGGAGCAGGAAAACTTGACGTTTCGGGCCTAAACCCTTCATCAGAAAATCTAGTTGTTGAGGGTGAGGACGAGTTCGGCTAGGCGGATGAGGGTGTCGGTGGAGGGGGATTGGTCCGTTCTGCGGGACAGGAAGAAGCGGAGGGCCTTTAGGCCATCAGCATGGGGAATACAGGTATATAGGGATTGGACGTCCATAGTAAAAATGAGGTGTTGGGGACCTGGGAATTGGAAGTTCTGGAGGAGGTGGAGGGCATGGGTGGTGTCACGGACTAGTTGTTGAGGGTGAGGACGAGTTCGGCTAGGCGGATGAGGGTGTCGGTGGAGGGGGATTGGTCCGTTCTGCGGGACAGGAAGAAGCGGAGGGCCTTTAGGCCATCAGCATGGGGAATACAGGTATATAGGGATTGGACGTCCATAGTAAAAATGAGGTGTTGGGGACCTTCATTTTCTGATGAAGGGTTTAGGCCCGAAACGTCAAGTTTTCCTGCTCCTATGATGCTGCTTGACCTGCTGTGTTCATCCAGCCCCATGCTTGTTACCAAGTAATGATCATCACCCATGAGAAAAAAGACACTCCCATGACTCAGCACTCCACCATCAGCATTCGCCTCTAATTGGCAAACCAACAATATCCAGATATCAATATAAGACCAGGGCAGAGGCAGCATATTCAATAAATGGTTCACCTTAAAACTGTGTTGACTTCACTCACCACTTATCAGAATGGCCGCAGCTGCCTTACTACTCACGTTTAACATGTTCCAGAAGAAAGCAGTTCTTCTAGATCAGCATCCCTACCAATGACCTCATTACTCATCAGCACTGTGGCCAGGGTACTGATTAATGAAAGGTCACTGCCGCAACTCACTCACTTGGGAACACTTCTAGCCCTGGCTGACTTTCCTTTTAAACTGAGAATTATGGTCCCTCTACTCTTTTACACTGAAAGCAAAACACTATCCCCATCAAAACACTCCTAGGAAACGGACCGCACAGGGATAGATACAGAGTAATGCTTCCTCCACTCTTTTAAACTGAAAGTAAAACACTATCCCCATCAAAACACTCCTAGGACAGGGACCGCACAGGGTTAGATACAAAGTGAAACACCTCTACTCTTTTAAGGTGAAAGTAAAGGTAGCCTGGCAGTCTGATGGTAAAGAAGGGAGCAAAATGCTGCAATGTCACAACAGCATCACCTCCAGGTCCGGCATTTCCTTGACTCAGGTAAACCTACTCAGTCTAAGATTATCACAGAGACCAAAGCCAGAAACTATGTGACAAACAGCAGTGTGGGCGAACCTTTATTTGAAGGATAACAGTGGCTCATGAAGACCCACAATCCTCTCTCATATCATCAAGGGAGAGGCAATAAGTGCAGCTTTGCCTTTATTTAAAAAGAGCACGGCATGAAAGTTATTGCAATACAGATGTCGTCGCTGTTGTTCAACTTTACAAACTCAAAGCTCACAACAGCTAGAAAGAAACATTCTGCGACAAAGTGCTTACCTTCACACCTGCCATCTTTCTCCTCGTAGCCAGCACTGCAAGTACATTTCCCAATCGGTACTAACCAGTCACCTTCTGCACTGCAGTGCATCCTCGGCGGATTTCCCATTTCAGCTTCCGAGTCATTAACGCACGATCCTCGCACTTCCACCAGCGTCGAAAAGGCAGCTTCTGCCACTGTGTCTGGGAAGACAGCCAGACTTTGCACGGTGGAAAGGCAGGTTTTGTAATAAACTCTCACTGAGACCAGGGCCACACAAGCCCCTACGTCCTGGAAGCCGAGATGAAATCCTTTCTTGCCAAGGTGCTCAATTTCTCGAACTTCTGTGTTGAGTTTCATTTTGCGTTCTCCAAGATCTCCTTGCGTGAAGCTTTCATCCGCTGCGATGGTGTCAATTTTCACATACTGGCTTTCTTCAATGTTTCCACCGAGATCGGTGTCTGACTCAATGTAGTGAAGGTTAAATGTCTCTTTGCACGTCCCAGCTACTCCTGGGATGCTGTTACAGTCTCTTAACGTGAACTTCAGCTCAATGAAGATCCTCTGGCCATTTCTCCGTGTAATCCAACCAGTCTGAAGCCAGTTGTTTTGATTGGGAGCCATGACATTACAGACCTGATAAGTGCGAATTGGTTTATAGTTTTCATCCACTCCACTGATCTCTTCCCACTGAACAAGAGAGATAAAACAACGTTTAACAATCTCAAAACAAGATGCACTCCCTCCTCACTTATTATTCATATTCGACCATTACCATTGTTTTTATTCCTCAAGACTCAAATGAAATTCATAGCCAGGATTGAAGAGATGATTTAATCTAGGGTCAAATAAGTTTTTAGTGAAGATAGAGAGAAAGCATTCCTTCTGGTGTGGAGTCCATAAAAAGAGGGTAGAACTTTGAAATTAGAACTAGCCTCTTTACAGTGTGTCAGCAAGCAGTTCTTCACACAAAAATGGAAATCTGGCACCTTTCCCAGAAAAGCTGTTAGTGAGAGTCCAATTAAAAATAGAGATTAATAGTGTTTTGTTAGGTATTAAGTAAATACGCAGGTGGATTTAAAGTACAGGTCAAACACAATCTAATTGAATGGAGGTGCAGGTTTGAGGAGCTGAAAGGCACATTCCTATATTCTATCATATGTTTCTGTGACTGGAAATGGGAGGTGAGTCAATATTTGATAAGCCTTGTAGTTAGTATATACCCAAGTTTATGTAAGAAACGTTGCAGCAGGTACTATGCATCCAACCTCCCTTTATCCTCTTTTTTTCCCCACGTTTTGTTCAGTTTTATTAAAAGTTTTATGGGAATTATTTTCTGCTCCCAGTTTTGCACACAAATAGAGCCTCAATGTGATCATTTTCTTACCAGAGACCGTTTGTTAAAAGCATAATTATTTTTTTCCACAGCAGGGGACAGCTTCTTTTCAAAAACTAGATTCTAATATTTCACCTAAAGGCTGAAGACAGGGGGGCTATAACACTGCATCGAACCACTGCTGTGCCTTGAAGGCACATTCAAATCCTGACTGAAGCTATCGGATGAAATTCTCTTTTCTTTAACCTTTCGAACTAAGGTTTTGATGAACTCCCCTAATCCTTGCCCCATCTCCATCTTGTTTTATTTCACACAGCACATAAATGTCACACTACAAGAACACGCACTTAATGTAAACTACATTTCTGAATAATCTATATTGCATAATAGCTGTTTGCAATAGTCTTGTAGCTGTTCAGTCACAGCCTCATCAAATCTTAGTTAAATGTTTTCTTGACCACAGTGAAGTTGTAACTCTATTATCCTATATAGACTCAATTATAGCAATATCATAATTTATTGATCGTTCAGTTTGAATTTTTCCTCTCCTTAATGTATTTCTCATTTGAGAAACAAATCAGATGATGCGTTGGCTTATAAAGATAGCAATCTACACTCTGTTCTGCTAAATATATGTTGTTTTACTCTGATCCAGCAGTCATTGGTCAAGGCCACAAAGTTTTAAGTTTAGTGAAAATAGACTCTGGCAGATAGAGAGTTTAGCTATTGTCTGTTTTGTGGAAGTTTTTTTTGAGTTATGTTCAGAAACAATTGTCCAACACTTTCACTTCATCTGATGAGGATGTTTTTGGGATTAAAATACATTTTATCAACTTTTGTTTGCAGCCGAGAAGAAATCAGCGTACAAGATTGGTTTGCATCTGTAAAAATTTGCCAACCGTGGAGTCTGTAGGTTTGGCCTTTTAATATATTGAGTGGCTGACAGTCCGTGTTTATCTTCAAACTCTAAATGAGTAAGGAGACTGTGAGTGAGACCAGAAGTCTAGGAGCACTGCTACAGCGGCACTGTATTTCCTAAGCACAATGAGAAGTCTCCAGAAGATTTCAAACTTCCACTGAACAGCTTTTTTCACCATTTCTAAATGTCAACAAACATAAACTGCACCATTAACCAGGAAGTCTCCCATGAGATAACACTGAGCAATTTAATGGATGAGGAGCAAATTGGGAAGCATGCCTGAAATAATGTTTTGATCATTTCAGATGTTACTTTTAAGTGGATTAAAGTGGATATGTGGAGTGCCAGGTCAGCTATGATCCTACTTAAAGGCAGAGCAGGCTTGAAGGGCAGAATGGCCTACTCCTGTTCCTATTTCTTATGGTCTTCATATTCCGCAAATTATTTTGCAAAACACACAGAAATTCACACATTCTCAGAGGATGTTGACGGTGGAATTCCGAGATTTTGCTTTCCTTAAAGTGAGGTGTCAGTGTTTAAATTTTATGACAACAGTAAATGAATGGTGTTTTACAGTGATATTTTCTTGTATCTATGCATGCTTGTTTGGAAAGCTAAGGGCAGAAAGTGGGTTTTACAATATGTACAAGTTGGAGGTTGCTATTTTGCTGGAAAGGGGAGGGTGGGGTCTAGTCATGTGATTGAGTGACTCTGCCTCAGTCGCACTAGGATTATCCTGGAGGAAGATGGCATCAGCCAGAGGGACAGTCCTCTGTTCTCATATCCCTGCACCAAGGGAATCCAAGGAAGCTGATGGTGGCGTTTGATGCTAGCTTGCCAGAGCATTCCCAAGGTCTGTTGAAAGTAAGGGATCTGAAAGCGGAGCGGGTAGGCTCCAAAGTTGAAGCAAGTTGACGTTGATTTTCTAATGTCCTTTAGGGAAGGAAAATGCCATCCTTATCTGTCTGGCCTACACGTGACTCCTGACCCACAGCAATGTGACTGACTCTTAACTGCCCTCTGGGCAATTAGGAATGGGCAATAAATTCTGCCCTAGCTAGTGATGCCCTCGTCCTGTGAATGAATAAAAAAACGAATGCCTGCGTGTGTTTCAAAGAAATCTCTGCAAACCCACTATGTGAGGCAGCTAGAGGATGGCCTGGCTCCATGCAACACACACAACAGCTGAAACCACGTGTCCAATGATACAATGTGTGGTAGGGCCCCTTTCAATCAAAGATTGGTGCTTGATGGAGGGACTGTGTATCAGGAAGGGAATGAACGTAGAGCGCTTCCCTCTGCAAACCCATCACTGTCTCTCCATGAATCCCTCTCCCACATAATGTACCTGGGCCCTGGCTTGCTCTGTGGTGCTGGGTGTTCTTCTTGAAGCAGCTTCAGCCCCTCCTCTACCACCACTGAGTGCCAGTAGCTCTCAGTAGGCAATCGTTCCACCCCTAGAGTCTTGGGTCCAGATAAAAGCTTGTCAGTGATTTCCCCACTGCCTGGCTTGCTTTTCATTGCACAGTCCTTCCCACAAACAGGCAGCAGGGGAATCTCATCAGATCTCCAGTCCCCACATCCCAACACCCCAATACATGTTTGCCTCATGTCTCTCTTTATAAAAATTCAAATCAGATTAAAGAAGAAACTTGGAATTAAGAGTCTAATGATGATCATGAATCCATTGTCAATTATCGGAAAAACCCATCTGGTTCGCTAATGTCTTTTAGGGGAGGAAACTGCCATCCTTACCTGGTCTGACCTACATGTGACTCCAGACCCACAGCAATGTGGTCAAGTCTGTATATTCCACCTGGGAGATTATAAGCATGTCAGACCTTAGTGAGAAGTATAGATAGATAGTAAGTTCCAATAGATTACAGATTAGGGCAAAGGAACTAAGATTAAGACCAGTTAATACACTGAATGGTAAGGTCCTGAGGAGTGTTGCTGAACAAAGAGACCTTGGAGTGCAAGTTCATAGTTCCTTAAAAGTGGGTAGACAGGATGGTGAAGAAGGCGTTTGGCATGCTTGCGTTTGTTGGTCAGTGCATTGAGTATAGGCACGGGGAGGTCATGTTGTGGCTGTACAGGACATTAGTTCAGCCACGTTTGGAATATTGCATGTAATTCTGGTCTCCCTCTGTAGGAAGGATGTTGTAAAACTAGAAAAAGTTCAGAACAGATTCATAAGAATGTTGCCAGGGTTGCAAGGTCTGGGCTATACGGAAAGGCTGAATAGGCTGGGGCTATTTTCCCTGGAGCATCAGAGGCCGAGGGGTGACCTTACAGAGGTTTATAAAATCATGAAGGGGCATGGATAGGGTGAATAGGCAACATCTTTTCCCCAGGGTGGGGAGTCCAGAACCAGATGGCATAGATCTAAGGTGAGAAGGGAAAGATTTAAAAGAGATCTAAAGGGGCAACTTTTTCACACAGTGGGTGGTGCGTGTATGGAATGAGCTGCCAGAGGAAGTGGTGGAGGCTGGTACAATTACAACATTTAAAAGGCATCTGGATGGGTACATGAATAGGAAGGGTTTAGAGGGATATGGGCTAAACGCTGGCAAATTGAACTAGATTTATATAGGATATCCGGTCGACACAGACAAGTTGGACCGAAGGGTCTGTTTCCGAGCTGTACAGCTCTATGACTCTTAACTTCCCTCTGGGCAATTAGGGAAGAGCAATAAATGCTGCCTAGCCAGCAACGCCCTCATCCCACGAATGAATTTTTTAAAAAAATCTCAGCTCAAGGTAAGGAAAGATGCTTAGATCTTATAAACTTCTCTGAAGAAAGAATTCTCTTTAAAAAAAAGCCTTTTATTCAAAACATGGAATTTAAAACCCACTCAAAACCATCATCCAGTCTGTATTCAAATCACAAACATTCAATTGAATTGTTCCACTGAGAAAAAAATACTGAAAGGGATTTATTATTTGAACAAAAAGATTGTAACAAATGTGTAATTAGTACAATCTATCATGTTTAAATTTGTTTCCTTATCCCCATTCAAATATTCTTGAAAAACACAATCTAAACAATGTTATTCTTCAAAGGATTTTAAAAGCAAGGCCTAGGTATGATCGCAGGTCAAGAAGAGTGATTGTAATAATTGAATGCTATTGATGCATTTTGAAAGTAAGTGTGGTCTGCAAATCCCAGACCCTACTTTCATATCAAATAGTCATTTCGACGAAAAAGTAATCAAATGGGGTATTGAGTATAAGAGCTGGCAGGTCATGTTAAAATTGTACAAGACTTTGGTTCGGCCGCATTTAGAATACTGTGTACAGTTCTGGTCGCCACATTACCGCAAGGATGTGGAAGCTTTGGAGAGGGTACAGAGAAGGTTTACGAGGATGTTGCCTGGTATGGAAGGTGCTAGCTATGGAGAGATGTTGAGTAGGTTAGGATTGTTTTCATTAGCAAAAAGGAGATTGAGGGGGGACCTGATTGAGGTCTTCAAAATCATGAAGGGTATAGACAGGGTTGATAGAGATAAGCTTTTTCCCAGGGGGAGGGATTCAATAACGAGGGGTCACGCGTTCAAGGTGAGAGGAGAAAAGTTTAAGGGGGATACACGCGGAAAGTACTTTACACAGAGGGTGGTAGGTGCCTGGAACGCGTTGCCAGCAGAGGTAGTAGAGGCAGGCACGGTAGATTCATTTAAGGTGCGTCTGGACAGATGCATGAGTAGGTGGGGAGCAGAGGGATACAGATCCTTAGGAATTGGGCGATAGGTTTAGACAGTGGATTTGGATCGGCACAGGCTTGGAGGGCCGAAGGGCCTGTTCCTGGGCTGTAAGTTTTCTTTGTTCTTTGTTCTTTGTTCTTAAAACTTCCCTCTCCTCAGGGAATGGCAGAGGCTTATGGGTAAAAAAGTGGAACAAAGACAACGTAATTGATAAATATAGTTATCTTTTGACGAAATAAGTATTCCTCTCTATTATTCCAGTTAAATACCTATTGCCAATATTAGATTCTGCAGTCAAACTGGTCACAAAGTTGACTGTCCATTTGCTTCTCCCACCCAAACTCTTTAGCCGCGAGGCTGATGCATAAGGACACCTGCACAACATGGACTGCAGTGGTTCAAGAAGGCAGCTCACTACCGCCTTCTCAAGGGTAAATAAGCACGGGGCAACAAATGCTGGCACTGCCAGTGAAGTCCACATCCCATGAAAGAAAATTTTAAAAATAAGTTTGTAACTCATTAGAATACTATCCATCTGTCAGGGGCTCGGTGCTGAATGTGTGCTGACATGCGCAGTGCTGAACTGAAGGGCAAATGTCCAGTGGTTCCTTGATTGAACCAAGAAGTAGCTTTGGGTGGTTGGGATGGGGACATGACCACTGGTGCAGCGCCTGTTGGCAGGTGAAACAAGATAATGCCATGGCCTTTGCCCAACAAGATCAGAACTCAGAAGCAGGAGACAGCTCGATGATCCAAGGAAACTTAAAATTCCATTAAATGCACTCTGAAATGGTGACTTCAATGTAATTCTCAATCTTCTCTTCACTACTCCTCTTCCACAGTCGTCGAATAAATGTATTTGTGGGGTTGGTCAGGTGGGGGTATTGGGCCTGTGAAGTAAGGGCATGGGGGAGCAGGGGAACTGATGGAGGGGTGTGTCTGATCCAGGAGAGAAGGGGGCAGGAGTGTCAAGCAGGTTTGTGTTGAGGGGGCAGATGCAGGAATTGGGTCGTGCGGGGATGAGGCAGGTGGAGATGGGGGTGCTCAGTGGTTCAGTTTAATATTTACCCAGTGGTTACAGTAGGTTTTTAACCCTGCGGTCTTTCCTGAGTTATTAATAAGCTTAAGAGAGTCAGAACCCCCAGCAATCTCTGAATTTAACACCAAGTTGGAGAAGTTTGCACTGACTGGAAGAAGTCAGCTGCACCAAGACTCTCCCAAGATCCTGAAGAGCAACTCTGCTTTGTGCTGCTGCACACATACTTTGCCCATTGAAATTACTTTTTTTTCTTTATTCATTCACAGGGTGAGGGTATCACAGGCTAGGCAGCATTTATTGCCCATCCCTAATTGCCCGGAGGGCAGTTAAGATTCAACCACATTGCTGTGGGTCTGGAGTCACATGTAGGCCAGACCAGGTAACGATGGCAGTTTCCTTCCCTAAAGGGCATTAGTGAACCAGATGGGCTTTTCCTCTACCAATCGACAATGAATTCACAGTCATCGTTCGGCTGTTAATTCCAGATGTTTATTGAATTCAAATTCCACCATCTGCCATGGTGGGATTCAAACCTGGATCCCCAGAATGTTATCTGGGTCTCTGGATTAACAGTCCAGCAATCATACCACTAGGCCATCGCCTCCCCTGTATTTGGCCAATGTCCTTTGCAGGGCACATTGCAAAAATACGTCAAGCCACCACTGTTCCATTCCTGGCAAAAAGCAGTTTAGTGCCCAGTAGAGAATCAGTTAATCAAACAAGATATCTGAGTAAACAATAGTCTCACCTTCGGACATCTTTAATGATCTCAAAATCAATAAGAGCGTAAACCCTAAGTAAATGAATAACAATAACTATCTAACATTCCTAGCGAATTTTTATCAGAAAGGAATTGCTTATAATGAGATAACCATGTCACTCAGGCAGGGTGTTTCAAGCAGCTTATCATGTACAATATAATTTAAAAAACAACTCATATTTCTTCTTTTATGGGAAGAAGTAGTCACTGGCGGTGTCAGTATTCATTGCGCAGCCTCAGTTGCCCTGGAGTGTAGTTAATGGTTGGCCACAATGCTGTACATTTGCATTTGCATGTGAGCTACTCCAGTGAAGAATGGTAGATTTCCTCCCCTAAATGACACGAGGGAGCCAAATAGGATTTGACAGCACTTGATGCATGATTTCACGATCATGTTTAGGTTCTAGACTTATTTTAATGGATTTCAACCCATTTCTCCTACGCGTTAGCTTGGGTTTCTGGGTGAGGAGGCCAGCGACACTGCTGCCATAGAACCATCTTCTCTCAAACCCATCCAAAGAGAAGATAGTATAGTTGCCGCTGGAAATTCAAACGGTAGCATCAGTGGAGCAGGGATCCTCTTCAGAATCTGAACTTAGGCATTTCTGGAAGAAGAGGGAAAGCTTTACTTGGGAAGCAACCAGTTCCTGATCTGGGAAGGCTTGATGCTGGCACCTAGGATTAATGCAACCCAACAGCTTGATAATACCTCGTGTCGGCAGTCAGGTAAAACATTTAAAGGGCTCAGGCATTTAAAGAAACAGACTACTCACAAATAAAAACAGGAGATTTTGCTCCAGGTATATACAAGACTCTCTGCAGCAGGTAAATTCCATCGCTTGATGGGCGTAAGAATTCAGATATTTTAAAAGATGAAAAATTAGAAGGCTATCATTTTAATGTAAGATTTCTTAAGGTTTCTGGGAAACTGCCTGAATGTGAATCCTCATAATCCCTGGACAAGTTTGTGCACTTAAACTAGAACCGTGATATAATACACTCAGCAAACAGAATTATCAATTTAGTCAATGTAGGTTTAGAAACACAAGTTGACTGAGGACTTAAATAAAAGATCTACAAATTGTTGCGTGGTAAACTTTTGAGCATAACTAGAATGGTTGGAAATGATACTGCATTGATAATAACACCCACACTGATGGTTATATTGTTATATTACTTCAATGTGATTTAGGAACAACACATTGTACATGGCCTCCTCTACATTGTGGAAACCAACCGGAGGCTTGGGGACCGCTTTGCAGAACACCTGCGCTCGGTTCGCAACAAACAACTGCACCTCCCAGTCGCCAACCATTTCAACTCCCCCTCCCATTCCTCAGACGACATGTCCATCCAGAGCCTCCTGCAATGCCACAGTGATGCCACCCGAAGGCTGCAGGAACAGCAAATCATATTCAGCCTGGGAACCCTGCAGCCCAATGGTATCAATGTGGATTTCACAAGCTTCAAAATCTCCCCTCCCCCTACCGCATCCCAAAACCAGCCCAGCTCATCTCCACCTCCCTAACCTGTTTTTCCTCTCACCTATCCCCTCCTCCCACCTCAAGCCCCACCCCCATCTCCTATCTACTAACCTCATCCCGCCCCCTTGACCTGTCCGTCCTCCCTGGACTGACCTATCTCCTCCCTACTCCCCCACCTACACTCACCTTTACTGGCTCCATCCCCGCCTCTTCGACTTGTCTGCCTCCTCTCCACCTATCCTCTCCTCTATCCATCCTCTATCCGCCTCCCCCTCTCTCCCTATTTATTTCAGAACCCTCTTCCCCTCCCCCATTTCTGAGGAAGGGTTTAGGCCCGAAACGTCAAGCTTTCCTGCTCCTATGATGCTGCTTGGCCTGTTGTGTTCATCCAGCTCCACACCTTGTTATCTTTCATTGTACATGTCAGTATCAACAGTGTTACATCATTTGCTACGTATTATAGTCAAGTGATGAGTAACAACATATTGATCTTCAGGACACAGTGTGATCTACAAGATAGGGTTCGTGTGAGTGGGTGGTAGTGTCTCTAACTCTAGTCAGACTGGCTAAGTTCAAGAACAAAGTTGCTGGAAAAGCTCAGCAGGTCTGGCAGCATCTGTGGAGGAGAAAACAGAGTCAACGTTTCGGGTCCGGTGACCCTTCCTCAGAACCGAGGAAGTTCTGAGTTCTTCCCCAGTTCTGAGGAAGGGTCACCGGACCCGAAACATTAACTCTGTTTTCTCCGCCACAGATGCTGCCAGACCTGCTGAGCTTTTCCAGCAACTTTGTTTTTGTTCCTGATTTACAGCATCCGCAGTTCTTTTAGTTTTTATTGGCTAAGCTCAAGTCTCACCTGCTCCATAGTTGTGTCATAACAGGCTTATTAAAAAAGAAATCTACATTCGATGAAGTCCTATTGTCAAACAGTGTGATCGCTTTGAACTAGTGGGAACCACAAGACAGAGCACTGACACATGACTAGATAACAATGTGCAGAGCTGGATGAACACAGCAGGCCAAGCAGCATCAGAGGAGCAGGAAAGCTGACGTTTCGGGCCTAGACCCTACTGTCACTGACACATGACACAGGGTTCCAGGATACACGGCAGTGGTGCAATACTGTTAATCTTAACTGAACGGCACTAGACAGGAAAAATGAAACCACTGGGGTCTTGATCTCCAACTTCTCATTGTCATTCCAAATCCACGTGGTTCCCCAAGATTGATGATAGTCGCAAATAAAATTTGGATTTAAATGAGTTGGCAAAATGCAATGTGAACATCACTTCAAGGGCAAACATTGAAGAAGTAATTCAGACTTACTCCATCCGACGGGTGAGCAGTCCATCCCAATTCAGCTTGTGACTCTTTAGAATCCAGCAAAACAACTGAAATTTAAAAACACAAAAATGGGGAGAAAAGGCATTAGTGAAAAGGCGCATAGAAACTCAGTTTCTTGTGTGTCAATTCAAAGCACCAAACCCATTTTCTATCCATGGGGATTCTGCCCATATGGGAATAAGAGTAATTGAGGGGCAAATAATTACCCTTTTGACCCTGAGTAAAAGTAATCTTATTCTTGTCTGAGCCGAGATGTTCTCTAGTAAAGCATAGCACTATATAGAGTCACAGAGTTGTACAGCAAGGAAACAGAACCTTTGGTCCAATTTGTCCATGCCAACCAGATATCCTAAATGATTCCAGTCCCATTTGCCAGCATTTGGCCCATATCTCTCTAAACCCTTCCTATTCATATACTCATCCAGATGCCTTTTAAATGTTGTAATTGTACCAGCCTCCACCACTTCCTCTGGCAGCTCATTCCATACACACACCAGCCTCTGTATGAAAAAGTTGTCCCTTAGGTCCCTTTTAAATCTTTCCCTTCCCACCTTAAACCTAAACACCCTCCAGCTTTGGATTTCCCTACCCTGGGGAAAAGACCTTGACTATACACCCTATCCATGCCCCTCATGATGTTATGAACTTCTATAAGGTCATCCCTCAGCCTCCGGCGCTCTGAGGGAGGAAATCCCCAGTCTATTCAGCCTCTCTTTGTAGCTCAAGCCCTCCAACCCTGGCAACATCCTGGTAAATCTTTTCTGAATCCTTTCAGGTTTCACAACATCTTTTCTATAGCAGGGAGACCAGAACTGAAAGCAGCATTCCAAAAGTGGCCATATTAAATATGAAACAAGATAAAGTAAATCTCATGCCTAACCTCACCATTTGTAATCGCTCAGTTTATGTCGCTGTATTATCCTTCAGAATGATTTTGACTTGGGGAAATAGTTTCCATAATTACCATCTGTGTCCTAAATCAGGGATTATAATTTCCAAATGAAGACAGTGAGAATTTTTACTTTTTTTAATTAACTGAACATGCTGACTCATCCATACAAAGGACAGATGAAGATGTGGAATAGTATTATTGTGAAAAGCGCCCATTCAAGTGCTGCCAACTGAGCAATAACTCAGACTCCACGCCACAGCTCACAATGAGATGTTGAGGGACAGCTTCTTGAAAAGGTTTTGTTTTCTAACAACAGCTAATGACCCCAGCAAGGCCTTATTTTTGCTGAGACACAGGGTTTTATAAACATGAAATGCCACAGGTAATGTGGCAGGGCACTGTGCTGGTGGCACGCATGGTAAATGTTACCAGTACCCTGAGCAACTTTGTTTCAGATTAAAGAGTGTTTGAGGAACGGGTTTCACAGCAAGTGCAGACGGAGTTTCAGCAGTGCCGAACTCCACAAGGTAAGGCTGGTTCTCAGAACTGACCTCTTCAGTTTTGTTTGCAATCTAGGCTGGATTATGGTTTTGCCAATCAGCACATGAAAAGGACGAATGTAGAACAGAAATAACAAACACTACGGGGTGGAAATTGGAAAGAGTCCATTTTGGGGATTGGGCTTATGATTGGTAATTATACTGCTTCCACTCCCCACGTCTACTTTGCGCTACCTCCTCATCCAATGCTTTCAGAGTGAAGCTCACACGACTGACTGGCTGCACGGTCAGTAAAAGGCCAACAGCAGCATCTGCAGTGATCTGAACATCTAAAAGGTGGCCTGCCCTCTTAAAAGAAGGCTGCACGTGTGAACCTGGTTCATTTGCATTGGAGATACTTGGCTGGAAGCAAAGTCATAGGAACTGGAGCAAATGGAGGATGCCAGGCTTTCTGGCACAGCTGTAGGAGTGCTAGTGATAGAGGTAAAAAGGAGGGAGGCCTTGTTTCTAAAACGGGTTTCAGGAGTTTCTCAACACACAGTATCTTGAAGAATAAAGTGTCTCGTAACAACAGAGAGCAGCAGAGGGCCAGCAGGAGTCAGGCCTGCCCTACAGTGACCAGGCCTACTTAAGGTGTTAGCTTTTTTCAAGTGGGAGGATCAAACAAAGGGAAAATTCACTAACATCAAAGGAAGTGCCAAGACTTCAGAACAGAGCGATATTTGGGTATAAGCTAAGTAGGTCAGTAAGTGACACGAAGAGTAAGAGAGGGAAGACAGCTTCACATTGGCAACACACAAGATAATTAGAAAATGTCATAGCTATATCCAAATGTGAAACGTATCCATAACAAATTAGATAAATTAAAAGCATAGATCAAAATATACAGGTTTGATCAAATAACCACTACAGAGATACAGTTACAAATTGAACAGGGTCGGGATCGAAATATTCCAAGGTATACTCAACTCTTAGAAGTGGTGGGTAAAATGGAAAAGGAGGAGGTTTATCCCTGATAATAAAGGATGAGATAAAGATCATGAAGGATGGGGAGTATCTTAGCTCAAAGTCAAGTACAGTTAGTGCCGTCTAGGCAAGAAACAAGAAGGGGTAAAAAAAATTGCGTATTATTTTCAATGGCCCCCCACAGGACCATTAGAGCGATCCAGCCATTTAAACTGGCCTGCAGCTTTCTAAAGCAGGATTTCCCCTCAGATTATAGAGTCCCTACAACGTGGAAATAGTTCACTCGGCCCATCGACTCCACGCTGAATCTCTGAAGAGCAGCCCACCCAGACACCCAATCCCTGTAACCCTGCATTTCCCATGGCTGATCCACCTAGTCTGCACATCCCTGGGCACTACGGGCAATTTAGCATGGCCAATCCACTTAACCTGAACATGTTTGGACAGTGGGAAGAAACCGGAGCACCCGGAGGAAACCCACACAGACATGGGGAGAATGTGCAAGCTGCACACAGACAGTTGCCTGAGGCTGGAATTGAACCCGTGTCGCTGGTGCTGTGAGGCGACAGTGCTAACGACTGTGCGACCCTGATGGGGCCAAAAGCTCCCCCCTCAAGACATACCCATCGTCCATTGTATGATTGTGTGACAAGTTGACCAAGTGCAGGTGAGCTTGACCTGGCCCTTTGCACTTTAGGAGAAGGGACACCATCATCTCCACATAATTCAGTAAGAAAAGAGTTAACAAGACTCCTCCTTCAACACTGAACACAATTCTTAAACTAACCCTGTTCCAGCAAAAGCCAAGGGCTGCAGTGAGCTCTATACCACAATAGAATAACTGTGCACACTGAAGCATAACTTATCTAAAATTCACGCAGAAAAACTCAAAGTTTTATGTATGTGTCAATGCACAGAGAGTCCTCTTCCAACTGGTCAGAACAACCTATACGTGCATAGCAGAACAAGAGGTGCCCTTATTGAAACACACAAGGTTCTTAGGGGAAACGAAAAAAACTGTAAATTCTGCAAAACAGAAAAGAAAACAGAAGTTGCTGGAAAAGCTCAGCAGGTCTGGCAGCATCTGCGAAGAGAAATCAGGGTTAATGTTTTGGGTCCAGTGACCCTTCCTCAGAACCACTTCAGAACATCAGAACCAGAAGGATGCCCAAACGCGAAATATTAACTCTGATTTCTCTTCTCTTCTCAGTCCAAAGATGCTGCCAGTCCTGCTGAGCTTTTCCAGAAATTTCTGTTTAAGATTCTTAGGGGACTTGACTGAGTAGATGTGGACAGGTTGTTTCCCACTGTGTCAGAGTCTAGGACCAGAGGGCATCATTTCATATTAAGTGGTCACAAAATTTAAGACACAGATAAGGAGGATTTTTTTTCTCTTCTCACAGAGAAGAGAATTCTTTACTGCAGAGGGCTGTAGAAGCTGGGTCATTAAGTATATTCAAGACTAAGATAGGATTTTAATCAGTAAAGGAAACAAGGGTTATTGAAAAACACAGGAAAGGGGAGTTGATGGATATCAATCAGCCATGATCCTGTTGAATGGCAGAGCAGACTTCATGGACTGAAAGGTCTACGTCTGTTCCTACATTTTATGCACTTACAATGAAAACTGAATCATTTATTTCATAGCAGGACATAGATCAAGTGCCAATACAACAGCACCTAAATAATACAAATCTGCGAATATTGTGTCAAAGGGTGTTTTGCACTGAAATCTGTTGCAAAATGGACGATGTGAATTGGTATACCCAATTGATTTTCCCTTGAATTGATTCAATGAATCAGAAAAATCAGACAGGATATTTACTGGAAGACTAATATAATTGTCACCCATTTACAGGGTGTTCCAACGTTAAAATAAACTCCAAGTCTCCAGTTAACACGAAGGGATCATGTTTATTCAGTCTCACTCAATGTCATGTTAATCTTATCATTCCAATTCCTTCTCATTTGAGTTCATCAATGACAGCGGTACTGAGGGATCAGAAACCCTAAGGTATTATTTAGAATGTGTAGACTGTAGTGCAGAACACACATTGTGGAGTGAATCAATTCCAATGTGCCCATCAAGTCAGCATTCTCTAAAGGTCAGGCTTGATGATTCCATCATAGATTCTCATTCTCCCCTTCTTTGCTAATCCACAAGGTACAGGAAGATCTTCTCTCTAATATGTTCAAGCTGCCCTGTAGAAACTAATGGATCTCAAAATGTGTTGCCAACAAAGCCCCCATTGTTCAACCAGCTGGTATAGCTATTGGCAGTTGGTGTAGCTCTGTTATGTCTTAGAAGTGAGTATCTACAAACAATTGCAGAATGTTAAAAATATTGCATTCCAAACGACAGTTGTATTGGACTTGAAACATTAACTTTCTTTCTGACTCCACAGTTGCAGCCAGACCTGTTGAGTTTCTTCAGCACTTCCTGCTTCTATTTCGGATTCCCAGCATCTCTGTAGTACAGCTCATAGAGAACTGAGATTAATTGCAATCAGCTGAAGTGGGGTGACTGCATCTAGACACAGGCATAACTTGGCTATCACTTCAAATTCATCCATTATTACCTTATTATTTTCTTTGTATTATAAATCCTTATGTCCACATTTTTTAAATAATACTTATTTCACTGCAGCAGAAGTAAAGCAATCAAAAAATGAAAGCTTTCCGTTTATAAAGTGTCTTTCATAGACGCAGAATGTCCCAAAGTGCTTCACACTGAATGGAATACTTTTAAACTATATTCACTATTGTAATGTAGAATCAGCAAAGAAACACAGAGCAAACATTCACAAATAACACTGAAAAAATGGTGGTTTAGCCATTACCTATGAAATGACATTGTTTTAGAGATAGATATTAGCCCAGATATGGGCAGAGTTAACCTTTTTTTCCACGTTATGCTATAGGATTTTACATCCACCCAACAGGCAAATCATAGAATCAGAGAAGATACAAAACCTAAAACACATGCACCAACAGGTTCAAGAACACCTTCTCCCCCGCTGTTATGAGACCTCTGAATGGACCTTTCAAATTTCAAATCTAATGTTGACCTTGCTTTTCATGTACCTTCTCTGCAGCCATAACATTGTATTCCTCGCTCTGTTCTATTGCCCTAATGCACTTGGTATGTTATGATCTGCCTGCACTGCATGCAAAAACAACAGTTTCCACTGTATCTCGGGACATATGGCAACAATAAATCAATCAGTCAATATGATATTATCATAGTAGGTGGTGCTTAAGGCACCCTTTCGTATTAACCCTTTCAGACCTTTACATGTGCTTCATCTCTATGCCTATGTGGAATATCTGCCATCAGAAATCTATTAATGTTTTATTTATCA
>JAHRHZ010000026.1:33458311-33482220 GCA_024137785.1 Ginglymostoma cirratum
CCACCCCCATTTCCTACCTACTAACCTCATCCCGCCACCTTGACCCGTCCGTCCTCCCTGGACTGACTTATCTCCTCCCTACATCTCCACCTACACTCACCTGTACTGGCTCCATCCCCGCCTCTTTGACTTGTCTGTCTCCTCTCCACCTATCCTCTCCTCTATTCATCTTTTGTCCGCCTCCCCCCTCTCCCTATTTATTTCAGAACCCCCTTCCCCTCCCCCATTTCCGATGAAGGGTCTCGGCCCGAAACGTCAAGCTTTCCTGCTCCTCTGATGCTGCTTGGCCTGTTGTGTTCATCCAGCCCCACACCTTGTTATCTTGGGCTGAATTGCTTGTTTTTGCGCTGTAGCTTTCTATGCAGAGAGAAGGGAGGTGCAAAGGGTAAGCGAGATTAGTTTGTAAGTGTAAGTCTGCCATTCAAGCATCTCTTCAACCATGAAGTTCAGTACCACCTCAACCTGGTTTAATCCTTGAACTCAGGGCAATGTCTATTCTAAAAGACTTCCAACGATGCAACACTCCCTTAATACTGTGTTAAAGTGTAACCCTCAACTTATGCTCCATTCCGAGAGTTTGCACCTTAACCCAGCGGTTGCTGAAATGAAGACAGAATATGGTTCAAACACTCAGCAGGTCAGGCAGCATCCATGGAGAGAACATACAGTTTACATTTAAAACTGACGGCCTCTCATAATAAATATCAATCTTGAACAGCTTCCAGTGCTGGTTAAGCACAAAGGGACTAAGGGGAAAGGGTTGGGTTTAGGGCAGGGCTAATGGAGCTGATGATAGTGGTCTCGGGGAGGGGAGAGGCAAGCCAAGGGAGGCTCAATGCAGGTTCTGGGAGGGAACAATGGGTTTGTGCACACAAGATTTTTGCACCTGTGCACATATACCCAGGGAATTTAAATGACACAGATTTCATATCACGAAAGATACACTGTTTTGTTTCCAGTAGGATATCCTCACCTGATGCAGCAAGGCTTACATTATAACACGTGAAACTGGGCATGAATGAAACAATATTTAGACATCTAACTGACGTTTATTGCAGCTGATATTTTTACATACAAAATATCAACATTCACAAGCACATCCAAATTAACCATAAGATATTGATCCATCAGCGTGCCATGCATCAAGTGATTTCAAGTAGGATGGTGTGGGAGACCTTTATACCCTCAAGACACCTCCGAAGATGCAATGATCAGATCATGAGCATGCCCCTTAAAGGCAAATCGGCAATCTGACTGTGTGAACCACAACAATGAATAACCTATAAGAAAAAAACAAACACTCCGACAATCATAAACGAAAGATTACCAAATAGGAACATCACCTTTAAAAGTGACAAATCACAAATAAGGAATTGCTTTGTCAATAAATGTTTGTGCAGGATATTAGTGTTAATTAATAACCTTGATTTCAACTGTATCAGTTTATTTCCCTCCACCTTAAAGAAAAGACTTGTATTTCCATAGCACTTCTCAATCTTGTGACATCCAAAACAGTTCACAGCCAACGAAATACTTTTTGAAGTTGTCATGCAAGAAAACATGGCAACCTACTAAGCAAGATCCCACAAACAAAAAAATGGGATAATAACCAGATCATGATTTTAGCAATATTATTTCAGACAAAAATATTGGGCAGGCCATTGGGAAGAACTCTCTGATGTTTCTATTAATTTTAACACGTTACCTCTCACATCCAACCAAGAGGAAAAACAGGGCTCCTGCCTAACACCAATAGTTATTCATGTGTAGTCATCTGAAAAATCACTACCTGATCCTTCAGGTTTTCACTTATTTAGCAAAAATTGTGAAGATTTAAGATGAAGGGAAAGAGCAAAAATCACAATGTCGCCACGTTCTACTTGAGAGATATGGAGCAAGGTAGGATCAGAATTGATCAGGAAGCCTGTCTGTTATCTGACAGTGATTTTAAAATGCTTTTAAAAGGAGTTTTCTGAACAGACATTCAATGAAAGGACAATGTCAGAGCTTCAGTTATTTCACCTTCTGTCAATTTATCGTCATCCCAGATGAGATGGACTTTAAAAGTCCTGACATATAAAAGCAGAGCATTACACAAGCTGCCACTTTTCATTCAATTATTTACAAGTTGATGCACACCACAGTTCTACCTACTTCTAGTTTCACACCCTCTTTACAAAGAAGGCATGCTATCAAGAAAAGCACTGCACCTTATTAAGGCACAGCAAAAAATAAATGAACATTTAAAAAAAAAATTACTTTAAAAAAAATCAGTAACTCAGTGTTTCATTTTTACATGCTCAAGAAAGTGAACATTTACTATTTGAACCGTGTCTTTGAATTGCTACAGGGCGAATCAGTTGCAGAGAGCACCAGAGGCAATATCCTGAATACAATTTTTTGAATGGGTTAACTCCTTCACAAAGGGATCAAACGAGCTTCAAATTAATTGACAGAAAATGGTTTCAAATGTTCAAAGCATTATTCTTGAATATTTGTGAGTGAAGGCTAAATTTTAGGCTAACATTCAATGCTTCAATTCTTGTTGAAACCATTAGCGGTCATTGGATCAAACCATCCCAGATGCAGGCCATCCACAAAGTAATTTGGGTGTTCAAATAGAATTGGGTTCTTTCAACTCCAGGACGACGCTGGCACCTGATCACTGTTTTACACTGAATGGGGTGTTTCCGTGTATCAATTATTGTGATGTTAGTTTGATTGCTTAAAATGACCTTTTAAAATCTTCTGGATTGCTTTCAATACCTACTTGTTGCTAATTCCACGAGACTTCCAGACATTCTGAAGGGATTACAAACTCTGAACTAAAAAAAATTCAATCTCTCCTTAACTTTCATGTTCACAAACGTGTACCTTCCTACCAAATCCAATGGATAGAGACCAGGCAGAATTTTCCCTCTTTCATTGTAGGCCACTAGAGCATGTACCTTTACTTGAGACCATCGACCTTTAACAGGACTAAAATTGTGAGTTTACTTGCCTGTATAACAAAATTATGTTACATTCTTAATCAATGTGGAAATTGGGGAACCTAGATCTGTTTTCTGAAGAAATGGACTGGAAACCTTACAACCTTTAAAAAAACACTTGGATGAGTACTTCAAATATTATAACAGTCAAGGACGTGGGACAATTGCAGGAAATTGGGATTAGTGCACTCCTGGTGGTAGTTACGTCAGTGCAGACTCAATGGGCCAAAAGGCCTGTTCTGCACTACATGAATCTACAAATCTAGGATTGACCAACCAGGCTGCTGTCATCAAGGTCATCTGTCTAACAATGAAACCAAAATCCTATATTAACTTTATGTAAATCACTCTTGGGCTGTTGGGAAAGATTACAGTGTAGTTAAAGAACCAGTTGATACAGAAATATTGCCCCTAAGACTGAAATACAACAAGTGCTGGTGAACAGCAGCCAGAAATGTATCATAATCTTGTGAGGAGACCAGAACCATTAAAATGAGCAGAGTTACAGACTCATGCTTTCCCCCCGCCCAGTTTCCCTTGCCATTCCTTTTCCCATCCATCTACAGAAAGATTAAAAGTGCAAGACTGCAAAAAAGTGTCCTCAAAAAAGGTCAAGTTATTACCAAAAACTGTCTCATGGGTTTTACACCAACTCCCACTAGTTTTCTAAAAATGAGTGAATTAATTTTCTGTCATCAAGACTTAATATGGCATCTCTCTTCCCTTTACTGCCAGGGAATTCATAGGTGCAGCTTCATAACTTTTTAACCCAAGTGTACATACTCATTGCAATCTCTAAGCAATGCTACCAAGTGAAACAAAAGATAAAAAGAACAGGGAGAACAAAGAATACAATACAGGCAACAGCCCAAGATGAAATGAAGCTGGTTCTGAATGGTGGAGCTTGTTAGTGGCAAGCTGCCACAAGGTCAGTCAATGTTTTCCTCTGTAAGTTTAAAGCTGGGTCAATGTTTAAATCTAGGGTCGGTATACCATTGAGAGATTGCCAAAAAGAGGGTGACCCCAGGTAAATAGCGTGACTTGCACACAGGGAAGAATAAACTCAAAGCAGAGCGCATATACAGGGCTCCCAACACAAGATGCTCCATGCCAATTTTGTCTTTCCAAACCAATCATCACCCGCTGCTGCCATGCTAACACTGCTCGCCAGACAGGTTAATGAAGCAGCTTCCCTCAAGGTCCTCAATCCTGTTCCATTCTCCCTAAAGGGAAGTTTTGCCTCTAGCAAGGTCTGGTGCCCGATGTGGCAATTCTTACATCATCTCTCGTAAGAGAAGAAATGAAACTCAGATAATGTGACATTGAAGAATTCGATTGAGTTATAGGGATAGGCTGGAGCTTTTTATCACTGGAGCGTAGGAGGTTGAGGGGTGACCTTATTGACGGTTTTTAAATCATGAGGGACACAGATAAGGTGAATGGTAGGTATCTTTTCCCTAGGGTATGGAATTTCAAGACTAGGGGGCATATTTTTAAGGTGAAAGGGGAAAGATTTTAAAAATGACATGAGGGGTAACTTTTTTTTGACAGAGAATGGTTTGTGCATGGAATGAAATTCCAGAGGAAGTGGTGGATGTGGGTACAGTTACAACATTTAAAAGAAATCTAGAAAATTACCTGACTAAGAAATGTTTGGAATGATAGGGGCCAAGGGCAGGCAGGTGGGACTAAGTTTAGTTTGGGAACATGGTTGGCATGGACTGGTTGGACCGAAGGGTCTGTTTCCATATTGTATAACTCTATGACTCCATGACTTTTATTACAGCTCCCTAAAGTATGCCAATATTACACTCACAAGCTTATTCGTGACATTGTTCACATTAAGATATCCGGTTACAAAGAGCAGTATACTTTGAATGGCATGCCATGCTCTAAGTGATCAGAGTTAAGATGGAGTTTGTGACCTTTATACCGTCAGGTCACGTGCCATGAAACAGTGGTGATGTCATGACCATGTCTCTTAAACATATGGATTGTGAGACATAACGCATGATCGATATCTCAGCAGTGGAAATCTCAGCAATTGTAACAAGGTCAGCCAGGTGGCTGTCACAGAATGAGTTCCCTGATTGGGACTGGTCCTCCTTCTCTTTCTGCAGATGCTGCCGGATCTGCTGAGTTTCTCCAGCAATCTCTGTGTTTCTTTCAGTTACACTGTTTGTTGACACTAGAAACTGCTCCATCAATGATTCACATGCACACAGTACCCAAATTTCGTCAGAGGATAAGTGGGTGAGCAACAAGTGAAAGGCTAGCATTTCTTCCGGAGACAGGTCACAAAAAAAGGCCATTCACTCATGGCAGGTCACAGCTTAGAACTGGAAGAGGCAAGAGTAATGAGGACTGCAGGGAGAGCTTCTAAGGCAAAAAGCAAAGGGAAATTTTTATCCAATCTGACCAGATTAGGAATCGACACAAGAGCATAGAATGCCTTGCAGAAACTGGTCAACAACACAATGATTTGTCTGGGATGGTTCCCTTTGCTTTAATTGGGAGAAATCTGTCCACCTTGTTGTGTTGCCACTTGATCGGGGAATTTTTGGGCATCCCAGTGTCACCTTTACAAACCCATCAGAACAGGCTTAAGCAAACAGGTTTAAATAGCAGCCTATATTCCAAACTACAATCAAAGCTGCAGCTGAGGTGACTCTAAGTACAAGATGGAAATTTTGATTGCTTCAAAACAAACAGAATAAATTGTCAGAAAACCATTAAAGAGAAACATTGAATAGCAAGAACAAGTATGTCCAGAAGCAATATGAAAGTCTAAACACCCACCACCACTTGATAATCAAACAGCAAAGTAGAGCACTCAATGATCAAAAAAAACTTGATTTTCATCTCACCATCAAACAAAGGTTAAAATTCATGTGCACAAGCTATTGAAGTGACAGGCTCAATATCAATGTCTAGCACTTAATTAAAATTGTAATAAACTGAATCTAGATTGGCAATCATCCACATCAGGTGACTGATTGGACAAAAAAATCCTAAAATAATATCAAAAGTTTAAAATATATGCTCAATAGAAAATAAGCAACAATATTTTGAGATAACAAGGCGTGGGGCTGGATGAACACAGCAGGCCAAGCAGCATCATAGGAGCAGGAAAGCTTGATGTTTCGGGCCTAGACCCTTCATCAGAAAATCAATATTTTGAATTTTCTTTGGTTAGTGTTTCTCACCTACGCTCATTAGATCAAGAATTCCTTTTCATTCTTGAGTCAGAACTACTATTCACTGCATGTTTCTCATTCCTGTAGAGTCACAGGGTCATAGACCAAGGATATAGGGTAGACTGTTCGAGACCCAGAGAGTAGTGAGCCTGCAGAATTCTCTTCCACAGAAAGTGGGTCAAACAGAAACACTGAATGTTTTCAAGAAAGTGTTAGGTACAGTTGTTAGTTCAAAGGGTATGAGGAGAAAACAGGAACAGGGGACTGAGTTGGATGATCAGACATGATCATATTGAATGACACAGCAGGCTCAAAGAACCAATAACCAACTCTTGTTCCTATTTTCTTTGTTTCTATGTTAGCTACGTAATATGGAACTGGGCTGGGTGGCAGGATGGGAGAGCTTCATCTATAAAGGACATTAGTGAATTATTTCTGTTTAAATTCAAGATTATAAGAAAGGGTTGACTGAGTTGGGTTTGTTCTACTGGTGTACAGAACAATGAGAGGACACCTTACTGAAACATGTGAGATTCCAAGTGAGCTTGTCAGGGTAGATGCAGAGAGGCTGTTTCCCCTTGTGGTGCCTAACTGTAGGACCGGAGGGCACAATCTCAGAGGAAGGGGGTCACCCATTTAAGGCAGAGAGCAGGAGGGTTTTTCTTCTCTCACAGGGTAGTCAATTTGTGCAATTCTTTACTGCAGAGGGCTGTCAAGGTTTGGTCATTAAATATATTCGAGGCGGAGGTAGACAGATTTTGAAACAGCAAGGGAATCAAGGGTTTATAGGGAAAAGGCAGGAAAGTGGAGTTAAGGATTATCAGATTGCACTGAATGGTGGAGCAGATGGATGGGCAGAATGGCCTACTTCTGTTTCTATATCTTATGGTTTTATATTCACTTGGCTACCTGTGCAGCTCAGAAAGTTGCCATGAAGCTGGTGGAGGGGTTGGATTTGGAACGAGATATCTCTTCCAGTAAAGTATATTTACCAGGTGCAACAAGTTTATGTGATCCCTTGTAATGTAAGAAATTGGGCATGGATATCACGGTATTAAAGAATCCAACAGACATGAATTGCAGAAAGCTGCTAGATACAAACATTACATTCATCTGTCTTTGGGCTAGCGTCAGGCTGTTAGTTACAACAGAGAATGATGCTTTGAATAGTGTGTCATTCTTCAAAGGATCCCCGAGTAAAATGGTGAATGAGACCTTCACAACGTGAGGTCATATGCTGCGAGATAGAGATAGTATCATGAGCATATCTCTTAAAGGTACACGTACAATCTGACAACACGACAGATACAGGAACACGTCATCATTGTGGTTTTAAAGGCACACAAAGCACGGCCTTTAAAAATAAGAGAAGCACTGATTATTTATCAAATAATCCACATGATGGCCAAATTTTAATTGCATCATATTGTTATTTATGAGCCTTAATACATGGATAGTTCCCCTATCAGTCAGTGTAACTCACTGGAACTGCTATTCTGCCAACTGCTTCATGTTTATCTGCATCGAAATTGAACCTAACAAGAATAATAAAAATAAAATTTCTAACTTCTTCAGTATTAGTGACAGCTGGGCGATGGCACCTTGATGCTTCATTGTAAACAACATTGTTCAACTCATCACAATTTATCTGCTGCTTAGAATTCCACTTGTAATTATTTACTATATTGTACGGGTATTCGCATATAAAGATGAAATGCTTTCTGTTTGAACAGTACTTGAAGCACAAACAAATGGGCTATATTTTGCACTTCGATGGCCTATCAAACAATGACTTGCAATTTCTGCACAAGTGCCTGCCCAATACACATAAGAGCCTTGATTATGGACAATAAACTAGAAGCAAGCTGAGACCAGCCTTGCCTTATCATCAGCTCAGGACTTTTAAAACAAAATCATTGACAGGATGCTAGACTCACTGGAAAAACTGGCACTTCTCTCCCAAATGTAGAATTGAGGTCAGAGGTCAACCACACTGCTGAGAGTCTAGAGCCACGTTGAAATCATTCATGGTAAAGATATCCAGTTTCTTCTGTTGTATTTTGCCCAAGCCTTTTACTACACTTAGTGGTAAGTGAAGCAGCTGCTTCTCATAAGAGGCGGAAACCAAAGGTGTATCCTTAATCCACAAAGGTTCCCAGTTATAGGCTCTCAGTCTAGCCGAGATCTTGTGCAAACTTATGGTTGGAGTCCACAGCCAATTTTGCTAAAGACAGGTTCTGCGATCACTGAAACGGCTGCGCCAGTATCGATCTCAATTAGAAGCTGGTGACCATTTAGCCAAACGTTTAGTTTGGTTGGTTCTGATTTGGATGTTGCTAAGCAATTTAACTGTTTCAGGATGTGTTTTTCCTTGGCCTATGAGTTCTCTTACTCAGTTTAGCTCCAGTAGGATTTCTTTGCGATCTCAAATCTGCATACTGGCAGCAACTACAATGGCTTGCTGGCCTGGATCCTGAAGAAAATTTTAACCGTTTGGTCAAAGCTTGGCTTTGTTTTGGGGTTTTGCTATGGGCTGACCTGGAGTCCCTCTGTTCAGGATATGTCTGAGTGAGGCTATGTAATTGCCTTCACTCAAATCATGGTCCCCAAGCTCAGTCAGCCTGGCAAAGATATCTACTGCCATCGGAATACACTCCAACTCATAGGCTCCACTTGCCACATTTCCCAAAGATAAAACCAGTTGTAGAACCTGTTTGAAGTCCAGTTTGGCTTCTGCTAGTAGGCACATTTGCATGGTCACATCATTAAGCCCACATACCAATGGTCTCTCAGCACCTCATTAAGTGGTAAACCAAAGTCACATGCCTCCACCAGTCATCCTAACCTAGTCAAAAATCCCGATAGCAATTTAAGAACCCGGGGCAATTGTAAGTAAAAATGATAGCATCTCAGAATCAGAGGATGCTCAGGGCTGTAATATTCCTTAACTAAATCTGTTGACTCTTGAAAGGTCTTAGTATCTGGTGCCTCACTGAGTCACTGAGACAGTTAGCACTGACACATTTAAGGGGAAATTTGATAAACATAAGATAAAATGAAATTGGCAATAATAAAGATAGAATGAGTTGGGCCAAATACCTCATCTCACATCTCCCCACAGCCTGTCCACCACTGACAACGTACAAGTGTGTTGGAATACTCTCCATTTGCCTGGATGAGTGCAGCTCTAATAACACTCAACACTTGTGAACACCACCCAGGATAAAGAAGCTTGCTGGTTTGACACTCCATCCTCACCTCAAACATCTGCTTTGGTAAACTCCCAGAATGCACTGATGCATTCCAACAGCAACTTCCAAACCTGTGACCTATAACATCCTGAAGGACAGGAACAGCAATTATTTGGAAATGTTACCATCTGAAAACCTCCCCCCAAGCCATGTCCCACCCTAACTTCAAAATGTATCACCATTCTGTCATTGTCTCTGGATTGAAATCCTGGAACTCCCTTCCTGACAGTACAGTGGGTGTACCTGCACTTGTGCAAGAATACTGCTCACCATCACCCTCTGAAGAAACATTACAAATAGGCAATCAAAGTTGGCTTATCCAGTGATATTCACATCCCAAGACTGCTTCTGTGCAGTGTAATCTGTAATTCTAAAACATCTGCAAAGCTACAACATCTATTCGAGAATTTCCCAGTTTCATACATCAACACCATCCTGCTGATGCAGGCGCAATGCACATACAGAAACCCAGACAAGTTCAGGGTCAAAACTGCTCCATGTACAATATCAGTAATATGTGCACAGCGTTCACAGCAACCCAACCATACACTTTTACAAAAACCCTTTCACCCATTTAGAATAAATGTCACCCAGTGTGTTTAGTAGGTCTTCAAGAAGCTGAATTTCCTTTCCTCATGAGTGCACTTTAAAGGACTCCACATTCCAACAAACTGTAACACTTTCTGTCTCATTCACTGTGCTTCGTCCCCCACTGAACTGTTTTGCACCCCCTCTTAAAATGTGGTCACAATCAATTTAACCCCTCTCTCCTTTGCATGACCTTCCACAGTCAGTCCTCAGGAAGGGCAAGAATAGTGACTGGAGGGTGACATCTGTTGTGCAAGCATTGCGAGATGTCGTGCTACAGGAGGCACTACACTAAGTACATCTCCAAGACTTTGTTTCTCAAACAGCTGAGGATCAGGGACACAATATCACTTTGAACAGTAAGCAAACATTTTGAAACTGGGGAACAGTAAAGTGACATGTTCTCTCAACCATGACAACAATTTCCCTCCCTTCTTTCCCCACTGGATGCTCATTATTTACTTGACGGCCTTTTGTGTAATTTCTGGTTCCGATCGTGCTTTTCATTTGAAAAGGGCATTTAAACAGCGAGTGTTCGGGAATTCAGGGAGCAGGCTGGAAGCGGATGCTCAGCTTGACAGTGCAAGGAAGCTGAAATGGTGTGAGTATGGTTATTAACCACAGGAGTGTCTCGATAATGGTGTGTTTTAATTCAGCTCAAGTGCGTGGTTCTGCTCCCATTCCTCTCAATGAGGTTAAAACATGCATAAATTAAATAAAATACAAGTCAAAATTAAGAAGAGAGCAATGGAGAAACAAAGGAGGTTACTGTCAGGAATATTTGCCTAAAGCTGTTGAATGATATCCTACTGAAAGCTAGTCCTCCATCACAGTTTTCCGTACAGGGCTTTCGCTCCAGGTATAAAAGTCACCTGACCAATAGGTAGTGTTTATACAGGCACCCACCACCTCACAAATCTCAGCGCTTTCACACAAATGCAAAGCAAACTTCTATCAAAATTTAAACTTTTTAACAAGTTCCCTGGGGTAGATAATACATTGAATCACCTTATTATGAAAAATGTAACAGCCGAGGGACTGAGTTAAGCCCTCCACAATACCTTACATTCAGAAGCAAGTGAACGGGGTTAAGAATGTATGCACACAGTTCTCCTCTTGGCTGCTCTGAGAGTTTTATTCACTGCATAACTTGGTGCTCGCTCCCCCAGCACTGCATCAGCAAGCACCACTCTCAAGATATTTCTGGAGCACAATGACACATTATCTAAGGTTGGTGCTCATCATAAATTCCACATCACCCTAATGCCTGAATCGGCTTTTAGAGCCTGTCTATAAACAGACAGACAATCCAATGATTTTTCAACAGCATTTCCCAGAAGTGTGCTTTAACAAGTTTCATCAGGCTGTGTCTTAAGAGACTGACCTCAATATATTAAAATGCACCAGCCCACCTCCTTAAATTCCGCATTGGGAACTGATCTTTCAAACACTGCTAGCTCCACTGGACATCATGAAAACTCAGGGAGCACAAGCAACCAGACTGTCTCCACTTTAATTACTCTCTTATCTGAACCCAGTGGCACATTTCATGCTTCAACCAGGAAGAATGCTTTCAAACGTGGAATGAGACGGGTGCGCAGGTACCATGGACAGCAGCCCAGCCTGTTGTGAAAATGTCTTCTGTCCATAAGAAGCTTCAGAGCATTACAGGTTAAAAAGAGGTCATGTTTGAGACAACGCTACAAATTGCGATAACGAATCTCAGAGTAGATCTGTCAGACAGCCCATGATTACTCCATTGTGATACACAATAGCTGGTATAGTGGTCAATGTCATTTATTTACTGAGGTGGTGATGAAAAATATAAAACAGAATCTATGAGGCAGTATTTAATCTTATCTCAACTAACTCTTTTAAAGCCAGCTGCATTCTGACCTTGGTGGGTCCTGTTCTCAGGAAACTGAATATTGCAGGAGCCGCTGTTGATCTCAAAGGGAACTGACCACCAGAAGTCTAGCATTTTTTTTACAAGACAGACTTCCCCTTCCCATCTTCATTATTATTTGTTTCTGGCACCACGTTGACTCAGCGACAGTGGTGTCAACAGCAAATTAAACACAATGATGTATTCTCACAAACGGCAAGCCAGGAAGGTGAAAGCAGCAAGTTCCTTTCACAGTCCTTTGTTAAAAATTGAAAATGTATAATTTTTCATCCAAAAAGAGAAATTTGCCACCCCACAAATATAAAATTAACCTTTTTTTAGTGGCGGTTAAGTTCACCACTACAATAAAATCAGCTTGCATTTTAAAAAAAGTTTGTTATTCATTGAGCATGGTGCAACCTATTCAAGGATTTGTACACTGAGACCCTACAGGAAAGGTTAATGATAGGTGACTTTTCCCAAAGTTGGGGGTTTTCAAAACTAGGGTGTACATTTTTAAAGTGAAAGGAAAGGAATTTAAAAAAGATAGAAGAGGCATTTTTTTTTAACACAGAGGGTGGTTTGCGTTTGGAATGAACTTCCTGAGGAAGTGGGGGATGCAGGCAAAGTTACAACATCAAAAAGACACTTCGGTAAGTATACAGATAGGAAAGGTTTGGAGGGATATGGGCCAGTAGTAGGCAGGTGGGACTAGCTTAGTTTGGATTATGTTCAGACTGAAGGGTCAGTTTCTGTGCTGTACGACTCTATGACTCTCATCAGTTCCCATTCACTGCAATCTAGGGACTGCGTTAACAGTGAAGAAAGGCACAGAGTGACCAGCAACACCCGGATTTCTGCATTTCCCTTTACACATGTAGATTCCAGAAATGCTGAACAAGTCACCATCATCACCGCACAAAATCCATTGTTTCTGGCTTAAAATGGGACACTTGAAAAGAGAGAAACACACCAATCACACAAACACAATATTCATACATCAGTGCTGGTTTTAGAGTATAAAACATTCTGAAGTACTTCATAAAATTGGACAACAGACTACATTGTTGACATTATGCCAGGTGACCACAAAACTTGTTGGCCTTAACAGCTGTTTAAAGGAGAGTAGGATAGAGAGTTACAGGGTAGGAATTCCATGTGTTGATGGGCAGAGAGCTGAAGGCCCAGCGATCAATGGTGGAGCAATGAAAATCAGAGGCAGGCGAGGTTTAAAATGGAGGAGTGCAGAGTTATCAAACAATTGTAAAGCTTGCAGATTCTTCAGAAATCAGGAGCACAAAGGTTGGACACTGATTTGAAAATAAGAAAAGATTATTTAAACAGACTGGGAGACAAGTAGGATCTGGGACAATGGGTGAATAGAACTTTCTGTAAATGTGGCGAACAGTATCAGATATAGATAGACACACAAAAAAACTACCAATCAATATGGTGCATGCATTATGGCTTTGCAGAATGCCTTCATCCTTTCGCAGTGAGCATGAAAGTCTGCAGCCTATGATAGAACTAGAGACTATTCCTAATTTTGTGATTTGTGTATGCGTGTGTGCCAGTGCCAGTGTGTGTGTCTGTGTCTGTGTGTATGACAGTGAGTGAGGGAGTGAGTGAGGGAGAGTGGGAGGATGGGAGAGAGTGTGTGTGTGAGAGAGAGGGTGTGTGTGTGAGAGAGAGGGTGTGTGTGTGTGAGAGGCAGGGTGTGTGTGTGTGTGTGAGAGAGAGAAGGTGTGTGTGTGTGAGAGAGAGAGGGTGTGTGAGAGAGAGAGGGTGTGTGAGAGAGTGCGAGAGGGGGTTAACGGAAAGATTCTTGGCAGTGTGGAGGAGCAGAGGAATCTTGGGGTTCATGTTCACAGTTCCCCGAGAGCTGCCACCCAGGTGGATAGAGTTGTTAAGAAGGTGTATGGTGTGTTGGCTTTCATTAATAGAGGGATCGAGTTCAAGAGCCGTGAAGTTATGCTCCAGCTATACAAAAGCCTGGTTCGGCCATAACTGGACTATTGTGTCCAGTTCTGGTCACCTCATTACAGGAAAGATGTGGAAGCGTTGGAAAAGGTGCAGAGGAGATTTACCAGGATGTTGCCTGGAATGGAGGGAAGGTCTTACGAGGAAAGGTTGAGAGAGCTAGGGCTTTTCTCTTCAGAACGACGAAGGATGAGAGGTGACTTGATAGAGGTGTACAAAATGATCAGAGGTATAGATAGAGTAGACAGTCAGAGACTTTTTCCTAAGGTGGAGGTAGCTTTTATGAGGGGACATAGTTTT
Organism: Ginglymostoma cirratum; assembly: GCA_024137785.1. Classification (NCBI taxonomy): domain Eukaryota; kingdom Metazoa; phylum Chordata; class Chondrichthyes; order Orectolobiformes; family Ginglymostomatidae; genus Ginglymostoma; species Ginglymostoma cirratum. The sequence goes on from JAHRHZ010000026.1 coordinate 33,472,503, forward strand.
AAAGTGAAAGGAGGTAGATATAGGGGAGACATCAGAGGTATGTTCTTTACTCAGAGAGTGGTAGGGGAGTGGAATGCATTGCCGGAGAGGGTAGTGGAGTTGGCCTCATTAGGGGCATTTCAGCAGCTAGTAGATAGGCATATGGATAAGGTATAAGGTAGCGGTGGAGGTTAGATAGATCTTAGGTTTAGGGTAAAAGTTCGGCACAACATTGTGGACCGAAGGGCCTGTACTGTGCTGTACTGTTCTATGTTCAATGTTCTAGAGTGTGTGAGTGAGTGAGAGAGTGCCTGTTTGTGTGTGCGTATGTGTTGGGCGGTGGAATGTGAGGGTGGAGAACTGGTCGTTAACAAATTGTGTGGCAACTGCTCTTCCCAAGACTGAAAGAAACTACAGAGAGTTGTGAAAACAGCCCAGCCTGTAGTGTAAACCAGCCCCCTCTCCATTGACTTCATCTATACTTCCCACTACCTTGAGAAAGGAACCAACATAAGACCGTTTTCCACACCGGTAATACTCTCTTGCACCCTCTTCCTTTGGGGAGAAGATATAAAAGTTTGTATACATGTATGAACAGATTGAAGAACAGCTTCTTCCCTGCTGTTATCAGACTTTTGAATGGACCTTTTTAATGTTAATGTTGATGTCTCTCTGCACCTTCTTGGCAGCAGTAACACTGAACCCTGCACTCTGTTCTGCCTGTAAAGGATGTAAGATAACACTTTTCACTGTAAATCAGTACACACGACAGTATTAAGTCAAATCAGACCAAATTGAAAAGGTTCCAATTGAATAAAAGCATTCTGATCATCTTCCATCTCCTGTACTATTCAGTCACATTTGGGCCCTTATCATTCACTAGAGACTAGAGAAAACAAATCAATTGCAAAGGAGACAAATAAAATGCTCCCACAGTCTTTCTCAAGGCTGAATAAAGGTGGTTAAAAGAGATTAACAACCTACTTTTTTTGTTTGGGGTGTAGTAAGGGAAAGGGGCCACACAGAAAGTGTACTTGGCACTTCACAATGACTCAATGCCTAACCATTAATAGTATTACTGTGATCCGGCTAATATCACACAGTATACAGGGAAACAAGCGGGTGTCTAGCTCTCATTGTTGATTGTCAGGTGATCATCAAACTGAAGCGAGGCCGGAGGAATTGGGAGCATCAACTGAATATTTAAAGCACATTAACCCACTGAACAGAGAAAAACTCCAGATATGAATCAGATTCCTACTATTTGCTCTCACAAATCTGACAATGCTATCCTGCCAGCAGTCTTGGAAAGGAAGAAGTAACTTGCATTTACACAGCAATTGCCATGTCCTCAAAATCCAACACAGTCCATGGACTCAAACAGAAGCAAAATATTGCAAGTGCTGGAAATCTGAAATAAAAGCCAAGTGCTGGAGAAACTCAGCAGGTCTAGCAGCATCTGTGGAATAAGAAACAAAGTTAATACTTCATATCCAATATTACTTTTCTTTGGAACTGCATTCAGCTCTGACAGAGTTGAGTTGGACTCAAAAAGTTAACCATGGACTGCCTTTTGATATACTGACTGTTGTAATGTGGAAAATGGGCCAGCCAATTGGCACTAAGTGGGCATAGAGGCAACAACGACATAAACGACTGAATAATCAGATTTTATTTTGAGAGGAAAGTGTTGGCTAGGGCAGGAGCTTGGGACCTTGATTGGAACCAGTTGAAAGCCAGCACTCCTGACAATGTGGCACTCCCTCAGCATTCCATTGTTAGACTGGAGAGATCAATTCTTGTCCTCAGCTTGGTAGCATACTGATTCTGAGGAGACAGCATAACTACAAACAAAAACTGAAGTTGCTGGAAAAACTCAGCAGGTCTAGCAGCATCTGTGTAGAGAAACCAGAGTTAACATTTCGGGTCCAACGACCCTTCCTCAGAACTGGGCCCAAAACATTAACTCTGACTTCTCTTCACAGATGTTGCTGAGCTTTTCCAGCTACTCCTGTTTTAGTTTCTGATTTACAGCATCCACAGTTCTTTCGGTTTTTATTTAGCGTAACTATGAAACTTGGCTGATAATGACTAAAACCAAATTAAGTTAGAACTGAAGCAATTTTAACCTTGCCTGCCAAACAGGAACTGATGGAGTTGGGTGAAACACTGGTCCTCATGCCCTGTTAGGGTAAAAGTATTTCCAATAGTCTTGGGGACTTGCTGCTGAAATGAGGAAGTGCAATGACTCTTCCAGCTACATACAGGAATTGTACAAACTAAAATTTACATGTGTGCAAAAGCAATCAACAGGGATTGGCTTCTATTTAACTGGGTAACCTTGTATCATGCTATAACGTGAATTTCAGCATCCAACTGTTAAATGAGCTCTTTCTGCCTGTGATTTAAGTGTTTTAATTACATATTGCAGGCAGAATGATTTACAGCAGCACTGATGTGACAACTTCCTTATGCTTGACCCAAATGACATCAATTAGGGACAATAACCTCCTACAATAGGGAATGAGTCCTCGCTGATTACCCACAAAGCAAACAAGCTTTAACTAAATACTTGAAACCACAACTCAGCACATTACGTCACAGAGTTTACACAAAGTAAAATCCAAGACCATTAAATAAGATGAAGCGAACTTTAGCTGTGTGACCTCAAACACTCCTCTTAGCAGCAGGAAATGTCTAGTATTCAAGATCAAATACGCTGAAACCACTGAGGAATTGTGGCTGTGAACTGTGTTACTTTGCTTACTAGAACACTCAATCCAAAATAATTAAACAATCCAGGAGTAAAACTCCTGCCAACGGCATAGATCGCTTGCACTGTTTTACAAAGGAGTGCCAAAGTTTCTTAACAGGACGCATTGCAAAAGTGTTGAATTATTTTATACATCTCCGAAAGGCACTCTAAGACAGCTAGATAACATCACAACATGTGATAGCCTTCCATAAGAAGACTCTGTCTTCCTCTCTGCTCATTCAGTTAGCAAGCAGCCAGTCAGTCTGTTAGTCGATGATATGTATTCTGAGAGTAATGGTTAGCGATTAAATTAATGATTTGAGCTCTAAGCCCTGACTTTTGACCTCTTACACAGCTTCAGCGGTTATTAGACATGTTATCTTTGGGTAATTTTTAGACTCCTTGCCTAACGATAAGTTTTGTACTCTCACTCTCACCCTACCCCCCCCGTCACCCAACCCATTATATCTCCCCTCTGCTGCCTCCAAGCTCTTAGTATCACAACCCTGCACAGCCCACTTCTACCTCCTTCCCAAAATCTACAAACACGACTGCCCAGGCAGATCCATTGTTTCTGCCTGCTCCTGCCCACATAGAACTCATCTCTTCCTACCCTCGAGTCAGTTTTTTTCTCCCCTTGACCAGTCCCTGCCCACTTACGTTCGCAATTTCTCTGATGTTTTCGTCAGTTTCAGAATTTCCAGTTTGCGGGCTCCAGCCGCCTCCTCTTTAGCGTGGATGTGCAATCCCTTTACACGTGCATCCCCCACCAGGATGCTCTCAGGGCTCCCTGCTTCTTCCTGGAAAAAAGGCCTGAATCATCCCCGCTCACCACCAGCCTCTTGTGCTTGGCTGAGCTTGTCCTCACCCTTAACCACTTTTCTTTTAACTCCTCTCACTTTTGTTAGGTCAAAGGGGTGGCCATGGGTACCTGCCCAGGCCCCAGTTATCCCTGTCTCTTTGTGGGGTACGTGGAACACTCCTTGTTCCAATCCTATTCCGGCCTCCTCCCACAACTCTTTCTTCGGTATATCGATGACATCCCTTATGCTGCTTCCCTCTCTGGAACTGGAAAAGTTTTTCAATTTTGCTTCCAATTTCTATCCTGCCCTCACTTTCACCTGGTTCATCTCTGATTCCTCCCTTCCCTTCCTCGACATCTCTGTTTCCATTTTTGGGGATAGGCTGGCCACCAATATCCACTACAAACCAACTAACTCCCACAGTTATCTTGGCTATATATCTTCACACCTTACTTCCTAGCAAAGGAAATTTCATTCTCCCAGTTCCTCCAACTCCATCACATCTGTTCTGATGATACCAACTTCAACAAGCAGACCTCTGAAATGTCCACCTTCTTCCTCAACCAAGGATTTCCTAGCATAGTCGTTGACAGGGCCCTCAGCCGAGTCCAGCCCATGTCCCGCACTTCAACCCTCACCCTCCTCTCTTTCCTCTCATAACAGTGATAGGGCCCCCCTTGTCTTCACTTACTATCTCACCAGCATCCAAATCCGGAGGATCACTAGCTACCATTTCCGCCACCTGCAGAGTGATGCCACGATCAGACGCATATTCCTCTCCCCTCCCTTGTCAGCCTTCCACAAGGGCTGTTCCCTCCAGGACATCTGGACAACTCCTCCTTCACTCCCAGCAACCCACCTCAGTGGTACAGCACCTAACCCTACAACCGCAGAAAGTGTAACTCCTGCCAATTTACTTCCTCCGTCTTCAATATCCTTCCAGGTGAAGCAGTACTTCCCAGAATCTAGTCTACTGCATTCACTGCTTACAATGTGGTCTCCCCTACATTGGGGAAACAAAGCGTCGACTGGGTGACCGCTTCGCAGAACATCCACGTTCTGTCCACAAAAAAATACCCTGAGCTACCAGTTGCCTGCCACTTCAACACACCACCCCGTTCCCTGGCCAACATCTCCGTCTCAGGGTTGGTGCAGTGCCCCAGCGAAGCTCAGTGCAAGCTGGAAGAACAACGCTTCATTTTCCACTTGGGAACTCTACAGTCTTTGGGACTCAATATTGAGTTCAATAATTTTAGGGCTTGAGGCACCTTCTCCTATGTCCTTATCCCAAACCCCATACACCAGCTCTTGTTATCACATGGTCTGCTACTACACATTACCCATTGTTAGCCACTAACAGTCCCCATTAGTAGTTATTCATTCTCCTAGTCTGACCATTATTCACTTTTTTGTCTGTCCAACTGCTCTTCTCTTTTGCATAAAAGCTACCATCAGTTCTGAGGAAGGGTGACTGGACCCAACACATTAACGCTGATTTCTCTCCACAGGTGCTGCTGGACCTGCTGAGTTTTACAGCAATTTTGTTTTGCCACCACATTCGCACCACCATTTCTCTTTTCCCCCTGCTACTGAAGCGTTTCTTCAGATTTCTATCTGGTGATGCATTCTGCTTGAAATTGCACAAGTATTGATCGATCCATGTAAGGTTTCTGCTGCTCCTGCAGAAGTCACATTAATGAAACCTAATTCTGTGGTCATTCTGTGATGGAGATGATTTTGAACTTCCTTGTTTTGAGAGCACAACAAGGTGAGGGGAGTCACACACTGCACAACATTCAGATTCTGTCCTGATTCAAAGGTCGATTTGCTTTTGCTTCTGGCCAACAGTAACCCCTAGAGTGCTGTCTGGCTATGGGGGGACACAGCAATGGTCACTGCTCTGTCAGTGAAGAGGCCACTGTTTGGTTTTTCTCCTCAAGGCTGTCAGTACTTGGCATTGGCTGGGATGTTATTTACCATTCATTCCACCCCACAACCACCAAGCCCAAATGTTATCCTGACTTTGCTGCATAATAAACATGAACTATTTCATGATCGAAATAATAGACTGGACTGTCTTCTGACATGGCCTAGCAACTCTTCAACTAGATCACAGCACTTCGTTATTCAAATTGGAAGAATGAGGGAGAATCTTATTGAAACACTTAAAATGATGAAGGGAATAGGTAAGACAGAAGCAGGGAGGTTGTTTCCACTGGTAGGTGAAACAAGAACTGGGAGCTTAACCTCAAAATAAGGGGGACCAGATTTAGGACTGAGTTGAGGAGGAACTTCTTCACCCAAAGGGTTGTGAATCTGTGGAATTGCCTGCCCAGTGAAGCAGTTGTGGCTTCCTCGTTGAATGTTTTCCAGGAAAAGATAGACTTTTGGACAGTAAAGCGGTTAAGGGTTACAGTGAGTGGGTGGGTGAGCGGAGCGGAGTCCACGAAAAGATCAGCCATGATCTTATTGAACGGCAGAGCAGGCTCAAGGGGCCGAATGGCCGACTCCTGCTCCCGTTTCTCATGTTCTAATGCAAAAGGAAAAGCTAGATCAAAACCAGTTTGCAATGATTTATGAGATTTAAAAAGTAAACAGGTACCCAGAATACTGGTGCCAGGGTTTGTATTACACACTAATTCCTTCCCAAATCTTTGCTGGTTCAACCCAAGTCCCATTTCAGGCAGAGAAGGCAATGAATCATTCCCCCTCAAGAATTCTCTCCTCCAGTGGGTGGTGACAGCTGGAACGGTGAATACATTCGAGGATGAGTTTGATAAGATTTTTGATCCACAAGAGAGTTAGGAGCAACACACACGAAAGCGAAGGCAACAATCAGAGCAGCCGTTAATACAAAAGCAAACTATGGCTGACACTGGAAACAATAGGCCCAGATGGTCCTCTGGCCACCATGTGACATATCTGATAATGCAGGAGTTGCCTGGGAATTTGAAATATCTGCCAGGCATCTAGAAACCTCCAGCTTGTAGATAGTGTCAGAGAAATTTGGAGGATTCCAACTCATGTACCCAAATCACAGAATGCTTAAAATTTGGAAGCAGGCCATTCGGCCCATCAAGTCCACACTGATCCTCCAAAGAGCATCCCACTCAGATCCTATCACTGTAACCCTGCTTTTCCCATGGGACATCCCTGGAAGCTATGGGTAATTTAGCATGGCCAATCCACCTAACCTGCTCATCTTTGGACTGTGGGAGGAAACTGGAGCACCCATAGGGAACCCACAGAGACACAGGAAGAATGCGCAAACTCCACACAGACAGTGGCCCGAGGTTGGAATCAAACCTGGGTCCCTGGCGCTGTGAGGCAGCAGTGCTAACCACTGAGCCATCATGCCACATGTTAAAATTTCTTCTGATTCTTGGTTGACTATAAAACTGACCTTGCATTCCCTGACTCATCATTTAGACCTCCAATACTCCCCACCGTGAGTCCCAATCCCCACTCACCCCCACCCACCACTAAAAAACATCCTCCTCCACACTCCGAACCTTTCAGCCCAACTCTCCACCCCGGTAATGCCTGACTCCCCCCACCTGCTGACATCCTTCACCATTACCCTACGAAAGAAAATTAGAAATGGGCATTAAGTGCAGGCCTAGCCATTGATGCCCACATCCCATGAACAAATGAACAAAAATAGACTTAACTCTGAAATGATTCTGAGTTTATCAGAAGGTTGGTTGAGAAACAGTACACACACCTTTAAAATCAAAGTAGCTAGAGGAATCATATGGTCTATTCTTAACTCATAATTAACAAATGATTTTCATTAGCAATCTCTGGGGTATGTGTGAACTAAAAAGGACATCTATGTTCAATCCTGATTAACTCTCATGCAATAAAACATAACTTATCATGCACCAAAACACAATAAACTGAAAGTTGACTGCAGCAGAAAATTCCCAATTCTAGAAATATTCATATCGGAAGAGCCAAGTATCACCAAAAATTAATAAGGTGTAATCATTATTCTTCAAACCTTTTAATTCAATGAGGAACTGCACCAAGATTCATCCCTAGTTTAAACTGCATGGCACATGCACATTTAAATTTAGCCAAATTCAAATATCTGTTTCTTTAAGGAGCAAACCATTGAATGAATTACTATTATAATGGATCGGATTAAAAAGATTTAGAATGGAAGTGAACAAAATTGCTACTGAAACAAAACCACTGGAAACATATAGTGAACCCAAAAGAGAAAAACTGATTAATGTCCCAGGTACCAGTTGCCTTTAGCTTAACCATTCATCCATGACTTGACCAGCTTGAGGTGACCAGCGTTATTTTTTATTAAAAAAGAATGACAACATTCACCCTTCTCAGGAGGCTAATATAAACTCAGCATGTCCATACAGACTCTTACCAACTTTTACAGATGCACCATAGAAAACATTCTATCTGGATGCATCACGTTACGGCAAGGTACACGTGGCAATGATAAATCAAATCAGAGCTTCCCCAAATACTACGCCACAAATATAATAGTCACATATCTCACACAATTCGCTGCTGACAGTGTGTTGGCCACCAAATGCATTGGAGACCTGAGCTTATTCCTGTTCTCACCTCACATCCACATCCTTGGCATTTCCAACATTACAATCTATTGACCCAATCATTGGCAAAGTCCATTACCTGTCAGTGCCCCGGTTTAAAACTAATGGAGCATCTCTGCTGTCAAGGCCTGTAAAAAGAATCATACGATTCAAAACAGACAGAAGATAAAACTCCAAGTCCTACAGATTGATCTAAGCTACAAGATGTTTTTCTCCGATTCAGTCACCTGGTTGCAGGGAGAGCAAGAAGAACCGAATTTTATTTTATGTTATTTCTTACGATGTGGCATCGCTGGCAAGACTGGCATTTACTGCCCATCCCTGATCGGTCAAGAAGCTGGTGGTAAGCTGCCTTCTTCAGGAAGGCCAGCTCCTGATGGGGCTCCTTGAGTGCTGTTAGATTTTGATGCAGCAACAACGTAAGAATAGCAACACATCACTGAGTCAGGCCGGGAGGGGAACCTGTAGGCTGTGATACTCCCACAGACCTCCTACCCTTGCCGTTCGAGGTGACTGAAGTTGAGAGTCTGGATGAAATTTGAATGAATGCTTGGAGTCAACATTGTAGATTTAATGTTTCTTCAGCATTATATCCACAAATACAGCAGCTTTAAAACATGAAAAGACTTTGAATTAACGTGATTCATTTCTTGATTGTGCTTGAAGCAGCAACGACTGAGGAATCTGCAAAATCTGAAAAACCTGAAACATACCAGGGTGAACACACGTCCAGTTCAAACATTCCAATCAACATTTATTCCCTATAAACTACATTTAGAATCAGAGATGAAGAGGTCTTGCCTCTACCTCCTTCCAATTCCTTGGGATCTGACGATAATCATGACTTAACTCCCTATGCATATGTTGGGTCATTCTTATTAACATATTGGTACAGTTAACCCTTTACAGTAACAAAAAATAGTGACACATTTGTTCTATTTATCAGTAAGTAGGAAACAGTGGTGAGCTTATATAAACCTGAGCCCAAGTCTGAAGCTACACGTATTTCCAGAATGTATGGTTAATATCCATCTCACACATTTTGTTGGATAGAACCCCTGAATTTTAAAAAAAAGTTTGTTTTGACGAAAGGTGAACTATTTACCAATGTTAGTAACAAGGGAAGTGTAGCAGATGTCAGACTCACACTTCTGTTATAGCATCATAGAGTCATACAGCATGGAAACAGACCCTTCAGTCCAACTCGGTTCATGCTAGCCAAGTTTCCCAAATTAACCTAGCCCCATTTGCCTGCATTTGGCTCATATCCCTCTAAACCCTTCCTATTTGTGTACCTGTCCGAATGTCTTTTAAGTGTTGTAACTGTACCTGTATATACCACTTCCTCTGGCAGCTCATTCACATTCGAACCACCCTGTTATTGCCTTATTAACAACTTCTTATATTAAAAATAGTTGAAATTGTTAGCTAACTTCATTGAAATACATAAAACTATCTGTGCTAACAAGCATGGGGCTGGATGAACACAGCAGGTCAAGCAGCATCATAGGAGCAGGAAAACTTGACGTTTCGGGCCTAGACCCTTCATCAGAAATCAAGTTTTCCTGCTCCTATGATGCTGCTTGACCTGCTGTGTT
>JAHRHZ010000026.1:33482620-33523315 GCA_024137785.1 Ginglymostoma cirratum
ACCTTTTATCTCTGAAACTATCTGTGCGTTTGGTCAGCTTAACCTTTTGAAGAAGAACTGGTGACAGCCTTTTGGCTTTGTTGGCAACAACAGCAGCTATTTTACAAATGGTTTTGGAAGGAGGTGTAGCCTAGATTCTATCAGCTGGGAACTCCGTATACAGGCTCTCAGAAGGTAACAGCTAATTATGCCAAATGACACCATGCAAGGCCCCTGCCCTCTCCATATCACACCATAAAACTACACCTTCAGCTAGTATGATGGGCCCACTTGAAAATGTTGCTCAGTATGGTACAGAGTTGCTCTCAACTGGCACAGCAGTGGGAAATTGTATTTAATGTGCAGCTTAGATATCGACCATTCATCCCAACTCATCCATCTTTCCCTACCCTTCCTTTTTGTTATCGCTGCCTAGGTAGGTGCAAAGGTGTGTGGAAGGAGCTCTAAGACTAAATAGTTAATAAACTCTACCCATAAAGAAAGGAGCCGCAGATATAGATCATCAGCACTTACCAAACAATTTATTTCTGATGCTACACGAGGAAAAATCATCTATCTCTAGTTCAACTTACATTTTTTTTTAGGAGTTCTTGCTCAGTATTGGCCATCCACAAAAGGATCAGTCTCACCCTCAGCTAGTGTCTTAAAGACTCTGGAGTAGGTTTCGAATTCATGATTGTCTGAGTAAGGAGCGAGAGCATTACCTCTGAGCCAAGGGAGAACTGAATTCATCACGAAGCGAAGCTTAAAGAAATGTACCTGAATAGCCACCTGAAATTTCAAAGGCTTCTTCATTCTGATTCTAAATCAATTTGGCTTTCAAATCGGGGGGGCGTGTTCATTAAAATACTCATCTTTAAAACTGCTTAAATCAGCAGTCAGCTCTCAGAATTAAAATGAAGAGAAGATATCATCTCTAATAGGGGTTACAGCTTCTGCCGAGATAATGCCAGACAGAGGGAACAAATGAAAACTGAAAGAACTGTGGATGCCGGAAATCAAGAAGAAAAACAGAAATTGCTGGAAAAGCTCAACAGGCTCGGCAGCATCTGTGGACAGAAATCAGAGTTAATGTTTCGGCTCAGAACAACACTTAACTCAAGCAGGTTTAGGCAGCTTAATGGAACAATTACTGAACCAGTAAAGGCATAAAAACAACAGTCTTCTTCTAAGCACAAAGGCTTAAAGATGATTTGGGGTTTAAAATTATCAAGACAAGCTACTTATTGGAACGAGACAGCTACGGGGTACAGATGTTAAAGTCAACGAGAAGGCTGTGCTACTCAAAGAGAACTGTAGGCTACGAACCAACAAGTAGAATTGAAATTGTGGGATTTTTTTGCCTTTCAGAGAATGTACCGGAAATGTCCCACGATGGTTAAAGACAGCAAGATATTCTCAAGTTGCAATTTGTCAGTTTGAACTAAAGCTGATGGGAAAATGTACACTGCACTGGGGGGTGAAGTTGGATATGGTGAGGAGCTGAAGATTCCATGCCAGTGGTTTCAATTTAATATCAAGCATGATGTGTAAACTGGCAACGGCTTATAGTATGCCTTCATCATTCGCACTAAGTGTATTCACAAGCCACGCATTAGATGCTTGTGAAAAAAACACACACAAAATAATAGAAAGGGCTTTAAGGAGCTTGTGGATTAGACTCAGCCTAAAAGAAAACTTCGATTTGAATCATATCTAACAAGAAGAAGAACTTGACCACAAAACAGAACAGGAATGTAAAGAAAAATGATGACATTTGTGAGACATAAGCAACTGGTAACTAAGACCAAAGCTTTGATTGCTATGTGATCAGCAAAGTGGACTGGTACACAGTTGTGAGAGAGACAGCAGCAAGGACTGTGTATTTTAAACCTAAACTGAACGAGGCAGAAGGTCAAATGAAGGAACTAATTTTTGGCTTTGTACACATGAGAATCACAGACAAAATGTTGACACAGAGAACATAAGAGCTAGATACAACGCAGCTTTTCCACTGCAGTCAAGGAGAGAGAGACAATTCTTAGTCTAATGCAAGGATAGCATCTAAATATTAAAGAATTCCTACGAGCCCACAGGGAATGTGTTAATGACCAGATAATCTGTTTTAGGAAATCTGCTTAGCCAATAAATATAGGCCAGGACACCTAATGAGGAGTACACAAGATTTTGACTATACAGAATCTATATCCACTTGGATAGAGAACTTGGTTGGTGACTTGGTAGGTTACAGCATCCTGCTTTTGCCAGCACACCAATTAGAAAGTTTCCTGTCTCTAATATGGCACTTGAAAAGAGTTTCAACTCAGCTCACAGCATGGTCCCTGTTCATAATTCTCTTCTAAATGAACTGCCTGTGATTTTAGTCATTGCAATCAGCAAAGCCCAAGGGCTGCTGTAAGGAGAACTGAAACACTCATGTTGCAGCAGCAAGATGAATTCTTCTGGAGACTCAGGTCAAGACATGTTGAGAGACCTTGTGGAGGAATCTTTGCATTGTGGTTACACAATTCATCAGGCTCAGCTCAGCCTAGAATTCTCGATGCCAGGAATGGGTGCATGCAAACTGGATAAGTGATCTGCACTCTGCTTTGACATACACAGTCGTTCAAAAAAGGATAATTGAAGTAGTTTTGAATTTGGAATACGCATAATTGGTCTGCCATTTTACATCAAGTTAAGGAAATAAGCAGTGCTTAAGTATGCTAGGCATGTGAGTCCTCACTCTAACGGCTGTGCACAAGTTATCTGGAGTTTTAAACATTGTGTATTCTTTACAATTTTTCCATTCTGGAAATTTTTTTTTTGCAAATATATTAACAGTGGAAACGCCATTGTATAATCAAAAATATCTCACTCCATCTCACATTTAGGTTTAGAGGCAAACTGGCTAACATCATGATTGTACCTTAAAATTCAGACACATTCATCGTGAGAAGCTGCATTCTCAAGGAATGTTCCCCACAACAATTACTTCCTTTTCTCGCTACTCCACTACAAGGTGCCAACAAGATCAGACATAGGCTGATGTTACAGATAAAAGTGTATCTGGAGAGATGACACAAAAGGAAAGGCTTTGTGAAGTAAACCCACAGAGGCCAGTATCCCATCACCAAGTCATCCTTTACTTACACGCGGAGAGTGCTCGATCCTGATCCAGCTCCCTCAGACCCAGCTCTCAGAGCGAACAGAACCCCTGACACTCTTGTTTACATCTGTCAGCCAGGACTCCCTGATTGGACCAGGTTAACAGCCCCAATCAGGGAACTCACATTCTATGAGGTCCACTGGGCTGACCTCATTCCAGTCACTGTACTTTGGACTCCTGACATATTGGGCCTGGATGCATTCGAACTGTGCTGAATATCAGGGTTTGCAGGATTGTTGGTGGAGGGTTTAAACTAGCCTGGCAGCAGACTGGAACCCAAGCCTTGGTCCAGAAGGGAGAAATGCAATGCTGGAAAAGTAAGGCAGAAAATCGGTAACTGAGTATAGAAGGCAGAGAAAGAAAAGCAAGAAAATTACAGCAACAGAATTGTCCAGTTATATCTGGTATGTACTGGAACCTAACAAACAAGATAAATGAACACAAGGCAGGTGTAGTATGGTATAATGGGTATTAATGAGATACAGCTTAAATCAGGGCAGGAAAGCAAACCTACCAACAAGGTTTTCAGTTGGGACAGAGGGTGTTTCAAAAAATGAGGGTCACAGAAGTTCATTAAATAAATAATTACAACTAAGAGGAGGGATGATACGTTAGAAGGATTATTAAATGAAGCAGTGTGGATTCAAGTGTGAGGAGCCAGAAAAATGTAATGACATTGCCAGGAATATGTCATAGGAGTGCAAAGTGTCAGAATGAAGTAGACAAACTAATGTATAGACAAATGCTGAGAAGCACAGAACAATGATGCAATAATAGGAGGGCATTTCAACTACCCTGATATTAACTGGGGTCAATTCAGTTGCGAAAAGATATAGAGGATACAGAATTCTTAAAATGCATTCAAAAACATTAGCAAGTCTAACAAGAAAATAAACAGTTCTGCACTTAATTTTAGGAAATCCAACTGAGTAAATGGAAAACAAGTCAGAAGATCCAGGTCGAGTTCCGCTTCAGTACTCAACAGACAAAGAAGGCAGAGTAAATATCACAGATAAACAGACTGAGTATCAACATGTACATCCTTCTATCATATACCGAAGCATGTCCTAAAAGTGACAGAGATTTAGCAATGAAATGAAAAGAAATTGGGGCCTCTGTATATTCATGATCTTAAGGTTACAACATCAACATGAAAGTAATCCAACTCCATAGAATGCCAAAACAAACAAAAATTGAAATTATTGGACAAACCCAAGTGATTCAGAACATTTCCAAAGAAGGTTAACTGGTCTCAGAGTCATATAGAATGGAAACAGACCCTTCGGTTTAACTAGTCAATGCCAACCTAAACTAGTCCCACCTGCCTGCACTTGGTCCATATCTCTCCAAACCTTTCCTATTCACGTACTCATCCAAATGCCTTTTAAACATTGTAACCGCACCTGCATCCATCATTTCCTTTGGAAGTTCATTCCACCCATGAACCACTTTCTGTATGAAAAAGTTGCCCCTCATGTCTTTTTTAAAATCTTTCTCCTCTTGCCTTAAAAATATGTCCCCTTGTTTCAAAATCACCCATCCTAGGGAAAAGATACCTGCAATTCACCGTATTCATACCCCTCACGATTTTATAAACCTCAATAAGGTCACTCCTCAATCTCCTACACTCCAGCGAAGGAAGTCCCAACCTTTCCAGTCTCTCCCCATAACTCAAACTCTCCATTCCCGGCAACATCCTGGCAAATCTCTTCTGAACCCTCTCCAGCTTATTAATATCCTTCCTATAATGGGGCAACCAGAACTGGCCACAGTGCTCCAAAGGGCCTCACCAAACAACCTGAATATAACATCCTAACTCCTTTACTCAAAGGTTTGAGTCATAAAATTCATCCAGAACTCAATATGTGAACTACGCTTTCTTTCTACAAATGCTTCCAGTCCTGCTGAGTTTCTCCATCAATTTGTTTTTACTTTTTTTCAGATCTTACTATCCACAGTTCACTGTTTTATTGTCCATAAGGTGCCAATTGGCACAGTTTACTGTGTGGCCAATGTGGAGCAAATTGGTGCCAACCACACTGGGTTTGATCCTCCTTGTGATGGAGATCATAATACTGTTAGTGAGAGCTGCAGTCAGGACAGAACTGAACAAGAAAAAGAGAAGATAGAAGAGATAACAATGGGACAGCATGTTGGTGATCATAATTCAGTTCAAGTTAGGGTACGGAAGTGTTATGGGAAAGGAGACCAAAAATAAAAATTTTAAACTGGGAAAGGGCCAGTTATATTAAGCTGAGGAGCCAATGGCCTAGTGGGATTAGCACTGGACTGTTAATCCAGAGACTCAAATAATCTTCTAGAGACCGAGGTTCAAATCCTGCCCTGATAGATGGTAGAATTTGAATTCAATAAACATCTGGAATTGAGAGTCTAATGATGACCATGAAGCCATTGTTGATTGTCAGAAAGACCCATCTGGTTCGCGAACGTCCTTTAGGGAAGGAAACTGCCACCCTTATGTAGTCTGGCCTACACATGACTCCAGACCCACAGCAATGTAGTTGACTCTTAACTGCCCTCTGGGCAATTAGGGATGGGCAATAAATGCTGCCTAGCCAGCGACACCTTCATCCCGTGAATGAATAAAAAAAATGCTGTGATGCGATTTGACAGAAGTGGACATGAAACAGCTACTTGAAAATAAATCAGTATCAGGATAGCAGGAGGCTTTCCCGAATGAGGTTGGAGAAGGTTCTGAACCAGTAAGTTGCTGCTAAGAGAAAGGGCGAGTGTCGAGGGCACACAAAACAGGAAGCATACAAAGTGCTGTGAGTTCAAATCTGCAGCAAACTGAGCAACATTTGGAAAGTGCAGGTGTGAAACTAAAAAGGGAAATGAGGAAAGCAAAACACATGAAAAAATATTGGCAAGTAAACTCGAGGAAAGCACAAAGATGTTTTGTAAGTACATGAACAGCAAGAAGATTATGAAGGGGAGAGAAAGGGCTAATTAAAGACTTTGAAAGCAACTTGAGTACGAAGGCAGAAGATGCGAGCATGTTTCTTATTAATACTTTTGACTGAACCTTACCTTTTTTGGCTAAGTGGGCGTTGCATTGAGTTTTTTAGGAGGGACTCTTGCTATAAGACCCAGCACGCTTTCTCACCATATCTTACCAATTCCACCTCATTCAGTATCTACCCTGCCACTAAAGCCTTGCTCTATTCTGAATCTATCCCCCTTCCCCTGCCTTACCACTTGCTGTTCCCAGAACAACTCGCGACCAAGCGGGTATCTGCTGAAAGACTAGCATCCCGTGCACCCATAAATGTTTTTAAAAGCCCACTGTGCCCCTCGCAAGCAGAATCAGTGCACAGCTGCCCTGCGCAGTTTTGACATTTGCACCAGGCATGGCCCCATTTTGCAGAGTATGGATTTGAACGTCCCATTGGACAGGGTGGTACAGATGTAAATGTCCTCATCCCCCAGAACCAACAGAGATGACACCAGACCGTGCCAGTCTGGTCCAAGGTTGGCATCCAGGACAGCATGTCCTCAGCCGTCTACAGGAATACCCAGCGCTGAAGGAAGAAAGAGGATGGCCTTCTCAACTCCATCAAAGTAAGTGTCACCACCATCTTCTCTCCAATACTTCGTATTCACTCTCTGGTATCGTGCCCACCTCCCACTAATGATCATGCCTCAACCACATTCAATATTTTCTACAACATCTTCCTCACTCACTCTCAGCCACCCAAATCCCCGGCACCACTAACACTGCATGCCCTCTGAGCTGCCTACTCGTTCAGTCCGAACACCTCCCCATCTGCACCAACATTAACAGTGGTGCCACCCTCTTTCATCTCCCTTAATAACTCTATCTCTCTCTCTCTCTCTCTCTCTCTCTCTCAAAAAGAGGAAGAAACAGCCCCTTACAGGACAGAAAGAGTCAAGACATGAGGTGGATTGCCCACCCGTTTGGCTGCTCACCCCTAACATGAGCATCCTGACTCTGACTGCCCAGAGTGACTGTGCCCAAGCCCCTGAATTGCTAACAGGGGTGCCCTTGACTTCCTGGTCATGCCAGGAGCCCCTGAAAGAAAGAAGGCTATCTCTCCCTTACCCTGACTGAGTCCTGCTGAAGGTCCAAAATGCAAAGAGGCATCCATAAGGCTCAGAGTGAGTCAGCATGATAAGAGGATGCAAACAGGCCGAAGGTAGAGCTTGATCCAGTCGATGAGAACAGTGTCCTTGCTGCAGTATTACAATGAGAGATGTTAGTACAGCCCAAGATCAGGATTAAAAGAGCACAAGCATCGTGTAAGTCAACTGGATATGTGCCATGAATATTCTCACAGGCTGGCACATGTCAGATGCCAATTGCAGTTGACGTAGAGTGCATGTCGGTGTGCCCTGAAACACTGGCGGCCTTTGGAGCAAGTGGTGAGCTGAAATCACCAGTTACTACTCTGACTTCTATCTCAACAATTTATAAAGTTCGGTGCATTTGTTAAGAGTGGGACATGATAAGAAATAGGAACATAAGTAGACCATTCAGCCCCTCGAGCCTGGTCCACCATTCAATAGGATCGCGGTGGATCCAGCATTCCTCACATCGACTCTCCTGCCCTTTCCCCATAACCCTGGATTCCCCAATGGATACTAAAGTAGAAAGGTGCGGCATTAAGATATTGTTTAATAAACAATAATCCTCCAATAAATTGGCAACTCACCACTGCCTAGCCAGAAACTCATCCCTCCACTCGGCGAACACCCAGAAGACTCAGCGAGATGTTCCCAATGTTGTGACAGGCCTCTCTGGATTTCTCACCTGATTCTGGTACAAATCTCACCATCAACCACGTCACTCAGACACCTATAAGATGGTGCTGTTTGTGTCTATTTCACAAAAGTGCTGAGTAATGTGGACATGTGAGGGAAGACTCAGTGGAAACTGTGTGTATCTAAGCTGACTACAGGCCAGGCTCTCAAGTTATTTAAAAAGTGTGGAATTGATAAAGTGTTGCAATTCCAGGTCAGTCAGCCCAACCTCACAGTGGACAAATTATTGGAAAGAACATCTGAGTGACTGTATAAATCGTCATTGAGAAGATCATGTATTAATCAAGGACAATTAGTGTGGATTTGTTAAGGGAAGGTCCTGTCTAGTTTTCTTGCAATTTTTAGCGGAATTTATCGTGGTACTGATTCAGGAGACTGGAAGACTCATTGGAGGAAGTGATGGCACATCTCACATGATCCAAGAGTTGTTGTTTATAGTTGGAGGTGTATAAATGTGCTTTTGTACTTGTGGCACATATAAATGCTGCATTTTCAATAAATAACTTATGTGTTCATTGGATATGCTTTGTATTCCTGTGATTCCAAAATCAGTCACACAGAAAGAGAGAAATAATGTAACTGAAGTCACAAGGAGGTTTACTGTAGGATAAATAGCAACCTTTTGACAAGGTACAACATGGCAGATTGATTGAAAAGTGAGAGTCCTTGGGATGCATGGTAAAGTTTGGATCTAAAATTGACTCAGTGAGAGAAAGCAAAGGGAAATGGTCAACAGATGTTTTTGAAACAGGGAAGCTGATACCAGTGGAGTTCCACAGGACCCACGCAAAAAACCAAGTCTCCTGTTCAATCATAACAAGCCTCCATTTTTGTAGATAACTGTGTTATGTTAGCACACGCCAACCTACAACCCACAACCTACCACTTGACTTATTTGAAGAAAACTATCAACACCTAGGACTACATCTGACAATAGTCCTTCTCCAGCTTAAACCAGAATTTGCACCAAATCCTATCCCTGTGCCATGGCTGTGTATTACCCCCAGAGGGCAGTTGAATACTTCTGCTCCCTCAATAAACTTATGTCCCAGTAAGCAACTATAGACATCATTGAATCTCTACAGTGCACTTGGAGGCCACTTGGCCCATCAAGTCTGTACCAACTCTCCGAAGAGTATCCTACTCAGACCCACCCTCTACCTTGCCCTGCATTTCCCATGGCTAACCCACCTAGCTGAACATCCCTAGACACTGCAGGGCAATTTAGCATGGCCAATCCACCCTAACCTGCACATCTTTGGACTGTGGGAGGAAACCCACACAGACATGGGGATAACGTGAAAACTCCATACAGACAGGCACTCAAAGCTGAGATCCAGCCCAATTCCTTACAGACTTGGAGATGACTCACCAGATCCACACAGGATCCATTGAGCTCCTCGAATCTTTGTGATCATGTCTGGACAGGCACTAAGGTGCCAGACCCCTCGTCAGTTGTCCTCCCAACAAGCTCACTATGGCTGTCAAACCCTAGAGAGAGCTGGAGGCACAAAATCAGCTGTACCGTTGGAAGATCTTACCCAACTGTTGGATGGATTGGCATGTGGGAATGGATATCCCCAGGAAGCAGGCCCCAAAGAGATTACCTTCTCACACAGCAATGGAGCTGGACAGAGTGCTGTATATTCACCTTCCGAAGTAGGGTTTCTACTCCCAAATGGTCAAAGAGTGGCTGAAGGAAATGCTTGAAAGATATCCTGGAAGCCAACTGGAAGACCAGCTTTGACCTTAACAGCTGGTAACAGAGTGCTCTGAATCACCCATGATGGCAGGTCCTGCTTCAACAAGGTTTAGCTGGCTTTTAAAGTCAGGTGGATGACCAGGCTTGAAGAGACAAGAGAAAGCAGCTCGTGAAGGCGCACAGTGCCTCATTGACCACCCTCCAACTAAGTGACCGACTAACAACTGATTTTATCCCCCATCACCGCTATGCGGTTTCCCCCTTAGTCTTCAACCATCCTTAACTGCCTCGTTAATTATCTACTGGCTTCACCTCGTCATTTCACGCTGCAAAAGCACATTTACAGAACCTGCTGCATTACTTTCACAGAAATATCTGCTCCAAGACAGCAAGAGAGAGTTAGATCAGATGACGCTGTATCAGGTCTTGTGGTGATGTATACTGAGACTTACTAGCATTGCATAGTCAGATTTAGCCCCTTACAATATATATATTAACTATTTAAGTGTTCTTGTGCAGTGATAGTGGGCAGGAAGACATGGGTTCAAGTCCCACCTACTCCAGAGGTGGATCGTAAGAATTCTGAACATGCTCTTTTGGCAATGTCTGTGTTAATGGTTTAAAACATAGGGGACTTGATTAAGATGTTAGCAGATAATATGAAAATTAGTCCTGTGGTTGATAGCATAGAAAAAGCTTTATAGCAAGACATCAAATGACTGGTCCAGTGAGCAGAAAAGTAGCTCGAGCAATGCAATCCAGAGAACACAGTTTCATTTGGGGAGGGTAAATAAGACGAGAAGATTTACAATGAATGGTGGGCTACTGAGAGGGGCAGAGGAACAGAAAGATCTTGGAGTCCACAGAATTGTGCAGGCAGACAAACAGATGGATAATTTAGGTAGTGAAGAAAATAAACAGCATTCTTCCCTTTGCTCAAAGATTAGAAGTTGAAAAACAAGCCTGAACAGAGTCACCATTTTATACAGCATGAGAAGGTGGTACTGATTGGTTGGGCTATCATTAGCAGGGAGCTGAATAAAAACAATTAACTATCAATCTTAATTCTTAGACCAGGCAGATACATATTCTGATTGGTCAGGGTACTGCCATGGCGATGCAGCAAAGTTTGGCTGTCTCCATGAGCCCTTTTAGGAAAATGTGCAATGCATGTACAAATTGCTTAGATAAAACCGGTTCTTGAGTATTTCGATATGTAGTTTTCAAGCCTGTGCAAATGCATTACACTGTGTGCCCAGCTGATGATCTTAACTCCGTTTCTGATATAACACACAGCACAGTCTGGATTATTGAATGAATGATGTCCAATAGTGGAATCACATCTAATGTCAGATATACTTTTCTGATGTTTGCAGGGCTGATTGGGCACAAGCAACATGCTGTCTGTTCAGAATGGTCACTGGTTTGATACAGACCACCCATCATTGGTATGCATGGCATACATACCTGGCATCACACTGGCACTGAAACTCACATTGCTCTTTTGTGTGGTATCTTTTTAGGTTGATGCCAACATCCTGTTAGTGGAGAAAAACACTTCGGTTTACAGCAAAGTAGCAGCATGAGACATTGGCTCCCCCGGTTCAAATGTTGACCCAAAGAAACAGCATTTTGTTCTCATTCTGCACAACGTGGTATCTCTTATTCAAGTCTGTTTCTTGCTTTCTCATTCAGTCAAGAGCAAAATGAAAAGTTTCAATTTCTAGTGTCCTTTTAGCAATGTTTAAATTCGTCCCTTTATCAGTAAAGTTATCGAGTATAAGAGCATGGATGACATGGTAGAACTCTGTAAAACATTAGTTGGGTCACAGATAGAGTGCTCTGCACGGTCCTGGCCACAACACAGGAAGAATGTGATCTCTCTAGAGAGGGTATAGAGTAGGTTCCCAAATATGGAGAACTTTAGCTTTATGAAAAGAATAGGCTGCGGTTTCTTTCAAAGAGGAAACTGAGGAACAATTTAATTGAGATGCTTAAAATTATGAGGGGTCTTGATAGATAGGATATTCATGATTTACTGCATTAACATGTAGATCAATAACAGATCGAACAGATTTCAGGTGATTGTTGGAAGGATCAGAAGGGAGTTGAAGGTAAGTTATTTGGCAAAGAGGGTGGTGTAGGTCAGGAGCTCACTGCCTGAGGAAGAAGGTAGAGGTAGAAACCCTCATTGACACTAAAAGGAACTTAGATGTGTACATGAAATGTCATGGCCCACAAGGCTATAGACTGACAGCTGATCGAAATAGGCTGGATTGCTCTTTTACACTGGACCAAATGGAAT
Source organism: Ginglymostoma cirratum (assembly GCA_024137785.1). Classification (NCBI taxonomy): domain Eukaryota; kingdom Metazoa; phylum Chordata; class Chondrichthyes; order Orectolobiformes; family Ginglymostomatidae; genus Ginglymostoma; species Ginglymostoma cirratum. The sequence continues at coordinate 33,494,576 of JAHRHZ010000026.1, forward strand.
GGACTGAATGGCCTCGTTAGCCCTATATATTCTGTCTTTTTATAACATGTACCCCAATAACAAACTGCCTGCAAGCAAGTTACAGTTTTGGAAAGGGAAGTGGGTAAAGCCTCCGTACAGACAGACTATAGGCGATAGTGATTCAAGGCAGTGACCCAACACCGTCTTCTCAACAGTGTAACTACAGCAAAAAGTTCCAGCCTAGCCGGTAACATCCACATTTGATGAAGAGACATACAAACAGTCATAACTCTACCTGCCTATTTCTCCATCCAACAACCAGCCCATTCCTAAAATTATCTTCACAAAAGTACACAAAACTAACCCACTTCATGAGCAATTCAGCATCCGTTGGTTACCTGGAATTTGCTGCTTCTTTCCCACTGTTTCTGCTTTCTTGAAAGGCTGATTGTTTCAGGAGCTCAGCCCCCGAGTTGTTGAGTCTCAGCCAAAACCATTGTGCCTTTCTGCCTCACCTCCCTCTCTGAAAAGCCTCTTGAGTGCCTGCTTGTGGTGCACTGGTGGTGTCCCTCCCCCTGGACCGGGAGATCAGGATTCAAGTCCCACCAACTCCAGAGGTGCGTGGCAACATCTCTGAACAGGCTGATTAGAAATAAGGATTAATTTTAAAGAGGAAAAAAAACTTTCTCACAATCCTAGATAACAAGGTGTGGGGCTGGATGAACACTTCAGGCCAAGCAGCATCATAGGAGCAGGAAAACTTGACGTTTCGGGCCTAGACCCTTCATGAGAACTTCTCTTCCTGCTTACAAAATACACAAAACATTGTTCTCCAAAGGGAATACTTGACAAATTGTATCATTCTTGTCCACATTTATTGAAAGAAAGACTGAACTTCACTAATTTCAGACCAAATGAAGTGCAGTATAGTTTCAATTGGTTTGAAGTTCTCGTCCGAGAGGCTACAAAGTAAAGCAATGGCCTTTATGAGCCACAAACCTTGGCTGTTGAAAAACAGGACCTGGCCTTTACATTAATATATCAATTCTACAACCTCTCCTGCAATGGCCTCAATCTTATTTTCTGTAGCTCTGATCTCTTTGGTGTATTTTTCATCAGTGCACTTCACTTCCTCTGACCTTTTCACATTATTTGTTTCTGCTTTTCCACCCACCTTTCCCATTTATTTTCTGCTTCAGCATTAGCCTTTTGCCACCTTTCCTCCTTGGAGTATCAGTTTCTAAACTCTTGATGTATCACAATCCTCCCATTTCTTGTGTAGAATTGCTTGAGGGCCCAGGAATTCCCACTTTCTTCTCAACAAGTTACACCAATGTAAAATTATGTTGTTTTCAATCCACTTTGTTTCTGAGGATACGGTCACTGCTTCATGGAAGAATACACTGGACCTTGGTCAAGGAATTGAGAGTTGTACAATGAAGGTTAAAGAGGGTGGAAGAAAACGCCAGCCCAGGGTTCTTGCTTCAAATCATTAATCAGTGATAACTGATTAATGTATGTGCATGTATGTGCAATTCAATGTATGTGCATGTGGACATAGGCAAAGTCAAGGTCAGTCCGAATTGTGGTATCTAATTGATAAACCATTACATTGTTGGCTATGTTCAAGTATTCTTACTGTATTCTTTTTGGTTAGAATTATAGAATCCCTGCAGTGTGGACACAGGCCATTTGGCCCATTGAGTACACACAGACCCTCTGAAAAGCATCCCGCCCAGACCCACCCCTCCCCCTAGCCTATCACCTGGCATTCCCCATGGCTATTCCATCTAGACTGCACATCCCTGGGCACTACGGGCAATTTAGCATGGCCAATCCAACTAACCTGCACATCTTTGGACTGTGGGATGAAACCGGAGCACCCAGAGGAAACCCACACAGGCAGGAGGAAGCGGTGGAGTGCAAACTCCAAACAGAGGGTGGAACTGAACCCAGATCCCTGGTGTTATGAGGCTGCAGTGCTGGCAACGTTGTCACCTTCAAGTTTTCATAGAAGGATCAGGTTGTGATCTGTCTGAGAGTACACCATTCCTGGGAGTCAACCCAATGAAAGCGACAGGCCCGGATGGTGTTCCCAGCCGAGCACTCAGATCCCATGGGGACCAACTGGCGGAGGTATTCACCAACATCTTCAACCTCTCCCTCCTACAAGCTGAAGTCCCAGCCTACTTCAAGAAGACCACCATCATCCCTGTACCCAAGAAAACACACACGATGTGCCTTAATGACTCTGACCAGTGGCTCTGACCTCAATAATCATGAAGTGCTTTGAGATGCTGGTCATGGCCCAGATCAACTCCACTCTCCCAACCTGCCTCGCTCCTCTACAGTTTCCCTACTGACATAACAGGATCCACAGAGGATGCCATATCCCTAGTCCTGCACTCATCCCCGGAACATCTGGACATCAAAGACACCTACGTCAGACTCCCACTCATCAACCACAGTTCCACCATTATCCCCTCCAGACTGATCTCAAAACTGGTCTCTGCTCCGCCCACTGCAACTGGATCCTCAGCTTTCTGACCCACAGGCTGTAATCAGTGAGGATAAGTAACTGCACCTCCAATAACACTCAACAATGGAGCCCCTCCAAGGATGCAGCCTCAGCCCCCTACTGTACTCCCTGTACACCCATGGCTGTGTTACCAAATTCCGACTGAATGCCATCTACAAGTTTGCTGATGAAACCACCATAGTGGGATGGATATCTCACAACAACAAGCTAAAATACAGAAGGGAGCTAAAGGGCTTGGTGATTTGGTGCAATGAAAACAATCTGTCTCTTAACGTCAGTGAAACTAAAGAATTGATCGTTGACTTCAGAAAGAAAGGAGGAGAACACACTCCCATCTACATTAATGGAACTGAGGTTGAAAGGGTGGAGAGCATCAAGTTACTCAGAGTGATTATAACCAACAACCTGTCCTGGACTTCCCACGTAAATGCGACAGTCAAGAAGGCACAACAATGCCTCTTCTTCCTCAGGCGGCTAAGGAAAGTTGGCATGTCCATAAGGTCCCTCACCAACTTCCACAGATGCACCATTGAAAGTATACTGTCCGAGTGCAAAACGGCCTGGTACGGCAACTGCTCTGCCCAGGACTGTAAGAAACTACAAAAGATTGTGTGCACAGCCCAGACCATCACAGAAGCCAACCTTCCATCCATGGATTCTATTTACATGACTCACTGCCGCGGAAAGGTTGCCAACATCGTCAAAGACCCATTGCACTCTGGTAATGATCTCCTACAAACTCTTTCATCAGCCTGAAGATAAAGAAGCCTGAAAACACAGACCAGCAGGTTCAGGAACAGCTTCTTTCTGGCTGTTATCAGACTGTTGAATGGACTCTAGTCTCAAATAATGTAACCTGCAATGTAACCTGTATGCCTCTGAGTCTTTTTGATCTGTACATCCTTTGCTTGCTGTGATCTGCCTGTACCACTCGTAAACAAAGCTTTTCACTGTATTTCAGTGCATGTTACAATAAAGTCAATCAATCAATCATTAGACCTGATATCCAAATAATGAACACATTATGGCAAAATAAAACACAACCTTTCCCTTAACTGCCCATAGCTGGTATTGGGATCATTTGCTTAAGTAGGGTGACTCACCAGTCTTCAATGAATGGTTCAGCATTGCACCACCAGACCTCACTTCAGTTTAAATTATTAAGTGAGTTGATTTGATGAAAGAAGAAGAAGCAAATAACGGTGACCTCGTGAATATTCAAAGTAGAAATCTTTCTGTCTCATCAAACCGTGCACAATAAACAGCAAAAATCGCAGACTGAGATAAGGGCAGTATGGTGGCTCAGTGGTTAGCATCACTGCCTCACTGTACCAGGGACTGAGGTTCAATTCTACCCTCAGACAACTGTGTGGACCTTGCACATCCTCCCCATGTCTGCATGGGTTTACTCTGTGTGCTCTGATTTCCTCCCACAGTCCAAAGATGCACTAGTTAGGTGTGTTAGCCATGGGAAATGCAAGGTTATAGGGTTATAGGGAAATGCAATGGGTCTGGGTGGGATGCTCTTCAGAGGGTTGGTATGGACTCAAGAGGCCAAATGGGTTCCTTCCACTCTGTAAGGATTCTGCTGCTTTGCTTCAATATCATTTTACATGCACAGGGTTTCTTACATTTCTCTCTGCTTTAGAACAAAGAAACACAATGAGTATTTCAGACGGCCACCCAAACCAACTCCATACTTTATTCAGCACAAATTTGAAACCTCAAATTTATACAGCAGGGATTTTTAAACAATTTCACCCATTTTTCTGATTTCTCCACTGTCACAGGATTCAAGAATAAGCAGTTGTAAAGAGAATTGTGATTGACCCTGTGGTAGTCCCCTCATGTCTGAGACAGCAGGCTGTGGGTTCAACTCCCAGCTTAGAGACTTGAACATCAAATTTGTACACACTCCAGTGCAGTGCTGAAGGGGACCTGCATTCTTGAAGGTACCACCTTTTGAATGAGACACTAAAACCAGGAATCTGCTGATGGGTGTAAACAATCCCACGGCACTACATTTAAGAAAAGCAGAGGAATGCCCCTGGGTGTTCTTATCCAGTTCCATGAAAACACAACGATTTCATTGAAAACTGTTGTCATATAAGCATCAGGCGCTTTTATCTTCCCTGTTCTACATATTTAACTGTAAAATCTTCCCTTTGTACTGCACCAGAACATCAGCTTAGATTCTGCACTCAGGAATAGAATTTGAGGCCACATCTTTGAACAGAATGCTGAAAGCTAACATTACTACTCACCCAGCCAATACACTAAAGTTTACTGCTTGGAGGTGGAACATGTGCGATGAAGTGGGTGTTCTCTTAACTTGCATTTTAAAGCATCGTTCACAAGAAGACAGCATAAAAGGCTCCACACGGTAATCAGTGGAGTGCAGAGGGATTGGATAAACAGTCAGAGAGATGTCACCTTTTGGAGAAGATTTTATAGAGCTGCCCATCTTTCAGGTGGGCAGCAAATATCCCACAGCAGCTTTGCAAAGAGCAAGGATTAACTTTTGGTGACCTTGTCAAAGTTTAGTCAATCAAGCAACATCACTAAAACAGATCAGCCAATCATTAATGAAGTACAATTTGGCCATGTTTCCCAGGGAGCAGTGAATACCGTTCAAAAATAATATAAAATGTTTTGGATCATCTTGAACAGTGCTAACTAAACACAAATCTTTTCCTAGGAGCAGGAAAGCTTGACGTTTCGGGCCTAGATCCTTCATCAGAAATGGGGGAGGGGAAGAGGGTTCTGAAATAAATAGGGAGAGAGGGAGAGGCGGATAGAGGATGGATAGAGGAGAGGATAGGTGGAGAGGAGACAGACAAGTCAAAGAGGTGGGGATGGAGCCAGTAAAGGTGAGTGTAGGTGGGGAGGTAGGGAGGAGATAGGTCAGTCCAGGGAGGACGGACAGGTCAAGGGGGCGGGATGAGGTTAGTAGGTCGGAAATGGGGGTGCGGCTTGAGGTGGGAGGAGGGGATAGGTGAGAGGAAGGACAGGTTAGGGAGGCGGGGACGAGCTGGGCTGGTTTTGGGATGCGGTAGGGGGAGGGGAGATTTTGAAGCTTGTGAAATCCACATTGATACCATTGGGCTGCAGGGTTCCCAGGCTGAATATGATTTGCTGTTCCTGCAGCCTTCGGGTGGCATCGTTGTGGCACTGCAGGAGGCCCAGGATGGACATGTCGTCTGAGGAATGGGTGGGGGAGTTGAAATGGTTCACAACTGGGAGGTGCAGTTGTTTATTGCGAAACGAGCGCAGGTGGATTTCACAAGCTTTAAAATCTCCCCTCCCCCTACCGCATCCCAAAACCAGCGCGGCTCGTCCCCGCCTCCCTAACCTGTTCTTCCTCTCACCTATCCCCTCCTCCCACCTCAAGCCCCACCCCAATTTCCTACCTACTAACCTCATCCCGCCCCCTGGACTGACCTATCTCCTCCCTACCTCCCCACCTACACTCACCTTTACTGGCTCCATCCGCGCCTTTTTGACTTGTCTATCTCCTCTCCACCTATCTTCTCCTCTATCCATCTTTTATCCGCCTCCCCCTCTCTCCCTATTTATTTCAGAACCCCCCTTCCCCTCCCCCATTTCTGATGAAGGGTCTAGGCCCAAAACGTCAAGCTTTCCTGCTCCTATGATGCTGCTTGGCCTGCTGTGTTCATCCAACTCCACACCTTGTTATCTCGGATTCTCCAGCATCTGCAGTTCCTATTATCTCTGATACAAATCTTTTCTTTCTTTCGGGACTTGGGAAAAAAAGGCATGATAACCCCATATTTCTGGGTGTGATTTATGATTAGCCATGAAGTCCGAGAGAACTTGCAGGTTCCTATTTTGCCTGCGAGATTAGAGGTCTGACTAAATTGGGTGGGCAAAATAATTCGTAAATCCCACTTTTAGACTTTTAGAATTTACAAATTCACCAAGGGTCCTTCTAAACTCACTACCATCACCATCTATAACGACAAGAGTAGCAGTCATATCAGAAAGCCACCACCCGTAAGTTCCCCTCCAAGCTACTCACCAGCATTACCTAAAAATAGATAATTATTCCTTATTGTCTCACTGGGTCAACATCTTGGAACTCCCTCCCTCAAAGCATTGTGAGGCTTCCTACACCAAATGTACTGCAGTGGTTCAAGAAGGCAGGTCACCACCACCTTCTCAAGGGCAATTAGAGATGGGCAATGAATGGTGGCCTAGCCAGTGGTGTCTACATCCTGTGAATGCACTATAGAAGGAGTCTTCATACCCACATAATGTTAAAATGCAGACTGATCACATCCAGAACTCAAGCTTCTGATGCCCTGGACTGAACAAATGTGATTCCGGGCTTTTTTCAAAGGCTTGTAAATTGCAGAGAGATGACAGACTGATGTATTTGATGATTTAACAGAGACATCAGCTGCCATATGCTCAAGCCTGAGAATGTAGAAGAATGGTCTGTGTCAGAGAGAGATGTACCTGCTTTAAAATTGCGTAAATAGAAGTGAATAGAGGCCAAAACCAACTACGGTCAGGCCATAGCCGCTCTTAGATACAGTCAGGCCAGAAACTACCCAGCAAGACATCCAAATAATACCCTAAACTGGAATCAAATCACAAAATCCGGCTTAAGGAGTGAGATGTCACCAACCTCACAACAGGTATTTTTATCCTGACTGAAGGGAATCTTAAATAAAAACCGAAAGAACTGCGGATGCTGTAAACCATAAACAAAAACAGAAGTTGCTGGAAAAGCTCAGCAGGTCTGGCAGCATCTGTGAAGACAAATCAGAGTTAACCAGTTCTGAGGAAGGGTCACTCAACCCAAAACATTAACTCTAATTTCTCTCCACAGATGCTGCTAGACCTGCTCTGCTTTTCCAGCAATTTCTGTTTTTGTTTCTATTAAAAATCTTACATGACAATCCAGTTAAACAACAGACCAAGGGGGTACGAGTCTCAATGCCAATCAAGAAAAAAATAACTCAGTTGTTCTAATCGCCGCATTTACCCAATCAGCTCATGAGAAGCCTTTACTAACTCACAAGAAATGGACTTTGGGGTATGTCCAGACAGTAATTGCATCCTGTGTGATCTTTCGGTTCATAAATGTTGAATATCTACACAAGGACACAACTAGATGCCACGGTTACAGTCAGCTTTGCTCTGTAACATCTGAATTGCTGGGGAGGAACAGCTGACTTGGCAATCCATGTTTTTTGAAGATCCCCATGACTGAGTCAAGGTCATATTGTATCTGATTGTAGACTAAATGATACAGAATGATTAGTCACAAATGCCATGATCATTGTACCTCAGAACAGCAACCTTGTCCATGCAACACCAGTGCTCCTATCACTGTTAATAACTGTATCTGTCTTATTCTGATAATTGAGCTCCAGCAAATTATTTTCGTCGCCATTCCCAGCGTTTTAGATGAACAAAACAAATACCAGATTCTGGACCGAAAGTGAATTTATAGTCAATTATTAAGTGCACAGTTTTCATATTATCAACTTATTCCCTCATGAATCTAGGGGCCACCGGTGTCATTTCCTAACACAACAGCAGGCCCGAGAAAATCCAAAGGAGCTTTCTTTTTAATAATACACTATTCCCCACATTGCAACAGAGACTGCACTTCAGAAATACTTCAACCACAGTAACACCTTTTGTGGAATGTCCCACGGACATGACTGGCGCTATATCAATGCAATTTTTATTCGGATTGTACTCTGCCCAGTTTGATACCTCAGTGGAGTAAGTCTCCTCCTGCAATGGTGTTTACCATGGTGGGACTGTGTGGGGGTCAGATGTGAGAGGTGAAATTGGCCTGGACTCTGGGGTCAGTGTCATACAGATCAGAACCTGCCTCTGGTATCACACCATTGCTTTTGCGTCCCTTGCAATGTAGCATTTTTAGTTGTTTATTCCCCCTGTAGGGATTAGTATCATAACCACCTCCAAATACTCAAAGCAACTAACTCCGCCTCTCCCTCCTCCTTTAAAGCATCTCTTAAAAGGCACCTCTAACAAGTTCGAGGTTATCAGTCCAAAATGCTAAGTATGCTGTTTGAGATCATATCTTTGTACTATTAGATTTCTGCGACATACTGGGGCTGTTTTGCAACATCCAAAGACACTATATAAATGAAAATGTTGTTGTGAAATAGTTACATTTTCCCAGCAATAGTTACTCATTTGAACAGAATTGCCCTTCTACAAATGCACATCCCCAGTCTACTCTGTTTGCCAGTCCAGGATCATTGCTGCAGCTCCTGTGATGATGTACTGCTCTTTCAGAAACAGTAAAACTGGCAAAATGGCACATACAGTTCCAACTCATCTTGTACATTTTGAAATGGAGCTACAGTATGACCAGTATGTTCATTTCTACTACTTTTTTGTAAACTATTTCTCCCCTCTGGGTTTTTGCAGTGGTTCATCCATTCAGGTAATCTTAGGCCAGACCTCCAGCTATTTTTTCAAACGTTACTTATCAACAATATATGTATGATGATATTTGCATTAGGTGTCTGGGCCCAGAGATGCGCTCGTTTCATCCTTCTAGCAGAGTCTCTCAGACATAACTACTGAGGTCACTGTCACATCACAGCATATTTTAGCAACTCCTCTGCATAGTCATTAAATCCTCTCTCTACACATAGTGCCCCAGATGGTGCAGCAACCCCCAGAAGATCAGCCACCAACTTTACAAGGATAGTACTGTGGGATGTGGCAAAATAGTCCCAAAAAGATGTATTAAAATCTTAGCACATCCTCTAGAAACTATATCTTATTTGTTAGCTTCTCGAAATCAAAATGCCATTGTCTGTCACTTAGAGCTTTTGAATTTCCAGTTCAAATTTGAAATTGGTATGAAGTTTTCTTTTTCTCAATAAATAGCATGTTTGGGAAAATTAGTTCAAGTTAAAAGATGTTTTGTTTCTTCGCATAATTCAGTGATTGAAATCCACGAAGAGTATATCGATAATAAAAACCGAGGGAACTGTAGATGCTGTAAATCAGGAAGAAAAACAGAAGTTGCTGGAAAAGCTCAGCAGGTCTGGCAGCATCTGTGAAGCAAAAATCAGTGTTAATGTTTCAGGTCACCGGACACGAAACATTAACACTGATTTTTGCTTCACAGATGCTGCCAGACCTGCTGAGCTTTTCCAACAACTTCTGTTTTTGTTCAAGAGTACATCCTTGATGTCTGGCAGGCCTTAATAAAACCCACTGAAAACAGACATGAAAACCATTCGGGAACTGGGAAGCATAGACCAGGAAGGCTCCTGATTTAATTATCAACCTGTACATATTAAGACTGATAGTTGCAGTAGCTCAATTCAGCTCAGTGCCTCCAGATTTTTGTGGGAAGAAAGAGCCAAACAGCCTCCTGCCACCTGCTCTTGCATCAATAATCGCGAGAGGTACCAGAGGGCAGTTAGTGCCCCTGGAATGGTATCTCAGGAAGGAGTCAATATTTTGGGAGGGAGGAAATAGCTGAAGTACGGAACTGATAAACTGCAGCTGGGAATAACAGACTAGGAAGGCCTTGCATTCCTCCTTGGATCAGTGTCAGGTTCTTTAATCTCAAGCAGGGTAGCAACGGCAGAAGTGATACAACTGGACTCAGCAGCAGGGAGTCACCAATCAGACGTTTTTCTCTTGTACACTATTTGAAAGGTGGGCACCGTTGGCAAGGCTCTGCATTTAATGCCCATTTTGAACTAATCCTCGAGAAGATTGTGGATTTCCAGGCTACTGCAGAGGGTAGACCACATTGTAGATGGTCTGGAGTCTAACCTCAGGAAGGTTAGCCATTGAAAAAAATCAGAGTCCAACCCAGTAAAGCAAATCAAGCCAGGACAGCAGATTACCTTTCTAAAGGGCATCAGTGAACATGTTGAGTTTTTTTTAATGACAATCATTTCAACACTATTTGTTTAATTATTAAGTAATTACCTCAGTTGCTGTGGTGGAATTTTGAACATTATTAACCCAGCTTTCAAACCAGCCCCCCAGACTCATAATAATGGGTTACAGTCCGAGCTGCAAGGATAGAACTCAAATCCAGTCTCAATAGGCAGATGATTAATAATGCTCAAAATGAGAAAAACAGTCAAATGTCACAGCGATGACGACAGAGAGACTGAGTTGAATGCGGTTACCGAATTTAGCATTAGTAGTTTTATCGCTATCTCAGGGGGAATTGCAGTGATGATTTCAACCTTACTGTCTGCCTATTATCCAGCTCCCTGGCAATATACATTCAACATCCTTCTCGTCACTTCTACCAATTACCAGTATTCAATTGTGCAAACAGCAATTCAAAAAGTCAATGAGTATTTCAACAATTTCTAAGAAAGGACACTGATTGTGAGCTCCTTTCAAGAAGGAAGCATGTTACAATTATACATGTTATTGCTGATGTCAATTGCTCTACTTTTCGACTCAGGTACATTAAACATCAGCAATGAAATTAGATTCACACATGCGAAGTTACTCAGAAAAACTTTTATTTCTCCTCCGCAGTTTGGTCTCCTCACGCTACTTTTTATCCACATGGCCACTGAGAGGCACAATCTTTGATGACAACGTCATTTGCCAATACAAGACTGCAGCTAGGTTCCATCAAGTCCTGATTCAAAGTCATGTCACTTGGGAACCCCCAGCATCTAGCAGCGAGGACAGTAGTCAATACTTTATCAACCTCCTCCCCCAACCCCAACAGCAGCATCACCGGAGGCAAATGTCACACTCTCCGACTCGAATAACCAAACTCTGAGCGATTGACAGGACTATGGCGTGCACCAGCAGTTATTTCCAAGTCAGGCTTACATATTCCTTCATCTAGCAATAAAGCCAGGAATGGGGGATACAAGTCTGTCCCAAAATCCTACCTCACAATGATGGCACTGGTTAGTTGCCAACAAACACACCAAATTCGAGAGTAAACTGGGATCTTTATACTGTAAAGTTGCCCTCATTCAGTGCTTTCAGAAACAACCTTGATGTTTGTAGGAGATAACTAAAATAATATTAATCAGAAACAGATAGAAATGGCATTAATATATGGTCTTGTTGCCCTTACATAGTTTCCTATTTTATGATCCTCTGGAACAAGCCCAGTAAAATAGCTACTAAATCAGTTTTTGGGAAGTGGCCAAGTATGCACTCTCCACTGCAAGAACTTTCCAGAACTTACTAGTGCTGTGTCATATCAAGCCAGCTGCTCTCCTACTATCACACAAAACAGATTGGTTTCAGAAACACATCCTGTCCTCCTGACGTTCACTGTGAAATTGCACCACGACCAGCCTACTCCCAACAACATGTTGGAAGAAAGATGACTCTACAATTCTGCCAGATTCAGGCTGAAGCTGAACTGAAATGGAATCACAACATGCTGCAAATGAATGGGTTGTTGGGAGAGGGGAAGCTGGGAAAGAGGAAGACAGAGGGTCTGTCAACATTTAGAAGACCAAATTCCACATGAGGCAAACACTTACAATAAAAGTCCCACTGGTTATCATTTAGATGTCAATTAACTTGTTTTGCAATCTACAGTTTTCCAATTTTACTTAAGATTCCTAACATTTATGGCTTTCCCTTTGATTTTAAGCATTAATTGCTTTCTCTGGTCGAATATGTCGCATCAGTGGTCCCTTCACTTAGAACCTAAAACTTTGGGTGCACATTTTCAACAACTGGTGATCAACAAATCTCCTGTAATGAATTCAAGATTACCCTCATTTTTAGTACACTTCCTTTTCTAACTGAAAGCTAAATGGCACACGAACAGGAGTAGGCCCATTGAGACTGCCCCACCATTTGGTACAATTATGGCTTCACTTCCATGCTTTTTAGTCACCCAAACCCATAACCATGTACACCATTAGCGACAGAAAGCCGTCATTTCCTACCTTAAACGTACTCAAAAACTGAACTTCCGTAGCCCTCTGATAGAGAATTCCAAATGTTCACAACCCCCTGAGTAAAAAAAATACTCCTCATCTCAAACCACAGTGATCTCTTCCTTGTTATTAAGTTGTATCCCCTGGCTCTCGACTCCCCAATCAGGGGAACCATTATATCTACATCTACCCTATCTATGCCCTTTTAGTACTTTGTACATTTCAGTGAAATCACCTACCATTCTTCAAAAGCCTAGAGAATACAGAACCAGAAATTACTGGAGAAGCTCAGCAGGTCTGGCAGCATCTGTAGAGAGAAAGCAGAGTCAATGTTTCCAGTCCAGTGGCACTTCTTCACTTTGTGTTCTGAAGAAAGGTCACTGGCCTCAAAACGTTAACTTGCTCTCTCTCCACAGATATTGTCAGACCTGCTGAGCTTCTCCAGCAATTTCTGTTTTTGTTTCAGATCTTGAGAATCTGTAGTTCTTCGTTTTATCCCAGAGAACACAGGCCCAGTTCGCCCAAAGTCTCTTCATAGAATTGTTATGCCATCTCAAAAAGAAGTCTGGTCAACCTTCCTCTACTATATTTCCTGAAATAAGGAGATCAAAATTGTACAAATTACTCAAGGTACAGTCTAATCAAGTTCCTATACAATTGAAGCAGGACCGCTATATACAAATCCTCTTGTAATAAAAGCTGACATTCTACTAGCCTTCCTAATAGTTTGCTGCCATTTCTGTGTTGTCCTTAGGTGACTTATCAACAAGGACACCTATGTCCCTTTGTACATCTGCATTTTCCAACCTTTCAACATTTCAGAAATACACTGCACATCTGTTTCGTCAGTATTCACAAAGGAAAAAGACAATTCGTCAGTATTCACAAAGGAAAAAGACAATGTTGTTGAGGAGAATACTGAGATACAGGCTATTAGACTAGACGGGATTAAGGTTCATAAGGAGGAGGTGTTAGCAATTCTGGAAAATGTGAAAATAGATAAGTCCCCTGGGCCGGATGGGATCTATCCTAGGATTCTCTGGGACGCTAGGGAGGAGATTGCAGAGCCTTTGGCTTTGATCTTTATGTCGTCATTGTCTACAGGAATAGTGCCAGAAGACTGGAAGATAGCAAATGTTGTCCCCTTGTTCAAGAAGGGGAGTAGAGACAACCCTGGTAATTATAGACCAGTGAGCTTTACTTTGGTTGTGGGTAAAGTGTTAGAAAGGATTATAAGAGATAGGATTTATAATCATCTAGAAAGGAATAATTTGATTAGGGATAGTCAACATGGTTTTGTGAAGGGTAGGTCGTGCCTCACAATCCTTATTGAGTTCTTCGAGAAGGTGACTAAACAGGTGGATGAGGGTAAAGCAGTTGATGTGCTGTATATGGATTTCAGTAAAGCGTTTGATAAGGTTCCCCACGGTAGGCTATTGCAGAAAATACGGAGGTATGGGATTGAGGGTGATTTAGCAGTTTGGATCAGAAATTGGCTAGCTGGAAGAAGACAGAGGGTGGTGGTTGATGGGAAATGTTCATCCTGGAGTTCAGTTACTAGTGGTGTACCACAAGGATCTGTTTTGGGGCCACTGCTGTTTGTCATTTTTATAAATGACCTGGATGAGGGCGTAGAAGGATGGGTTAGTAAATTTGCAGATGACACTAAAGTCGGTGGAGTTGTGGATAGTGCGAAAGAATGTTGCAGGTTACAGAGGGACATAGGTAAGCTGCAGAGCTGGGCTGAGAGGTGGCAAATGGAGTTTAATGCGGAAATGTGTGAGGTGATTCACTTTGGAAGGAGTAACAGGAATACAGAGTACTGGGCTAATGGTAAGATTCTTGGTAGTGTGGACGAGCAGAGGGATCTCGGTGTCCATGTGCATAGATCCCTGAAAGTTGCCACCCAGGTTGATAGGGTTGCTAAGAAGGCGTACAGTGTGCTAGGTTTTATCGGTAGAGGTATTGAGTTTGAGCCGTGAGGTCATGTTGCAGCTGTACAAAACTCTGGTGCGGCCGCACTTGGAGTATTGCGTACAGTTCTGGTCGTCGCATTATAGGAAGGATGTGGAAGCATTGGAAAGGATACAGAGGAGATTTACCAGGATGTTGCCTGGTATGAAGGGAAGGTCTTATGAGGAAAGGCTGACGGACTTGAGGCTGTTTTCGTTAGAGAGAAGAAGGTTACGAGGTGACTTAATAGAGACATACAAGATGATCAGAGGATTAGATAGGGTGGACAGCGAGAGCCTTTTTCCTCGGATGGTGATGGCTAGCATGAGGGGACATAGCTTTAAATTGAGAGGTGATAGGTATAGGACAGACGTCAGAGGTAGATTCTTTACTCAGAGAGTAGTAAGGGCGTAGAATGCCTTGCCTGCAACCGTAGTAGTAGATTCGCCAACTTTAAGGGCATTTAAATGGTCGTCAGATAAATACATGGATGATGATGGAATAGTGTAGGTTAGATGGGCTTCAGATTGGTTTCACAGGTCGGCGCAACATCGAGGGCTGAAGGGCCTGTACCGCGCTGTAATGTTCTATGTTCTATGTTTCCACTACCAAAGTGGGATAACCTCACCACTTTTTCCACATTAGTTTGCGTCTGTCACCTTCTTTCCCATTCATTAGGCCTGTCCAAATAGTGTCACAGAGTCATACACCATGGAAACAGACCCTTCATCCCAACTCATCCAGGTTGACCAGATACCTCAGTTTGACCTAGTCCTGTTTGCCCACACTTGGCCCATATCCCTCTCAACCCTTCTTATTCATATACCCATCCAGATACCTTTTAAATGTTGTAATTATACCCACCTCCACCACCTTCTCTGGCAGCTCATTCCATACACGCACCACCCTTTGCATGAAAATGTTACTCCCAAATCCTCAAGTTCAATTTACATCTTCCTCATAACACACATTCCAGCTTAGCTTTGTATCATCATGCAAATTTTGCAATACCACATTTGGTTCTCATGTCTAAATGATTGCTCTATATTGTGAATAGCCGGGGACCCAAGCACAAATCTTTACCATACCCCGCCCGTCACTGCCTACCAATGCAAGATTGATCCATTGATCACTTTCTTGATTCCGTCTGTTAGCCAACCTTAAATCCAGACCAGTACATTACTTCCTATCTCATGTTCGCTATTCTTTCTAATCAGCATCCTAGGACATAGAACAGTTCAGCACAAGAACAGGCCCTTTGGTCCACAATGTCTGCGATGACCATGATGCTATCCTAAACTAATCCCACCTACCTTCACATGGTCTGTATCTCTCTATTCTCTGCCTGTTCATGTGTCTGTCTAAATGCCTCTTAAATGTTGCTACCGGATCTGCTTCTACTACCTACTCTTGCAGCGTATTCCAGGTAGTGTACCCAGCACCGTCAATGTAAAGAACTTTCTTCGTACATGTGCTTTAAACTTTTCCTCTCTTACATTAAACCATGCCCCCTAGTATTTGACATTTCCACCCTGAGAAAGAGATTCTGACTATCCATCCTATCCATGCCTTATAACTTTTTGTACTTCTATCAAGTTGCCCCTCAACCTCTAGCAAAAACAATCCAAGTTTGTCAAACCTCTCCTTATGGCTAATATACTCCAATCCAGGAAACATCCTGGTAAACCTCTTTTGCATCGTCTCCAAAGCCTCCACTTCCTTCCTACATTGTGGCAATCAGAACTGTGCATAGTACCTCAAATGTGGCTTGACCAAAGTCTTATACAGTTACAATGTGACTTGTTAACTTTTATACCCAATGCCCTGACCGAAGAAGGAAAGCATGCCATACGGCTTTTTTACCACCTTATCCACATGTGTTGTCACAATCAGGGAGCTTTGGACCTGTATTCCAAGATCCCTCTACATCAATGTTCCTAAGGGTCCAGCCATTTACAGTATACTTTCCTCTTGCATTTGGCCTCGCAAAAACATCACCTCACATTTGTCTGGATTAAACTCCATTTGCCATTTCTCTGCCCAAAGTTCCAGTTGATCTATATTCCACCACATCCTTTGATATCTTTCCTCACTATTTACAACTCCACCAATTTTCATGTCATCCGCAAAGTTATTAATCAGTCCTCCTATGGGGGACTTTATCAAAAGCTTTCTGAATATCTAAATATACTATGTACATCTGGTCTACTTTATTAATTTTGCTCATGATATCTTCAAAAGCCTCAAAACAATTTTATCACACAATTGCTCACATGCAAATCCAGACTGACCAAGCTCATTAAGACCATTATCAATCAGGAGTCTATTTAACCCATCCTTTAGAATAGATTCTGATATCTTCCCTACTATTGATGGAAGGCTAATGGGTCTATAGTTCCCTGTTTTCTTTCCCACTCCCTTCTTAAATAATGGTGTGACATTTGCTACCTTCGAAACCACAGAGATTACTCCAGAATTGATAGAACTTGGAACGTAATCAACAAAACATCAACTATCTCTATAACTACCTCCTTCAACATCTATTTTGTTTCACTGTTTGAAAACTCCAAGTCATAGAGTCATACAGCACAGAAACAGACCTTTTGGTCCGACCAGATCATGCCGACCATAATCCTAAACTAGTCCCACCTGCCTGCACTTGGCCCATATTCCTCCAAACATTTCTTACTCATGTTCTCATCTAAATGTCTTTTAAACTTTGTAATTGTACCTGCATCGACCACTTCCTCATTCCACACATGAACCACTCTCTGTGTAAAAAAAACTGCCCCTCATGTCTTTTTTAAATCTTTCTCCTTTCACCTTAAAAATATACCCCCTAGTCTTGAAATCCCCCACCCTAAGGAAAAGTCACCTGCCATTCACCTTATCTATCCCCTCATGATTTTATGAACTTCTACAAGGTCACCCCTCAACCTCCACACTCCAGAGAAAAGAGCCCCACCCTATCCAGCCTCTCCTCATAACTCAAATCCTCCATTCCCAGCAATATCCTGGCAAATCTCTTCTGAACCCTCTCCATCTTAATGATATCCTTTCTACAACAGGGCAACCACAACTGGACACACTGCTCCACAAGTGGTCTCACCAATGTTTTGTACAACCTCAACATAACGTCCCAGCTCCTATACTCAAAGGTCTGAGCAATTTGCAAGCACGCTAAATGGCAAACGTCCTTCATAAATCAATGGCACGTAGACTAGTTAGGAACATGGCAAAATCAGATGATGGCATTTTATTCTACTTGGCTATGGTGAGAGTGAAAACTTTGCTCAATCTATATTCGTGATCTTATTTTCATATCAGACAAGGTCTATGAGCAAAACTTCTGTGTTTCACATGTGTCCTCTTCAGGTTAGCATGCCCAGAGTGAACAATACCCACTCCCTGTGTATTGCTCGGTGAATAATCCATGGGGCTCCCAGTACACTCATCCCTTTGTGAAACAGCAGATAGTCTTTGCAGGTTAAAGCACATACGAAGTTCAGAGATAAGCAATGTAATTAACCTTAAATAAATTAGGCTGAAATCAATCTATTAAGGGTTAAAGTGCACTTACTGTGGTGCTATTTTGTAAAGTCCAGTAATAAAACATTGAAAATCTCTCATGTTACTGAGAGGAGATATTGCATTTGAATAACAAACTCCCATGGAGTTCAGAGACTTTTACTCAAATTGCTGCATAATAGCTTGATCGATGCAATTGGATTTATTTTAGAGTTACACTTTTTGAATCTTGTGATGAGAGGTTGTTAATATTTCAATGCTTCCAGTTTCTACATAAATCTGTCATTGACAGAGGTTATCCCTATAATGGTAACCTCAACATTAAGATTAATTCACTCTAGTTAACTCAGTCTATCATTCTCTACTGGCCAGAGTCACACCAAGCACAAAGATAGATGATTATGGTCTGTAGAGGCTATCTCCAGGATATCCCTGCAGGTAGTTCTGAGGGTAGTGTCCTGGACTCAACCATCTTCAACTACTTCACCACTTCCCTTCCTTACATGGGGATGTTTGCTGATGATCGCACAATATTCAGCACCATTCATGACTCCTCGATACCGTGAAGCATACGTAGTAAGATCTGAACCACGTTCAGGTTTAACAACTATCCTTCATATCACACAAGTACCAGACAATGGCCATCTCCAACAAGAGAGAACCTAATTGTCTCACTTTGACATTCACAGAAGCGCTATAGCGCAGAAGGTAGCCTTCGGACCAGCATATCTGCAGCAGCGCTCGAAATGAGATTCATGATTTACTGCCTGTTCCCCAAATCCTTGCATACTTTCTTTTATATAAATAATCATACAATGCCCTCTTGAATGCCTCAATTGAATCAGCCTGCACCACAATTCCTGGAAGTGTATTCCAAACTTAAATTTTCATTTTGTGAAAATGTTTTTTTCATCTCTCATTTGCTTCTTTTGTATATCGAATTAAATCCATGTCCTATTGTTGATCTTTTATGAGCAAGAACAATTTCTCCCTACCTACTGTATCCAGCTCATTCATTATTTTGAAAGTCTCCATCAGATCTCCTCTTTCTTTCTTCTCTCCAAAGGAGAACAATCTTAACCTCTCCAAATAATCTTCATTATTGAAGCTTTTCATCCCTGAAACCATTCTTATAAACTTCTTCTGTATCGTCTCCAACACGTGCATGTCTTGCCCGCAGTATGGCACCCAGAATTGTATGCAATACTCCCGCTGAAGTCTAACGAGAGTGTCCTATACCAGTTTAACATCATCTTATAGACTATGCCTTTGTTAGTAAAGCCTATGATGCTGAATGTTTTATTAGCTGCTCTGTACACCTGTCCTGCCACCTCCAGTAATCTGTGCATGTATGCAACCCTCTCAACCCCCTTTAGAACACACCTCATGTGTTTATATATGTCTGTATATGTTCCTCCTACCAAAGTGCATCATCTCTCCACTTCTTTGCATTGAAGCACATGTGCAGCCTATCCACCCAATCCATCAGCTTGTCTTTTTGAAGTTCTACACAGTTCTCACAGTTTGTAATTCTTCTGAATTTTGTATCTAAAATTGTCCCCTGTACACCAAGATCTAGTTTGTTAACACATATCCTGAGAAACAAGTGTCCCAATATCTACCAATTGACTATTACTGCCTAACATTACCATTACTGAATTCTCTCACCAACATCTTATTTGATAGAATAGAAACTTATCAGACGAAATAGATGAATGCTGTGGCTACAGCAGCTGTTTAGCAACTGGGAATCTTGCAGTCAGTAACTCAGCTCTACTCCTCAAAGCCTTCTGACCATTGAAAAGGCACAGGTCTGGAGTGTGATGGAATACGCCCCACTTGCCTGGAGCAGAGCAGCTCCAGTAACACTCAAGAAGCCCAACATCATCCAAGACTTAACCACTATCCCATCCACCACTTCCAACATTCACTTCCTCCAGCACCAACACAGGGTCTAACATCTACAAGATACGCTATAGCAACTCATCAAGGCTTCCTCAAGACTACTTTGCAAACTGTGACCTCCACCATCTAAAGGACAAGGAAAGAGTAGCAAATGCATGGCTCTACTACCAGCTACAAGTTCTCCTGCTGGCTGCGCAGAATCCTGACCACAGGTGCTGGGTGAAAATTCCTGGACTATCCCATCTGACAGCACTGTAGAAGCCCCGACAACACATGGACTGCACAAGCACCTTGTCAAGGACAATTAGTGATGGGTAATAAATGTTGACTTTGCCAGTGATGCCCACATCCTGTGAACAAGCTAAGAAAACATACACTTACATTAACACACTCCAGCCAGCTTTGAATGTGTTGTGTGGCGAAGCAAAGCATTCATTGATTTCTCAGAAGGAATGCTGTGGTTCTCCATTTTGACATGCTAAATAGGTAGATGGGCCTTACTCATGAAACATCACTCAGTATCTGCAATGCCTCTTAGTCTGTCAGATGGTGCTGCAATAGATAGTTTCGTCAAAGTGTGACATCTCTTGTTTGGGATAATCAAATGATACAATAGAGGCAATTGCATAGGTCATTCTGAGTTTGTACAATCTGGTCACTGTTAGAAATGCTGCCTGAAAATGTTTTAATCCACTACCATTTTCCTCAATGACTAAAATTTTAAAAATCCATAATAAAAATGGAGAATTGTTTTAAACATTTTGAATTTTGCAATGATGCGGTGAATTTTTACAATAAATTGGATTTGTATGAAAATATTTATATAATAACTACCATTTGAACATTAATATGGATTTATTTGCATTGGACTTGCCTAGGTTTGTGGTTCCGCAGAGGATCAACGTGACCTACTCAGATCTCAGTTTGTTGAGTGAATTGTACATGGTCCACCCAGGGCTCATTTTACCTCTATTTTAACCACCTTTGCTCCACACCCCTTGATACTTTACTCAATAAAACTCCTTCATCCTCCTGAAAATGTCAAATGGCCACCAGCATCGAGCGCATTTGAGAGGAGTGTTTTACAACACTTTGTGCATGTAAAACATGTTGCCTGATGTTATGTGAATGACCTCACCAGTGCCTCATTTGAATTTCTTCTGCAGCAGTTTTTCCCATTTACAGTCGGTGAGCTGAACTCCGGCAGTCCAGCCTTAGTACATGCAGGTTTCCAAATGACCCAGGAAGAATCATGTATAATTCCCGGATATTTCTCCACACCTCTTGCATTAGCTCAATAGCTTTGCTTCAAACAACAGCAAGCGGACAAATTTTAGTTTTATGATAAACAGGAGGAAATGAATGAGGGAGCAAATTACTGCAGATGCTGGAATCTGTACTGAAAACAAAAAGTGAAGATCACAGCAGGTCAGGCAGCATCCATGGAGGGAAAGCAAGCTAATATTTTGAGACTAGATGACACTCTATTTAGACTAGAAAGGTTAGCTTGCTTTCTCTCCATGGATGTTGCCTGACCCGCTAAGCATTTTTTGTATTCAGAAATAAATGACTTCTTATCACCAAAGATCCTCAGACAGCACCTTCCAAACCCACAACCACTTTCATCTAGAAGGACAAGGGCAGTAGACATATGGGAAGACCACCACCTCCAAGTCACTCACCATCCTGACTTGTAAATATATCGCCATCCCTTCACTGTCGCTGGGTCAAAGTTCTGGAATTCCCTCCCTAATGGCATTGTGGGTCAACCCACAGCAGGAGGACTGCAGCGGTTCAAGAAGGCAGCTCACCCCCACCTTCTCAAGGGCAACTAGGGATGGGCAAGAAATGCTGGCCAGCCAGTGACACCCACATCCCACAAAATGAACGGGAAAAAAAACCACACAGACACACATGGTATAATGATGGGTAATCAGACAGGGAGGTTTTAAACAAGAAATCAAGAGATACAGGGGGAAAGTACTGTTTTGCCTCATTATCACTTGAAGCCTTCTTGTTAATAGAACTAAAGTTGAATCTTGGAAGTCAGTCATGACTTGTTAAGGGAAACTTAGAATGGAAAAGTAAATGCAGGGATGGAGTAGATTGTGCAAAGATTGTTTGGGTTCAGACGGGAGTCGCTGACCTAATTAAAAATTAAGCTTGCAATCAACAAAATATAGTCTATTGTATCTCTGCAACAATATATTTAGTCCAAGGACAGTGATAGTATTTTTTTTTGAGACTATTAGGATCACCTCATCTTAGATCTTACGTCCTTGATCTACCTCAGCTCTGAGGAAGGGTCACTGGACCCGAAATGTTAAATCTGCTTTCTCTCCACAGATGCTGCCAAACCTGCTAAGTTTTTCCAGGAATTTCTTTTCTTCTTTCTGATTTCCAGCATCTGCAGTTTTTTTCTTTTTTTTCTACCTCCTTTAATTTCTTTAGTTATTCTCCCCACCAGTTCTGCCACATTGTCTGCCATAGGTACACCCATTGTGACAATCAATATTGACTCTTTCAGACCCATATATATACCTCTCCCCAAGTTTTCTTTTAAACTGTAACTATCAATGCTAAATATTTGTGTATATAATTTCATTTAGCATTATCATATCTTCCTCACCAGATCTCTGACTTTACATGTTCAGACACTCTCAAGATTTCACTATTCTGTCTAAATGTTTGATCTTCAGATTTGGAAGGACAATAGTTTGCTGGATAGACATTCTTCCTGATGGTCTGAGGTTCTCTCTGAACTAGAGAGCCCTTAATCTCTTGGATTTCATTAGCCAAGGATGTCATCCTTACTAGGCACTCAATTTTTATCTTTGTGGTATCCTGAATCTTTAAACATTGAATATCTCTTCTTATTAGTGTCTTCCATGAAGTTGTACACACCAGATCTTCAACCTATGTCAGTGTATTTTTGGTTTTAATCCATCTCTGGTATAGTCAATAGTGTTACTACTTCAATTTGATCTCCAGACTGGACTTGCCCATTCACCCTCAATAATCGAGCTCCTGGAGAAACTAACTCCATTCCCTCAACTCCATTAGTTGTAGATTCATTCTTGCTTGATGTGATCTCCATTGTTGTTAGTGGAGATTACCCTGAGGAAAACAGGGAGGGCAGATAATCTGCTTCAACTCATCTCTCCTTAGTAATCTCAGCACGTTGGCTCAGAATTGAATGTATGCCCAGTGAGCTCAATTATCTCAGTAAAGGTTGTACTGTTCACCGGCAGTCTCTTTACCTGTGTTTCCTTGCAACTCTTGTTGGCTTGCGAATCTGAAGACTGTACTGATAGAAGTGCAGAACATTTCCACCAAACTAATATAATCACAGCCTTCCATTTCACTGATGGTACGATACAAATTTCTTATTTTAACACAATTAACCTCCATGAATCGAGTCTTAGTTTAGGGTCCACCATATGTTTATAAAGTTCTATAAAATCTTCTACCAATTATTCCTCGATGTCTTATCTCCTCCACATTTTGAATATGATTGAGAAAAGTACATAGCTTTCTACCCAGGAGAGGGAATTCCTCAATGATTTGATTTGATTTATTGTCATTACACGTACCTAAGTACAGTGAAAAGTTTTGTTTTGCCTGCAGTACAGGTGGATTATAACATACAAGGACATACAGGGTGCTTGAACAAAGCGAGGCACACAAAGTTACGGCTGCACAGGAGGCATACCAAAGCAAGATCAACAACAATGTGAAGAACATATAGATTTTCTAGTACTTGGCATTCCGTATGTTACTGAGCTGCTGTAGCATATCTTAAGTGCTCTGCCTTCTGGGCCATGCAGTTGTATTTCTGTCAGCTCTACACAGTGTTTTCCCAACGAAAACTCACCATCTGATAATATTGTGACACTTGTTCCAGCGCCTAATTAGAAATTTGTGAGGTGTCCATTGAAGTATATACCTATTTACCAAGATAATAGGTCTGGGTCACCTATTCTTCCTGTGAAAACCTGGAGTTTGCCTTCTATTGTAGATTGTTCTACTTCATTAATTACGTCATATGGCAGTTCTTTATTCTTTTGCTTTTCTATGGACTTGTTTTAGCACATTTTTAAAAGTGATCTATTGTCTTACAATAAAAACATTTGGTTCCAAATCTTGGTGCTGTTGATGCCTGTGAGGTTTATTTGTTTCACAGTATGGGGAAGGGCTTTCAGAGGCTGGTGTCTGTTCTATTGGCTTATCATGTGTGGCTTTTGTGGTCTGTGTCTTAAGAGTCGAATGGATTTTGATGATCTCCTCTACGAAGCTTGATCTTCTTTTCTCAGGATTCATCTGTGTTGTTTCATAGAATCCCTACAGTGCGGAAAGAGACCATTCGGTCCACTGAATTTTCACTGACCCTCCCAAGAGCATCACACTCAGACCCAGCACCCTATCCCAGTAACCCTGCATTTCCCATGGCTAACCCACCCAGCCCGCACGTCCCTGGACACTATGGGCAATGTCGCACGGCCAATCCACCCGACCTGCACATCTTTGGACTGTGGGAGGAAACCGGAGCACCCGGGGGAAACCCACACAGACTCGGGGAGAACGTGCAAACTTCAGACAGACAGTTGCTCAAGGGTGGAATCGAAGCTGGATCCCTGGCGCTGTGAGGCAGCAATGCTAACCGTGCTGCCCGTACCGTTGCTTCACTCACCATCTGAATTTCTGTCTTAAAAGTCAGGTCTTCTTTGGACTGAAATAAATCTGGCAAAGATTTATCAATAATACTCACAACAACTGAATCTGTAATGAATTGTGACTTTAAGTTACCATGGCCACATCTCTCCTTGAGTCTGTAAGGCCATTAATGATACCTACGGATTCCCCTGAATGTTGAACTCCTACTTGTTTTAAGGTTGCAATAATTGTCAAAGGCTTTCAGTACATCTTCAAATATATCTGTCGTTTCATTGTCCCCCTTGGTGAATTATATCCTCATCTGCTTTATTCCCATTTGTCTACAGATTATTTACTTGTTCAGCCTACGGATCATGAACAGCAATAAACCATTCAGATACGTGAGCCTATTCTGCCAGTCAATTAGACTATGAATTTTAACTCACTCAATCACTTTGTATGGCGATTTACCTTGATTCTGTAACCCTTATAGTCCTTGAGACACTGAAAGTCTTGTTTCCACTATAGCCTCAAACACTCTAGTTTCTGGTCTTCATTGAGATGGGCACCTGCAGATGCCAATCCAACATGGGACATATGCAGAGGGGGTGAGGTTAATTCACTCTACCTTTTCCAGCAAATTCATGCTAAAAATCTACTCTGCTTCCGTTTCCCCACATCTCATCATAAACGACACAGCAGGGATCACAACGTGAAATCACAAAAGAGACAACTATTCAAGGTGTCCGAGATAAAAGGTACTGCAGATGCTGGAGAATCCGAGATAACAAGCATGGGGCTGCAGCATCATAGGAGCAGGAAAACTTGACGTTTCGGGCCTAAACCCTTCATCAGAAATGAATATTCAAGGTGTCCAGTGCCCAAACAACTAACCAAACAGTGGGTAATGACTGTCCTGCTCTATCTCTCTGCTGTGTCTCACTTGAGGTGCACTTCACGTGAATCAGAAGATTGGGAGTTCAAGCCCCAGTCCAGGATCTTGAGTTCAGAAACTTGGGCTGACATTCCAGTGCAGTACTGAGGCAACACTGCGCAGTTGGAGGTACCATCTTACAAAAGAGAAGTTAAACAGGGGTTCAGTCTTTACTCGCAAGCCATACATAAAAGATTTCAGTGGAACCACTTTGAAGATGACCAGGTGAGTGCCTTGACCAATATCTATCCCTCAATCGACACCACTGAACCGATTGGCCCATCATTATTACATTGCTGTCTGTGGAGGTTTGTTGCGTGTAAATTGGCTCTAGAATGGTGATTACACTTTGAATAAACTTCAAAAGCAGTTCATTGCCCACAAGACACTTTGCGAAATCATGAGATTGTGAAGGATACTGTACATTTGCAGGACTTCCTTTTTGTTGTCTATTTAACAGGATGATATAAAATCTCCGATTATGAACTCTACCTTGCAGCAGGGTCAATGCTAGGAGCTTTAGCCTTGATGATGGACATTCAAGTAACTCAAAGGGTAATGGTTGTTTGTATCTTGAATATGGAGGAGTTCACCTAAACCCCTAGTTTTCTCAAAATCAACCCAACAACAGCAGACCCAATCGTAACTTTAGGCTCCCATTATAAGCCAATTCCTTGGAAGTGTTCTGCAATGCAAGGCTGGCAAAAGCAATATCCAGCCAAATTATGAGCTGTAACAAGATACAAAGGTTCACCATTAATGCAGTGTAATGATGCTGAAACATGTCAGCAATTTCATTTCATAATTCATTTTGTCCAAATGAAAATATTTCTTTTTAATCAAAAGTTTTAAATGGAATGCTAGCTTCTGTGGGGGTTGAGTGACATCTGACAACCAAATAACATAATCTGACAGTGTGTTAATAAATAGATGTGCAGTTTTGTGAGATGGAGCCTCGTGTAAAATCATTTCTGACCCATAAAAGCAAAGACTCGGGTTTATGTTACTAATTTACAACCTTAAATTTAAGTTTCAATTTCCAATTTTCAATTGATGGCACAGTAGTTAGCACTGCTGTCCCACAGCACCAGGGTCCTGGGTTCGATCCCAGCCTCAGGCGACTGTCTGCGTGGAGTTTGTACATTCTCCCCGTCTCTGTGTGGGTTTCCGCCAGGTGCTCTGGTTTCCTCCTGCAATCCAAAGATGTGCAGTTTAGGTAGACTGGCCATGCTAAACTGCCCGTAGTGTCCAGGAATGTGCAGGCTAGATGGGTTAGACATGAGGTATGCAGGGTTATAGGGATCAGGTAAGGGAGTGGATCTAGGTGGGATACTCTTCTGATGAGTCAGTGTGGACTAGATGGGCTGAATGGCCTGCTTCCACACTGGAGGGATCCTATGAAATAATTGTGGGCTACATACTTTCAGAACAGTTCCAAAGAAGGCATGACTTTCAACTCTTCAAGTCCAATGAATGTTAAACTAACAAATTAAAGTAAGTTATTAAAGTAAGCATCATCATTGATTTTTCTTTTATTCTTTGACAGGATGAGGATTTCACTGGCCAGGCCAGCATTTATTGCCCATTCCTAATTGCCCAGAGGGCAGTTAAGAGCCAACCACATTGCTGTGGGTTTGGTGTCACATATAGGCCAGAACAGTTAAGGATGGCAGTTTCCTTCCCTAAAGGGCATTTGCGAACCAGATGGGTTTTTCCAACAATCGGCAATGGATTCATGGACATCACTAGATTCTTAATTCCAGATATTAATTGAATTTAAATTCCACCATCTGCCAAAGTGGGGTTTGAACCCAGGTCTCCAGAATGTTATCTTGGTCTCTGAATTAGCCGTCCAGCAAAAATGCCACTGGGCCATCGCCTCCCCTCTATTGACTCCCTCCTATCCTGATCTTTGAACTGAAAATTAAACTTACAGCATCCAAACAATCATCAAATTAAAGTCAGAGATACTATCTGCCACACTTCGCGAAGTAAACTGAACTTGAGGTGTCAATGCCCAATTAAATCATTCCTGAGGGTAGCGTGATGGCACAACACATTGTAACACCAGAACACAGCAGAACTCCAGCCTGACCAACTGTGTCATTCTGTTCAGATGTAGCTGGGGAAGTTGTAAAGAAACCAGTTGGCAACTCACACTCTCAGACCATGTAGGGTAGCACAGTAGCGCTGGCAAAGGGCAGGAGCAGGTGCATTCAGTAGCACTGTGACACAGATAGATCAGGCAGCAGCAATGAAGAGAGAAGCAAAGTCAACATTTGACCAGCTTGAGCGTTCTAATGAAAGCTTCAGTTCCATCAACTCCAAGTGCTCACTATTATTGGAAATTAAATCCGAAAGACAGCATCCAGACATGGGCAGTTAAATACTGAAATCAGGGTGCTGCTGCACAATTTGCGCTGCTCTTCCACAGGGGCTACACAGTTAGCCTTCAGAAAGAATCATTCAAATAGATAAAACGTACATGGTTAGGCTATTGTTCCCGTTAAACATGCTAGAAAATATTAGAACTTGTCCATTCAAGAGAATTTTGTTTCTGCAGGCATAAGTCAGAATAACTGTCAAGTATTTCTGACGCTGAATATTAAAATCATGGAGTCTCATTCCTTCAGATTTCATTTTCCTCTAGAGATTTAAAACAATTGAAATACAGTCTTTCCAGTAAAAACTCTCTCATCTCCCTTTTTTCTTTTCTTCACTATTTTCTGCACATACTTGCACACCGAATAGAATATTCTGAATTTTATTTCCTGGTTGAGACTAACTGCCTTAGTAAGTGTTTCTGGAATCTAAGATCACAGGGACTCACTGCTCCAATTCCAAACCAAATCCCAGAATTCCCTCCCTAAGGCCATTGTGGGTCAACCCGCAGCAGGAGGACTGCAGCGGTTCAAGAAGGCAGCTCACCACCACCTTCTCAAGGGCAACTAGGGATGGGCAAGAAATGCTGGCCAGCCAGCGACACCCACATCCCACAAATGAATACATAAAAGAAACTGTTCGCCTGTTGAGGAACCTGTAGTTAATGGAATAGGTCAGCCAAGTGGACCTCATAGAATATAAGTTCCCTGATTAGACCAAGTTAACAGCTCCAATCAGGGAGTCCTGGCTGACATATATAAATGGGAGTGTCAGGGGTTCTAGAGATAGCAGGAACTGCAGCTGCTGGAGAATCTGAGATAACAAGGTGTAGAGCTGGATGAACACAGCAGGCCAAGCAGCATCAGAGGAGCAGGAAGGCTGACGTTTCGGGCCCTTCTTCAGAAGGGTCTAGGCCCAAAACGTCAGCCTTCCTGCTCCTCTGATGCTGCTTGGCCTGCTGTGTT
>JAHRHZ010000026.1:37243760-37287594 GCA_024137785.1 Ginglymostoma cirratum
CCAGCCCAGCTCATCTCCACCTCCCTAACCTGTTTTTCCTCTCACCTCAAGCCACACCCCCATCTCCTATCTACTAACATCATCCCGCCCCCTTGACCTGTCCGTCCTCCCTGGACTGACCTATCTCCTCCCTACCCCCCTACCTACACTCACCTTTACTGGCTCCATCCCCGCCTCTTCGACTTGTCTGCCTCCTCTCCACCTATCCTCTCCTCTATCCATCCTCTATCCGCCTCCCCCTCTCTCCCTATTTATTTCAGAACCCTCTTCCCCTCCCCCATTTCTGATGAAGGGTTTAGGCCCGAAACGTCAAGTTTTCCTGCTCCTATGATGCTGCTTGACCTGCTGTGTTCATCCAGCCCCATGCTTGTTATCTCTGAGCTTTTCCAGTAACTTTGTTTTTGTTCCTGATATACAGCATCCACAGTTCTTTCAGTTTTTATTAAGCTGGTGCTAGAGAATGGTCCCAGTGCAAACACCCAATGGATCTATCAGAATCTGCATTTTTGTCATGTGTGTTGATGATTTGATTATGAATATAGGAGGTAAGGTTATTAAGTTTGCAGATGACACCAAAATTGGTGGTGTAACGGACAGTGAAGAAGCGTATCTCAGAGTACAACAGGACCTTGATCAGATGAGCCTATGGGCTGAGGATTAGCAGATGAAGTTTAATTTAGATGTTGCACTTTGGTGAGGCAAATCAGAACAGGACTTATACACTTAAGGGTAGGGTCCTGAGGAGTGTTCCTGAACAAAGACACCTTAGCAAGCAGATTCATATTTCCTTCTAAGTGGAATTGTGGGTAGATAGGATAGTGAAGAAGGCGCTTGGTATGCTTGTGTTTATTAGTCAGTGTATTGCGTACAGGAGTTGGGATGTCATGCTGTGGCTGTACAGGACATTGGTTAGGCCACTTTTGGAATATTACATTCAGCTCTGGTCTCCCTGCTACAAGAAAGCTGTTGTGAAACTTGAAAGAGTTCAGATTTACAAGAATGTTGCCAGGGTTGGAGGGTTTGAGCTATAGGGAGAGGCTGAATGGGCTGGGGCAACTTTCCCTGGAGTGTTGGAGGCTGAGAGGTAACCATATAGAGGTTTATAACATCATGAGGGGCATGGATAGGGTGAACTAGGTAGGGGAGTCCAAAACTGGAGGGCATATGTTTAAGGTGAGAAAGGAAAAGATTTAAAAGGGATCTAAGGGGCAACATTTTCACACAGAGGGTGGTGCATGTTTGAAATGAGCTGCCAGAAGAAGTGGTGGAGACTGGTACAATTACAAAATTTAAATGTGGATAGGCATATGAATAGGAAAGGTTTAGAGGGCTATGGGCCAAATGCTGGCAAATGGGGCTAGATTAATTTTGGATATCTGGTCAGCATGGACTGGTTGGACCGAAAGGTCTGTTTTTGTGCTGTACAGTTCTAACAGTGAAACAAAGCATTTTGAGGAAAAATTCATCCTCTGTCATCTGAGAGTTTAACAAAGTCGGGAAAGAGTGTAATCTTCATGAAGCTAGTTGCAAATAGTGGTTTTTGGCAATTACTTTAAGTGAAGAATCAAGAGTCCTCTCAATTTTTTAGGAAGTGTTGCTTCAACACAGGGCTCTGTCAAGCATCTTGGAAAGACATGATGGAGTAGTATGTCACATGGGCAGCACGATGGCTTGTAGAATCAGATATCTGGGTTCGATTCCACCCTTGGGCGACTATCTGTGTTGAGTTTGTACATTCTCTCTTGTGTCTGCATGGATTTCCATTGGGTGCTCCAGCTTCCTCCCACTATCCAAAGATGTGCAAGTAAGATGGATTGGCCATGCTAAATTACCCATAGCTTTCAAGCCGTGTTGGTCAGGTAAGTTAGCACTGGGAAGTGCAGAGTTACAGGGAGGAGGTTGATCTGGGTGCAATGCTCTTTGGAAGGTTGGTGTGAAAATATTTGGCCAAATGGCCTTTTCCATGCTGTAGGGATTCTATGGATGCAAGGCTGTGCCATGGATCCACTCAGACAGAGCACAACACAAGATTGCAAGCTGCATTGCAGCACAGTAGGACTTTAACTCAGCAACTAATGTGAATTCTCACAGTCGACTGCCAAGTTCCGCGGACAAGTTGTGGATCGATCTGGTGTTGATTCATGGAAGCCAAGAGGAGCTTAGAAGTTGCCAGTTTATCAGAATGTAACTGAGCTTCAGAAAATCAGGGCTGTAACAAGCCAAGTTGGAAACTATTTGCCCAACTGAGCCATCATCAGTCAGCCACTCTGTCACCTGTTATAGCACGGCAATGCATGGAGCTTGGGGAAAGCATAACAGAGGTCTTCACAGAAAATCAAAGAGACATTTTGATATTTTAGATCATTGTGACCCGGCATTACCGACTATTGTTGTTACTGATAATCTACCACCAGAGCTGTATTTTCTCCTTAGCCTCCTGAGGAAGTAGGGGTATTAGTAAATATGATGTTCATCCTCGTCCTGAAAATGTGCGTGGTACCATCTCCAGACGCTGTGAGACCAGTTTGAATACAGGTGAAGTCTAGAACACTGAACCCTGCAGCATGGATGATCCTCAGTCAGAAGAGTCAAGGAGGGGGATGATGATGGTGCCCTATGAGGACTGGCACATTCATCTTCCTTAGTGATGAACTCAGACTTTGGCAGATGCTGCTCATAGCTGGACAGGAGCACCACCTCGACCTCTACTGTGTGGGAGCACACCTCATGCTGTTGGTAAAAATCATGAGAACTGGCCTTGGAGCCTTTGCAGTCAGAGGTTTCCCAAAATAGGTGAATACTTGGTATATCATTGAAAGGTGTGAAATGTGTCATCTCGTCTTTTCCAACTTCCTCATGTTCAGATTCCTGGCAAGCTCCATTGCTCCACTTCCATAACAGTGACAGTGTATAGGTTGGGACTCCATCTCTGGTCTACATCCTTTCACAGGTACAGTGTCCTTTCCTCCTGCAGGGACAATAGAATGTAATTTGCTGCTAGCCTCCATAGCCGATGCCAGGAACCTTCATTGATATAAGAATTTGCATGCATCAGTGCTGATGAGCACCCAACTGTACTCTGGCACAAAGTTAGGCAGAAGAGTCAGTAAGATACATTGAGTTGATACTACGCCTGGGTTCAGAAACAGCTTGCACCCTGAGGCTTCTCAGCTGGTGTGTCTGCTGGAGGTTGAATACCTGGAGGCCTGTCGTGAGGGCCTGATGTTGTAGCCGCCTCAAACAAAGTGAAGACCTCATTGAAGTTTTTCTCCTCAACAAAGTTCCTCCTGATCACACTAGGATGTGTTCACATTCTTACTCACTTTGATCCATGCCAGCTTTGGAAAGAAGTGTAGTCCTCTCCTGTCATCTCTCCCTTTTTCCATCTGATGACTTCGAGGTCACCACCTGGGATGCACAGGGCAGCTCTGCTGGCTCCCTGCCTCTCCTCTGGGATTCCTGCTCTTTGCAAAGTTAAACGACATCCAGACTGGAGGTTGCTGTTGCCAGTTTTAATCGGGCCTATATTCACAAGATCATTCCCACTAAATCCCAATTCCAAAACCAGCAGAAGGTGTAGAAGAAATGAAGGATTTTCAGGTCAAAACATCTATGTGTCAATTCTTACACAAAATCAAAGCTTGAGTATAAACAGTAAAGTTTGACATACTTTTATTGGGGTAGCTTGTCACAAACCTCAGACCCGTGGTTTATAGATGTCAGGGGGTTTGAAGGGGTACAGACTTCTGGCAGCATTCTTTAGAGTGAGGTTTCTGAAGTTTTGATTAATGTTGGTTTGGCTGGCAGCACTCAGGAGTTAGAGCTCCATCCTTGCAGTCTTTGATTCTAAGGAAGGTCCATAGTTGGTATTTAATACTAGTGGACAAGCTAGAAAGGAGGCAATGGAGGGTTTAGCCAGCTTATCTGCAGGTGGTCTTTGATTACTATCTCTACTTGATTGTTAAATGAAGTTTCTTAAGGATGATAAACTTAAAATGGTGTCTGAGGGTGCGACTAAAGTTTAGACTGAACCCATAAGTGGGAACGCTCATTAATGAACAGAGCAGATTTACTGACTTCATTAGCTCAGGAACATTACTGAAAGCTTGCAAAAATCTCCAGATCACAATAGACACTGAAAGCTTTGGGAAACTGAAATGTGAGTTAGAATAATCTAATGTAATAAGATGCAGAAAATTCAGTATTGCAACAATTCTGCAAGTTCTGATCAGCTTGGAGAAAACTCATTGATTCCCAAAATCCCTCCAGTGGGTAGACAACATAGATTGAGAACAGGGGTATATTGGAACATAAAGGCCTGCCGAATTAGATGGAAACCAGTTCTATCTGACTTCCCCCTATTCATTACTGCAGCAGGACTTCCAATTTCAGTCTTTGTGAATTCTAGATTTCAACAGGAGAATTTCCTGAGCCTAAGGGTGGGGGGCTTATAGTGATGCAGACTGGAAAAAGAGCAGAGAGACATGTAAAGCTGGGGAACATTAAGAGGTTTCCTCTGGGAAATAGTTTCCTTGGCCTGGGTCACAAAGTTCAGGTATCGGTCCCCATTTGATCCCAATGTCTGTGGGAACAATTTTCTTTTTCAATGGGTTATCACTATCTTGGGAATCTCCATTCGACATAAACCCCACTTAATCTACGATTCACAGCATAATCTTAACAAGTGTCCACTCAAATCTCTGTTCTTGACATCCTACAACTTTCATTCTGTCAGAAATGCTTCATCAATGTGGAATTGTTGTTAATGTCAACAACACAAAGGATGCAAAATATAGCTTACAAATTAACTAATGACAATTTGCCTGAGTTGAAACAGATTGTTTAAATCTTGCATAAATCATAGGGGAATCCATGTTTGGAAAAGACATTCAATTTAAATGGCTATCTTTACATTTACATGAGTGTTTTGGAATATGTTTGGGAAAAGGTGATAAAGATGACTTGAGACTTCCAAGCAATGAAGGAAGTAGAATTAAACTGCCTTTCATTAAAGAGGACAAGATATTGAGATCCTGTTGATATATTTAATCATACAATGCAGTATTTTAGTCAAGAGTAGAAGTTTAAATTCACTTAAGCTGTGTTCTCAGAACAGATTTATATGTGAAGTCCAACAGTATTCAAGCAAGATTAAAAATTTGAAGAGTTTCTTTTATTGGAGGTAACGATGAAATAGAATATCAGGGGAATAACAGATTGAAATGAATCACACTTTAAATGAGATTGAGGTTATCAAAAGGCTTTACTAATTGTCTGTTTCTAGTTTGTTATTACAGTATTGTTGCAGCCATTGACAGTTGCTAGATTGGGCTTTGATACTCCAGAGTTTTTGATCAGCCATCTTTCAGACCAGCGAGAGATTTTCTAATTCTCTTTTTCCCAGTTTTACTTGTTCAGCTCCCTCAGGAAATCAAAGTAGATGATAAGAACCAAACATTGCAGCTATCTGTGTAGTGTAGAAACATTGCGAGCCCTATTAAAGGACAAATACACCATGTCACCACAAAGTAAAGATTCCATGCAGGCCTAGCTCTTTAAACAAACTCTTCTGTCAAACTGACACACCATCCCACAATGAGATCAATGTTCTTAGCTCTTGAGAGTTAAGCTTTGAAAACAAGTTGATCCAAGTGAGCTGAGATGCAAAGGAGAACCCTTGACAACAAAACTGCATTTGAATGCCAAATCGAGGAAAAAACCAGAGCCCAAGGGAACTAGACAAAGGCCCTCCACTGGTTAGAGTTATACCTGGCATAAGGAAGATGTTTGTGGTTGTTGGAGGTCAGGACATCTCTGGAGGACTTTCTCAGGGTAATGCCTGAGACCCAACCATTTCCAGCTTCTTCATCAATGACCTTCCTTTCATCACAATCTCAGAGTTAGGGATTTTTGCTGATGAATGCGCGATGTTCAGCACAATTCACAGCTCCTTGCACACTGAAGGAGTATGTGTTCATATGCAGCAAGACCTAAACAACAATCAGGCTTGAGCTGACAAGTGACGACTAGTATTAACACCACACGACTGACAGACAATGACCATCCCGAGCAAGACATTATCTAAGCCACCATCACCTGACATTCAATGACATTATTTTCACTGAATCCCCTACTCTCAAAATCCTGGGGGATTACCATTGATCAGCAAGGGAGTAGCCAATTAAATGCTGTCACTATAAAACCAGTCAGATACAAGAAAGCAACTCACCTCCCTACTCCCCAAAGCCTGTCTACCATCTACAAGGCACAACTCAGGAGTGTGCTAGAATACTGTCTAATTGCCTGGATGAGTGCAATTAATACAACATTCAAGAAGATTGACACCATCCAGGACAAAGCAACCCATTTGATTGGCACCAAATCAACAAATATCCACTACTTCCACCACCATGCTCAATAGAAGCAGTGTGTACCATTTACAAGATGCACCACAGTAACTCACAAAGACTCAACATGTACAACAAAGACAGAAGAAGCATAGAACATCACTAACTGTAAGTTCCCCTCAAAGCTACATATCTTCTCCACTTTATGTAGACATGGTGTCTCTATGACAGCCTTTTTATTTTGAAAAGGTACAATGTGCGTACATGTCCTTTTGCCTACATAAAACAGAGTCCTGTGGACTTATATATGTAGCTTCCAGCACATACAGATGCATTACACGACTAACCCGACTGACAATCTTAAACTGGTTTCCAGTGTAACGAGCATGATCTGAATTAGTTAATAAACGATCCAGTACCAGAGTCACCTCTAATGGTGGATATATATTTCTGAGGCGTGGATTGAATAATCCCAAGGCAAACCCCAATATACATATATCTACATATGAAAAAGGGACTGAAATAATCAAATGCAAAAGCATTACTACAACAACGAAATGCGTACTGTGCTCAATGTTGGTACCAAGTTTACACCTCTAGGACACATGGCCCAACAGTTACACTCAAACGCAAGCTGCAGAGGCACTTGTTGGACTTGTTTAAGGGTGGCAACCTGCCTAGTGGCATATACGATAAGGATGGTTCCTCATGGATCTCTAGGTCCATGCATGTGCGTGTTACCAAAGACATACAGAAGCGATGCCCTTTTCCTTCTTATTCCATTCATGATTGGCTTTGCATAATATGAATTAGTCAAATGGTTGTATGAGCTGTAGCAATAGTTCTAGGTGAGTTTTCCACATACACCAGGAAGAATTCCTTCACGCTCGCTAAGACCTTACAAGACCTAAAAATTGAGAGCAATAGCATGTCCATGTGGGCTATCAGCTTGCCAGCTTATTTGCCAATACTCCTCAAATAAACAATTAACATTTGCACAATATCACTATATCATGACAATCTAGAAGTGTTACCTGCACCTGAATCTTTTTTCCTTAAACTCATAAACTCACACATATGAGTTCAGTTCCAATGATACCACATACATCCACTAAATAGATAGCCTCGCCATGATGATTCTGTCTTGCGCTGATATCTTTAGTAGTTACCATGAGATAGGCATCTTTGATGGAAAGGCCACTAGCCTCTTACTCTTCTCAAATTTCCTGATATATAGATAGAGAAGTCATAGAATCCCGACAGTGTGGAAACAGGCCATTCAGCCCAACATGTCCACAACGATCTTCCGAAGAGCATCGCACCCAAACTCATCCCCCCATTTTATTCTTATAATCCTGCATTTCCTATGGCTAACACACCTAACCTACACATCCCTGAACACGACAGGCAATTTAGCACGGCCAGTCCACCTAACCTGCATATCTTTGAATAACGGGAGGAAACCAGAGCACCCAAAGGAAACTCATGCAGACACGGGGAGAACATGCACAATCTACACAGACATTCACCCGAGGTTGGAGTTGAACCCAGGTCCTTGGCGCTGTAAGGCAGCAGCGCCAACAACCGTGCCACCCCAAATGACGCATTTGCAATTTTTAAATCTGTAGCTGCAGCAAAGAATTTCTTTACACAGCTTTATGAACTCCATCCTGCACTGAAATCAGCATTGAAATGGGAGAATCAAACAAGGTCCCTTTCCTCAATGTATTAATTGAGAAGTTTGATAATGGGTTCTAAACTACTATCTACCAAAAGACTATGTTCACTGGTCAATAGACGCATTGGATCCCCACAGTCCCACATGCTACAAAGTCATTTGTTGACCTTCTGAATAGACCCCAAGCTGTCTTCTCACTGCTTGGTGCTGAGATAGGACATGTCAAACCTATTCTGCACGATAACAGACACCCTGAGCACATCAACACTCTTCGTATATCATCAAATATTAAGAAAAGGCTCATGTTCACCATCTTTAGCTCTGAGCAGTGCCTAGCCTACCTCAGATTATCCTGGAAAGGAAAGGAGTCTCAGAGATTTTGACCAAAAGAATGCTCACTGTGCCAAGGGAATATAGATGTTGGTGACTCTCCATGACACGTGAGACTGCTAGGCCTGTCTCTCCATGGCACCAACCTGTCCATGGAGGCAGACAGACCATTGCAGAATTGGCTGCACTGCTGCTGCATTTGAGCAATGACAGGCAGTGTATCGCAGGTCTGGCTGCTTCATTCTAGCTTCTCTGCATTGGATACCAGTGCCTCCCGTACATCTTGCTCCCACTGGGGATCCTCCTTTTGTATCCGGATGAAGCTCCGCATCACCAAGATGCAGCTTATATAACACTACCCTATACATGCTTATGGGCCCCACCATAACCATGTTGTCATTGTACTGCTGGGTGTCCTAGGAGGCCCATCCTCCTACCTGAGGAGGTCACGTAGGGAGGGACAGGCAGGTCCTTGGACGGATGTATGCAGCTATAAGGTACAAGAGGGAGGAGGCATTGTGGTCACTGGTTAGTCATGATATTTGATGCATTTATCTGACTGCTTCATTAATATGATCCTGTTAATGACAAGTGTTACTAATTTGGGTGTCAGGACATGCATGGTTTGTGCATCTTCTCAGGAGCAGTCGCTGCCTTCTCCTGTGAGGGCAAGTATCATTTCCTTGGAAGGGGTGAGGATGCAGGTATCCCGGACCCCACCACTTGTCTGGCCTTGTTATGGGATGTCTTCTCCTGTAAGAACATAAAGGGAGAAGCAAGCGGGCGGCACAGCTGCCAGGGTTGGTTCTTGTTGGGATGGGGTGTTGAGGTGTGTTGAGGAAGTGAAGTCATTGTGCCCACCCACCCCCACGCTGACATCTCTCCTGACACCTTCAATGTTTCCAGGTGGCAGCACTCATGCAGTGGGCTTTGGAAGATGGTACAGCCTTAAGGTAAATCGGTTTTTGGGGAGGATTTCTGCTGAGCAGTGAGTTGCTTCAGGAAGGGCACATGGTAAAATGGGGTGGAAGTCAGACATGATTGTTGGACTGAAAGGTCATGAGATATGGCAAGTTAGGTGATATGTGGTGATCAAATCCACTAGGGCTTTACAGTGAGAATCCACCAAAATCAAAGCAACTTGAGCTTAGACAGAAAAAAAGCATAAGAATCAGCGCAACAAACAACTGCACCTCCCAGTCGCGAACCATTTCAACTCCCCCTCCCATTCCTCAGATGACATGTCCATCCTGGGCCTCCTACAATGCCACAGTGATGCCACCCGAAGGCTGCAGGAACAGCAAATCATATTCAGCCTGGGAACCCTGCAGCCCAATGGCATCAATGTGGATTTCACAAGCTTCAAAATCTCCCCTCCCCCAACCGCATCCCAAAACCAGCCCAGCTCATCTCCACCTCCCTAACCTGTTTTTCCTCTCACCTCAAGCCACACCCCCATCTCCTATCTACTAACATCATCCCGCCCCCTTGACCTGTCTGTCCTCCCTGGACTGACCTATCTCCTCCCTACCCCCCTACCTACACTCACCTTTACTGGCTCCATCCCCGCCTCTTCGACTTCTCTGCCTCCTCTCCACCTATCCTCTCCTCTATCCATCCTCTATCCGCCTCCCCCTCTCTCCCTATTTATTTCAGAACCCTCTTCCCCTCCCCCATTTCTGATGAAGGGTTTAGGCCCGAAACGTCAAGTTTTCCTGCTCCTATGATGCTGCTTGACCTGCTGTGTTCATCCAGCCCCATGCTTGTTATAAGAATCAGCGCATTGTGTCAAATATCATACCCAAATATTTTAAAAGATGTTTAATTAACAGCTGAACCACATCAGCACACTCAGCTGCAGGGCCAGCCCCTTTCCTAATTCTCATTCATGATGTTATCTCTTATACTGGTCTCAAACACTGGAAATATGTAGATGGTGCAGCTCTGGAAACCTTGACATTCTGAATGAAAGGTCTGAAGAAAATGGAATGCATGTAAGTGCTAGTAGATGTAATACTTTCCGAGCAGACTTTCAATAGACATGGGAGCATGGCCCTTGACAAAACTTTAATCAATTGTACACTGAGAGTGATAAACAGCTTGACATTCTGATCATGCATGTTCAAGCTAACTTGAAATAAGATAACCAAGTCAACAGAATGCTAAAAGAGCAAATAAACAAAGATACATTCTCAGATTCTTCACCCCTTTCTGAATTCCTCCTTTCAATTCCCGTTTTGTTGAATATGGCGTTGACTGCCCTTCATATCACAAAGTTCCATAAACAATTTTCATATAGGATTGGTTTGTAATTTTAATATAATTTTAGTTCAACATCGCTCTTCTTCTATTGAATTTGTCACCTTATTGCCTCATGCTTATTACGTTTGCTTGTCTTCTACCTGCTATATAGTCCATATATTAATTTTTTAATGTAGTTTATACCGCAACACTACTTGTAGGCTATGAATGTCTTCCTTGAATAAAATGCTAATATTATTATAATGTCTTTCATTTCCATGCCTTCTCCTCTATTTGAACTGTTGACTTGATCTTCGTCCAAATGGCCATGGCTTCAAATGTCAATTCATCCTGATGTCAATGAAGTCACTGAACAAAGCATCAGACTTTGAAGATCCAGGTAAACTAAGCCAAAAAAAACTGCAGATGCTGGAAGTCTGAAACAAAAGCTGAAATTGTTGGAGAAACTCAGCAGGTCTGGCAGCATCTGTGGAGAGAGGAACAAAGTTTCCATTTTTTTGTCTGGTGTCTCGAAGGATGGTCATCAGAGTTGAAATGTTAACTTTGTTTTCTCTCCACAGATATTGTCAGAACCACCAGTTCGTCCAGCTATTCCTGTCCTTGTTGTTGAAGTATCAATTTGCTAGATCCTGGCATGACCTCCCATTGAAGGCACACATGCCTTCTTTAACTCTTGTTATTAATGGTTAATGTTGTGCATGTACAGATCATGGTATAGTTGTAATATCTGGAACTTGGATTCTAATGTTCATGGAATCATAAAATCCCTCCAGTGTGGGAGCAGGCCATTCAGCCAAACAAGTTCACACTGACCCTCCGAAGAGCATCCCCCTCAGACCAACTCCCCAATCCCTGTAACCCTGTATGGCTAACCCACCTAGCCTATACATTTCTGGACAATTTAGCATGGCCAATCCACCTAACCTGTACATCTTTAGATTGTGAGAGGAAACCGGAGCACCCGAAGGAAACCCACACAGACATAGGGAGAATGTGCAAGCGGGCAGTTGCCCGAGGGTTGAATTGAACCAGGGCCCCTGGCACTGTAAGGCAGCAGTGCTAAGCATGGCACCACCGTGTCCCCCCTCCCCACCGGTACCTTGTGGTAACAATGTTTTAGTTTTTAGTACTGTGAAGGTGACTTTTTTTTAAAGGATCAGAAACTCGTTTTCTTTAGCATTGGGTAAAATCAGTGTATCCAAGAAGCTATACAGCTTAAACAACATGGCGAGACAAACTGTCTTGGGTTTACTAAATTCAATCCAGAAAGAGACAGATGGGGAGACCTAAAGCCAGAAGCAGTTTCAAATCAGAAGGAAAGATCCATACCAAGAGATATAGAACATAGAACATAGAACGGAAGCAGCCAAAGTAGCCAGGAAAAGCTATTAGCATTTACTTGAATGGCTTAGCCTGCATCTGTGTGCCTCAGGGACAGACAGTAGTGGAAAGAAATCATGTGTGATGGCTGTGCAGGAGTTGGCCAAAACAACACTGTTTATGGTCCATTTGCAAGGGCACTCTCTTGCAAGTGAGAATGAAATTTTAAAGTGAGGTAAAGGAGTGATACATTACTGGGGTTGAGTATCAGTAAATTATTTTGTTAGGGAAAAGGTTTGAAGCTTTCTTTTGCTGTTAGATAAGATCTTTGCAAATGTAGCAATGTTTTCTCTCTGTATCACATAATGTTATTTTGTTAAACATAAATTGAATATTATAATTTAATCTATTGAACCTGCTGAATCTTGTGAATATGTTTACAGCATGACTGCCACAGAAATCAACTGCCAAAATTAAACTTATTGTCTAGAGTGGAATCTTACTTAATTAGTGAGACCAGCAGCAAGATTTATAACAAGGTGGAGGCTCATCTGTGATAGAAATTCATTGACTCTCCAGGGATCTGTGAATCTTTTAAAGAATCAAGTAAGTGGAAGTACTGAGCATTAAACTAGAGTTTTTGTGATGTATATTGCATGAATTGGAATTTTAAAATATCTTTTGATTACTGCTAAGAAATTTTGGGATAAGAAATGTAACAGTGGTTTATGTGAAATCTTTGGCTAACCTCAGAGGGTTGGCAGAAAAATTACAGGTTGCAATAAAGACAGGAACTCATAATGATAAAATGCTTAAAGTGATTATCTTCAGTGTTAGAGGGAGGGAAATTTGAATTTGATGTCTCAGCTCGAATTAGCTGGACATAGAAGAGAAAGAGAAATTAAAATCCTTGAACTGAAAGAAGAAAACAATAAAAGAAATAAAGAGGGACTTGAGAATGAAAAGAAAATAGAATTGGAAAAGTAGGAGAAAGAAAGGAAATAAAGATGGAAATAAAAAAAGAGTTTGAAACGGAAAAAGGACAAAATAGGGAAACAAAAAGGAAATTTAAAATACTTTAATTGCGCAAGAGAGGATAATCTGACAAAATGAAAGAAGAAACAGTATCTCAGGAATGTTTCTGGTTCAAATGGGGGATTTAATTTAACAACAAATCTATATTTAGTGCTTCAATTAACAATGGATAATTCCTGATATTTATTGAAATCAAATACCTCTATCTGCTACGGCAGAATTTGAACCTGGGTCCCCAGAATATTGCCTGGGTCCCCAGAATATTGCCTGGGTCTCTGGATTAACAGTCTAGCGATAATACCACTAGGCCATCGCCTCCCCCCTTACTGAAGTTATATAAAAATGTTGAGAATGTGAGGGAAGTCATGATCACGGAAGAATTCCAAAATAGTATTCTGGCAATCCTTAAGACTTATTTAGATGATTGTCAGGCATTAAAATTCCTAGAAACAGCAGTTGAATAACTCACGCAGATAGTAATGGTCATATGGGAATCTGCAAGGTATAGGAGAAATGGTAACTCTGGGAGTGGAAAGAAACTAGTTTTAATTAGTTCTTTTGGGAACCACCAGAAGGATGCGTAATTCATAAAGTTGAAAGGCTAGAACCTAACCAAAGTAATGTGCTTTCATTGTAATTAGACTGGACATAGTAAACCTAATTGCTTGAAGCTGACTTGGAGATCTATTCCAGTAGTAGGAATGCCTAAAAAAGGCAGAAAAGGAGATAGCAGGAAGGGAAATGGTTACTAAAACTATAGTCGTGGTACAAGTAGAGTGTGTTCTCAGAACTGAGGAGAAAGAGAGAGATGGTGCAACACAGTTAAGTTTCTTGATTAATGATAATCAGATTACAGAAGGTTCTGAACGTATTCTGACAGTGGAGAGTTTATTTCTTTATTCTTCCAATCAAGGAGTGAAATCAATAAAGGTATTGAAAGACACTGATGTAACCTGTCATCGATGCTGGTGGATGATAAAAATTGTCTTCCAGAGGGGCTAATGAAGGGAGAAATATTAATTGCAGATATATGTGGAGGTGTCAAACTGGTCTCATTATACAGAACAGGATTAAAGAATGATTTAGTCAGTGGAGGTGTTTTAGTTAGGGTAGTGTAACAACATCCCTATAGAAGGAATTGATTTTATTCAGGAGAATGAACTGGCTAATTCAAAAAATGATATGGTTAGACTAAATAGAAACTCAACAGATAGATCCTTAATTCAAAGAGTTGCATCAAGCAACCTCCCCAGAAATTGAATAAGAAACAATAACTAAATGTTATTAGTTAAAAGGCAAAGTATGAATGAAGAAGTGAAGACCACTTGAAATATCAGCAAATGAGGAATGGATAATAAGCCATCAAGTGGTAGCTTTGTCCAAGTATTGCAATGAAATTTTACTAGCAGCTCACTTGTATTAGGTTAAACACAGGTCAAAATACTAAAATTCACTTTGTCAGCTCAGGTTACTCAAAAGTGCAATTAGATTTTGCCAGACTTGCCATACATGTCAGGCAATTGGGAAGCCACAACCATTAATTAAACCTATGCCTTTATTTTCAAAATACGCTTTCGAAGATCCATTGAACAGTGTCATAATATATTGTGTAGGACCACTAACAAAAATAATGAGTGGAAATCAGTGCCCTTTAAAAACTATGGATGTTTCAAGCAGATTTCTGTGAAATTTTTTTAAAGGGTCAAAAACTCTCTTTAGGCACTGGGACAAAACAACATTTTCAAGGTTTATGTGATTTGAGTTAAATGATGAGTTAAGCTTCTTGGTGAGATAATCGTTTAACTGTATTTTTTTACGTTATAACCCAGAGAGAGACAGAGGAGAGGCCAAAGGAATGAAGCAGGTTTAGCTTAGAAAAAAAGGCCCATACCGTGTTATGGACGAGACCAACCCCTTCAAAATATATCAATAAGGTAGCCTAGATACTGACTTTTCCTTATTTAAAGGCAAGTGTAGGGCACTGCATTCTGGATGCAATTCAATCGGTCAAACCATTTGACTTTAAGCAAAACACACTTTATTCTTAGTAGAGTTAAAATACAGACAAAATAAAATCAAAAAGAAAGGACTGGCTCAACTGAAACTCTCTTCAGATGCTTAACAAAATAATATATATATTAACCACTACCAAATAACTGTTCCAATATAGTAACATCCCATAAATACAACTTTGGCAAAGGCAAGATCAGTAAAATAGATTGTCTCACATGCAATTCTGGCAGCAAGAAGAGAAGCAAAGTTTTTAGCTGTAACAGAAAGAAATTTCTGGTAGAGAGAGAGAGAAAGACAGCTTCCACAACCAGCTTCAAAACCCCAAAAACTACTGAGGAAGGGTCACCGGACCCGAAACGTTAACTCTGTTTTCTCTTCCACAGATGCTGCCAGATCTGCTGAGCTTTTCCAGCAACTTTGCTTTTGTTAGAGCTTCACAAGCTTTTTACTTTTTTAGCATGGAGAAGATAGCACAATACCTATGGCTCAAAGCCCCGTATTACTGAAAAAAACGAAAAAGTCTACTTCTAAACGCCATAGTATCATCACTACCAGCAAATATGTTGTTACACGTCTAAAAGTAGTCAAATTAACTGCAAAAATAGCCCAGTGGCCTAGTCTATATCTGTGTGTCTCAATGAGTGGCAATAACAGAAAAATCACATCTGTTTAATGGGTGGAAGTTCATCAAAATGACAACACCATGATACTTGAGTGAGATGTTTTGTCGTGAGGATTGCAATCGTATTTGACTATTTAAGTGTCTACAAATGACATTGTTGGATAAAAAGGTCACTTTTTTTTGCTTTTTACTGCTTGTCATGTATGATTA
Source organism: Ginglymostoma cirratum (assembly GCA_024137785.1). Classification (NCBI taxonomy): domain Eukaryota; kingdom Metazoa; phylum Chordata; class Chondrichthyes; order Orectolobiformes; family Ginglymostomatidae; genus Ginglymostoma; species Ginglymostoma cirratum. The sequence continues at coordinate 37,259,578 of JAHRHZ010000026.1, forward strand.
TTTTAGCATTTAGCTCTCGAACAGCTGGCATATGGTTTTTGGTATGTGTGTATTAATGTTTACTGATTAACTTGTCATTATTTCTGAAGTCATGATTATTTTAAAATCATTTGAGAGAGTTCTCGGAATAACAATGGGAGTTTGTTTGCATTGTGAGAGTTTCATGATTGGACAGAGTAAACATTAAAAATCATTAGCTTGCTTTCAAATTAGTAGAATCAGGAATTGGTTTTTTTAAACTTATGGAAAATTGCAATAATTGTAAAAGTTTTTCGTTTCAGTTCACTAAAGCCCTGGATGGATTGAGATGTAAGAATATAAGTTGCTCCTGAAAAAAGAAGGTGGTTCAGAATAGTTAGGAAATATTTACCTTAATTCAAGATTATAGTTTGGAATTCCAAACCAAAGGTGTTGGGTTAGAGCTGTGAAAGGGGTATTTAAAGCTCAGAAAGTCTGAGCTCTGAGTTGTGTGAATCATCAAGCAAGAAGCTATCAAACTCAATACCAAGAATTGGAAGAAACAGTTCTCTGAAACATCTAGATGTAATAGAGAAAGGAGCTCTCTAATATTTGAGTACCGTAAAGTGATAGTGTTGGTATTTTATCATGTGTTTCAAAATCTTTCAAGTTGTGTTGTACATAGTTTAGCTTATTTATTTTACCATTATTTTTATATAAGAATTATTTTTATTGTTTGACGAGATTTGCAGTATTGTTTGCTTGTGTCTCTTCGGTAAATAAAAACAAGACAAGATATGATCTATCAAGCTAGATTTCAGTCTTGGATGAGAATTGTTCATTCTTAACATCAGAAATCAGACATCAAGCGATGAAGGGGATGCGGTCCAGAAGCTTATGATTACAAATAAACCTATTGGACTATAACCGGGTGTCATGTGATTTCTGACCTTGTCCACCCCAGTCCAACACCACCACCTCCACATCATTCCTAACGTCAGCTGAGATCAAAACATAAGATGATTTCAAATGGCCTTATAGATAGCTTTGTTTCTTTTCTTTTTTTTGTGATATATGTATTTTATTTATATTTTAAATACATTAGCAGCCTCTTGTGAATATGTTCGGTGAGTGGCCATCTAGGAAACCAAATGCAAAAGTTAAACTCATGGTCTGTTAAGCCAGATTTGAGTCTGGGATCTGACTTGGTTAATAATACCATCAGCTGAGTTCATAACAAAATTTCAAAGAAGTAATATAACTTGCATTTAATTATTGAGATGTAATAAACTACATCCTGTTATCAAATAAAAATGTCTCATCTGATGTGAGTTATTCATGATCCATCCTCCATAATGGACTACTGACTGATCCTCAGATGCACACAGAAAGGTGTATTGGCAGCATTCTCTGCCAACCACAAGTCATCAATGGTTGGTACCCAAACATTAGACATTATAATATGGTGATAATTTTGGCCTTCTCATCCTTGTTGTAGAAGCTCTGAGCTATGGTTCCACTGGAATCTGTGACTTCCTGAAACTGAAGTTAGTTTGACAAACTTGCAAAATGGAATACTAAATTTAGTGGATTCCATCTGATTTAGGTCAATTTTAGACCCCAGTCCAGGTTTAGATTAGATTTAAACTGGGGAGCGGACACTCTCAGTTAAAGAAAATTGGTACTCCATTTATGTATTAAGAGGTAACATTGTGCACAGCATCTTCAGGTTTACAAAATACAGGACTCCAAGTTCAACAAATGTCCAAGGAAAGCTCTTGTACAGTCTTGCTGCAAACTGACATGTTCAGATACAGCTCAATTAAAAAGCACATAGAACAGTTAGTGCTTAGGCTGCATCTGTTTCTTTTCTCATTTTATTTCAGCTTTTCAGATACATTGTCATATTTGTTCTTGATCTTTAATCTTTATCCTCCACTATGGCAGCATTTGGATTCTCATGGGCAGGTGCTAAGCCATTCTGGTTGGTCGGGATATGCCCTGTGCCTTCTGTTGGGTGACCTGTCTACCGGTCTGTATCTCAGGTAGTAGTCCCTCCACTTTACCAGTCAACAAGTACAAAGCTGACCTGCTCCATCACTCAGGCTTAACCTACCACATTTTCCTTCATTTTCAATATACTTGCCAGTTATTGATCTTTAGGCATTGGCAGAAATAATGCTATTGAGTTGTGTAGAATTTTTGAGACTCGCCAAAAGATCCTATAAGCTGTGACTCCAAATGTAGCACTGTCGTGTAATTGGCCATTGCCTTATATTTGCATTGCACAAGAGTGCAGACACACACACACACACACACACACACACACACACACACACACTGCATGTTCCATCACCATATATAACACTAGTTAATTCTACACTTGAGGTTGTGTCTTTTCTGACTTCCTTTCTACTTTGGGAAAACCTGTATTTTCATTTTGCAAAGTGACCCTTTATTTCTGAAATGGAACAAGAAGATTTTCTGAAAAACGTGTATATGAAGTTCCAAACAAGCATTTTAGTTCCAACAAAGTGAAATGTGAGGTTGCTTTGTGAATGTAAACTAAAAAGCTAAAGATAAAAGAAAGCTAATTGGATGTCAAATGTCTGTGATCTGAGCAGTCAACTTTCAGAACATTTTCTGCTGAAGAGGCAGGGAGAAGACTTGGAGCAAATAGGAGACATTGTGTATATACTCTGTGTACATTCATTAGCAGGCTTCGCTGAGAACAAAGGATCAAGGAACCTGCATATATAATAAAAGGAAAGAAAACCTTGGGTACAGAGTTGAGGCTAAATATGAGTATGCTGTCTGTAATCTTTTCAGAAAAGACAGAAAACTGAAGATGGGGGATCAGGGGTTGTTAATGGGATACGTGTATAATGTTTGCTTTAATTTTACCTGAGCCAACCAGATTACCAGAAGTCTCCAGATAGAGGAGTGTCTGGGAAATCTAACCAATAAGACTGATGAACTTGCCAAAGAAATTCTTCACCATCATGGAGTCATAGATTCATACAGTGCTGAAAATGCCCTTCATCCCATCAGGTCTGTACCAACATAACTAGCACTAAAAGTGCTCTAATCCTAATTTCCTGCACTTGCTCCATATCCTTAAATGTTGTGATATTTCAGGTGCTAATCCAAATATTTTTTGAAGATTGTAAGTTTTCCAGCCTCCAGTGCCTCCCCAGGCAGCATATTCCAGATTCCTGCAGAATCTCCTGGCCCTTACCCTAAAACTGTCCCTTTATGATTGACCCCTCAACCATGAGGATCAGCTGCTCTGTGTCCACCCTGTCCATACCCCTCATAATCTTACATCTCAATCATGTCCCCCCTCAGTCTTGTCTGCTCTAAGGAAAACAATCTAAGCCTATCTAGTCTCTCCTAACAGCTCAATTTCTCCATCCCAGGCAACATCCAGGTGAACATCTTCTGTAGCCACTCTAGTGTTATCACATCCGTCCTGTAGTGAGTTGACCAGAACTGCACACAGTACTCCAGCTGTGGCCTAACCAATGTTTTGTGCAACTCCAACAACTGAAGTGGGGGTCTGTATACTTAAATATATACTTTATACTTTTATAAATTTATACTTAAATAACGGGACCACAGACCCCTTGGATGGAATGTTGCTGTTGGTGAGTATGACTTGAGAGACATAATGGTTGAGTGAGAAAGTGAGAGATCATGCATCCGAGAGACTAAGTTAGAGGTATCTGGAAAGACAATGAGATGTCATGTCACATTTGCGCAGGAAGTGATGTAAGTTACTGTAACCACGCGAAATATATCTTTGCTTTATTGCCTACTTAAAGTAAAGCTTTTTTAAAATAATGTTTAAATTATAGTGAATTTTTTTTGTTTGTTCTAATAAGAGATTTAAGAAGTGAAATTGTATCCGTAGACTTCTCTTTGCATTGGTGGCATGGGATTTCTTTCTTTTATAAGTAATTGGTCTCTACAGCAATCTTGGCACCTTACAGCAGAAAATTGAATGTTGCTTGCACTTGACTTTTCAGGTGTTTCTTGCTGTTACTAAACCATCCAGTGTGATTTAAGTCTTCAATAAAAAGTGGCTGCTATACCTCTTGACTCTCAGCTGCCGCTTCAAATCCTGCTTCCAAACTTCATTTGTGTTACTTGGCTGAATTGTGAGTGACGGGCATTCAAATTTTCAGACTGGCCAGATGTCTAATTAGAACTAGCTGACACCTGTAAACGCAAACTGTCCATGAAGATAAGAAGTCAATCTGACTGCCCAGTAAGTCAGGTTAACGTGGTCCTCCACTCCACAGACAGACTTAAACACCCTTCCCTGAGACATGAGGCATTTAATCAGGCAACAAACTGCTGGGTGGCAATCCTACAGCCTTCCTGTCTCTCCATTGTTTAAGTCAAGCCCATGAACATCTTTCATGCCTTGAACACCAGTTGAGGCCTTTAGTAAATTAATGTCCATTATTCAATGCCTCAAGTGCATTTGGTATTCATCAGACAGTGGGCAGGACACTCACCACATGGGAAGCCTATAAAACAAATGTAAATGATTCCACTTTGGCCTCCCATGCTGGATTCGTCATTGTGTCAGGCACTCAATGCCTGATGCAGCTACACAGCAATAGGAAGTAAGGACAAAGAGAGGTTTATAAAGTCCTGAGGAGCATGGATAGGGTGAATATCCACGGTCTTTTTTCCACATTACAGAAGTCCAAACTTAGTGGGTATAGGTTGAAGGTGAGAGGGGAAAGATATAAAAGGGACCTAAGCGGCAGCTTTATCATGCAGAGAAGGGTGCGTGTATGGAATGAGCTGCCAGAGGAAGTGGTGGAAGCTGGTATAATTACAACATTTAAAAGGCATCTGCATGCGTATATGAATAGGAAGGGTTTAGAGAGTTATGAGCCAAATACTGGCAAATGGGACTAGATTAATTTAGGATATCTGTTCAGCATGGACAAGTTGGACCAAAGGATCTGTTTCTGTGCTGTACAATTCTATGACTCTATAATGTGCTGAGAGTCCCCTTTCCCTTTCCTCTGACTCCTTTGCCCACTCCACCAATCTGAAGCCAATTACCCCTTCCAGGAAACGACCGCTCTGCCCTCACTTTTCTGTGTCCTGACTCCCTCACTGGATCGCTGATGGATACATTGTTAGTAGCAATTACCACTCACCTGGTGGTCCTGAGGATAATGAGGAGCTGCTACCTTCTGGGATTTGTAGGGAAGGGTCAAAAATCTATCACCTGGATTAAATTCGGAACCATATCTGTGCACAAGAGCAAGAACTTGGCTTTAGGCAGCTTTTCATGTAGAAAAGTGTCACTGAATTAGTTCCAGAGCTGGGCAAAGAAAATAAATAAAGTAGCTAAAAGAACAGACTGCAGTTACAGTGATGAGTTTGGAATGATGACAGACAACTTTCTCATAAAGAATATTTTTGAGATATTTTGTTAACAAAGTTGGCAGAAAGGTTTGTCCTGAATTTTCCCAGACTTCCTGCCACTGCATTTCTGTAATTTCCCCAGGAATCACTGAAAGACTCATTCATGTTTGTATGTAAAATTTCTGCCACACTTAGAGTGATGTTATAGTGTCATAGTGGCTGGAAGTCTCAGGCCATGGTACGTTGTAGGGTGTTGGATTTGGATCCAGGCTTGAAGACAAACAGAAGCTGACCTTCCATGTGGTCTGGTTTAGCAGGATCAAGTGGCTAGGTCCTGGTGGCCAGTCAGGAAATCAATCAGGATCAGGAATCTTTGTTGACTGAGACTTTGTTCTTTCCTAACTAGAGCTTCTGAGCCAATCAAACTTAAATGTTGTCGTGATTAAGATTACTCAACTGGGCATAGAACAAGAGTTGGAATCTGAAACTTTCTGGATCTCGTGTGGCTGACCTCCACAGAAAATCTGACTGTCATCTATTGAATTGCACACTGGACAATATGTTTAGCTACTTAGTACCACACTGAGAGATACGTTTGTCAGTTGAGCTGTTTATATGTTGACTGATTGGATTAAATTTTAGTATCTAAAACTAGGATCAGAATAATAAATTGGGACAGAAAGTCCAAGAGAAATTTAGCAGCATCTGTGGAGAGTGAAACAGAATTAATGTGTCAAGTCCAAAAATGATACTTCTTCATAACTGCCTTTTATCAGAATAATAAATTTGAAGCCTTGATTAAACTATTCTCATTGTAATACCACAAGGATAGGTTTCTTGTGAGAGAAACAGAACATGAGGAAAGACAATCTGTGCCAGCGGAAAAACATTATGTCCAGTTCTAAGCTTCCCACTTTAAGAAGGATGCAAAGGCATTCCAGACAGAAAAGGAAATTTTTCAGGGTACATAGATGAGTAAATTCAGTGAGGAAGGAAAACTGGAGAAGTTAAGACTGTTTTTCTCAAAGTAAAGAAAATTGAGAGGAGATTGGATGGAAGTATTCAAAACCAGCTTATATACTGTGTGAATTTGGTGAAACTGTTCTCATTCATGAAGTCATTGACAGCAAGAGGGTTCAGATTTAAGCTAATTAGTAAAAGAAGCTTAAGTGATGTGAGAAAAAAACATTTTCACACAGTGAGTGGTTCGGGGCTCGAATGCACTGCCTGAGGGTGTGGTGCAGGCAAGTTCAGTTGTGTCATTCAAAGGCTTGCAACTGCTGGTGGGGGAGGTTACACAGTTCTCTGAGGAAGAAAAATATGCAAGATGTTGTGAAGAAAGAAGTGGAATGGCACTAGGTGAGATGCTCATTCAAAAAGGCAGTGCAGACATGAAAAGCGTAATGCCCTCCTTCTGATCGATCGAATTTGTGTGTTTCGATAATTCAAAGATCTGAATAATACTGATAATCTCCAGCAAAAGGTATCTCCATTTACTGCCACCCATATTCAAACTGATTTAATGCCAAGAACATTCACTGCCACGGGGAACTTTGTTGAAATTTACAGACAACAATATTTAAATGATAGTGGGAAAGTTTAATACTGTGCAGACGTTAATTTGAAAGGAACTATTCAGCATGAATTCTATTTTAATTGTGTTATATCTTATTATAAATTCTTTAGCTTTAAGCATAGCATGACTACATGTTCTTATGTTTGCTCTTAAATACAGATAACAAACAGAGAATATGACTGTGACCTAAATACCTGGCACGCGCATACAACAACGCACGCAAGTCCAAGGGAGATCCATTACTTCAAGATCCACAATAGAAAGTCACAGATTCTGAACATAACTTAAGCTGCAGATTAATGCTTCAATATGTCTGAATACCTTTTGTTCCTACTAAGGGGATTTTCAGGCTGGTGATCATTAACGTAAAGAGAAAGATGAAAGGCAGCTGGCATGATCTCAATGACCTGTTGAGGGGTTATAGGATGCCAACTGTGCTGCTCATAGGCTTCAGTGTAGATAGATTGTGTGAGAGTGATCACCATGAAACACATTAACTGACAGTGGCATTTTGAGTTAATCAGCTAAAAGCTATTTCTTGAAAATGTTGCAACAGTTTTGAATTTTGAATCAATCCAATCTACATATGTAAATTTGTTCCAATTAACGGAAACTGCTATATGTTTCCACGGCAGCAGAACAACTACTCCTTCAAATTACAGAATGGTCAGGCATACTTGCTTCTTCCCAGAGTGGTTTTCTGTTTGCTAAAGTGGGGAATCTCATTGAAAAACAGATCAATGCCTCAAACGTTAGCTGCAGTGGAATGCTCCCTACACTGTGGGAGCAGTTGTTTTTCGTAACAATCACATTGCAAAATGCTGTCTGTCTCCTCCAGTGAACATGAATAAATACCATGATATGATTTGAAAAGGAACAAATGAGTTCATGATTTAACTGTCAATGAACAGCATTAACACAGATGGGTTGTTCTTAGAACATCACCATTTGTGGGATCTTGCTGTGCACAATTCAGGGTGTCACTTTTTCCCATAACATTTATGCTGCATTTCAAAATGGCTTGATTGCCAGTGAAGCACTTCATAATGTGCAAAGACTTTCAGACACGATATCAATGCAAGTCATTTCTTTATTTCCATTCTGCCTTCAAAGACCCAGGTCAAATAAAACAGAAAATATATTTATGCTCACCACAACGTTCTTTCTACTGTGTCCCACTGATCTGATTTCATCTGCAATTTAAAAAGGTAACTTTTTGCAGCATGAGTGACATGTTTATTTCTAAAAGGCCATCCATATTGCCTTCTGCTTGAGACTGACAATTAGAATTTTGCCAAATTATAAATATCTTCACACTTTATTTACATGCTGATCACAACTTAGATTGAAATTTGCCATTGACCTTGTCTCTGAGGCCCTTTCAGAATGTTAAAAATAAATGAATGTTGCATGCTGGGATATTATGATGCATTGTATTGGTTCTTCCTTTATGGGCAAATCATAGCGATCAGAAGTAAAAAACTGCAGATGCTGAAAATCTGAGATAAACACAGAGAATGCTGGAGAAGCTCAGCTGTTCTGGTAGTATCTGAGGGGAGAGAAACAGAGTTAACATTTCGAGTGCAATCAGACTCAAAACATTAACTCGTTATTTCTGCATAAATTATAGCGATTGTTCTTCACGTTTTGGCAAGAGTTCCTGTTGCATTTTCTTGTACGTTATCAGCTCACGCATGGTTAGGAAAGTATTTTTTCCACACCTGGAGCTTTTCATTTTACTGCCTATACCATCTAGCTGGTCATAGATCTCCTCAACAAGCTTGCAGACCCATCAGCCTGCTAAAACTCTAACCATATTCTTTCTGTTTGCTTGTTGTTCATTGAATTAGTGGTGGCACAGTGGCTCAATGGTAGGCACTGCTGCCTCACAGTGTCAGGGATCTGGGTTTAATTTCACCACCAGGTGACTGTCTGTGTGGGGTTTGCACATTTTCCCTGAGTCTGCATGGGTTTCCTTCAGGTGCTTTGGTTTCCTCCCACAGTCCAAACATATGCAGGTTAGGTGGATTGGCCGTGGTAGATTGCCTATTGTGTCCAGAGATGTGCAGGCTAGGTGAGTTAGCCATGGGAAATACAGATTTATAGGGATAGGGTAGTGGGGTGGGTCTGGGTAGGATGCTCTTCAGAGGGTCAGTGTGAACTTGGTGGGCTGAATGGCCTGCTTCCATGCTGCAGCGATTCTATGAATTCTTCACAATCCTTCTGATTGCCTATTATTTAATGCGTCCTATAATTCTTCCACCCCTAAGACCTGACCATAAACGTTGAATGCATAAGTGTTGAGTTTTCTGCACACAAACCACACATGAAAATCAGTAACACAATTAGATGAGTTTTTTTTTAAAGAGATGAAATTATATACAACAGTTCATTAAGATATCTGATCTTCCGGACTGTTCCTGTCTTCTGCCAAACTATCACCTGAACATGTCCACCATATGCTGTCTGGCGATTTGCGCAGTAATTTTTAGATATGCCCCTTGAAGGCACACCACAGCATCTCACTTATTTCTAACTTAAAGTTGTATCCTTAAATAATCAGAACTATTGACATTACAGCAGAAGAAAAAACTTACACATTCAATGGTACAATTATACCAAATTGTGACAAATTTATGACTCTCTGCAGTATTATCAGTGGTTTGCTGCTAAGCCAAGAGCTGGTTGCTGTGAAAACTGAGATAACAAGGTGTAGAGCTGGACGAACACAGCAGGCCAAGCAGCATCAGAGGAGCAGGAAGGCTGACGTTTCGGGCCTAGACCCTTCTTCAGAAATGGGGGAGGGGAAGGTGTTTCTGAAATAAATAGGGAGAGAGGGGGAGGCGGATAGAAGATGGATAAAGGAGCAGGTAGGTGGAGAGGAGACATACAGGTCAAAGAGGCGGAGATGGAGCCAGTAAAGGTGAGTGTAGGTGGGGAGTTAGGGTGAGGATAGGTCAGTCCAGGGAGGACGGACAGATCAAGGGGGCGGGATGAGGCTAGTAGGTAGGAGATGGGGGTGGGGCTTGAGGTGGGAGGAGTGGATAGGTGGGAGGATGGAAGGACAGGTTAGGGAGGCGGGGACGAGCTGGGCTCGTTTTGGGATGCCGTCATGGGAGGGGAGATTTTGAAGCTTGTGAAGTCCATATTGACACCATTGGGCTGCAGGGTTCCCAAGTGAAATATGAGATGCTGTTCCTGCAACCTTCGGGCGGCATCGGTGTGGCACTGAAGGAGGCCCAGGATGGACATGTCGTCTGAGGAATGGGAGGGGGAGTTAAATGGTTCGCAACTGGGAGGTGCAGTAAATTGTCATCAAACTGAGCGTAGGTGTTCCACAAAACGGTCTCCAAGCCTCCGCTTGGTTTGCCCGATGTAGAGGAGGCCTCATCGGGAACAGCAGATACAGTATACCACATTAGCAGATGTGCAGGTGAACATCTGCTTGATGTGGATTGTCTTCTTAGGGTCTGGGATGGGGGTGAGGGGGGAGGGGGAAGGGCAGGTGTAGCACTTCCTGCGGTTGCAGGGAAAACTGCCGGGGCTGGTGGGGCTGGTGGGGAGTGTGGAGCGGACAAGGGAGTCACGGAGGGAGTGGTCCCTCCGGAAAGCAGATAAGGGTGGGGAGGGAAAAATGTCTTTGGTGGTGGGGTCAGATTGCAGATGGCGGAAATGCCGGAGAATGATGCGTTGGATCCGGAGGTTGGTGGGGTGGTACGTGAGGACGAGGGGATCCTGTTTTGGTTATTACTGCGAGTAGGGGGTTGAGGAATGAGTTGCAGGAAATGCGAGAGACATGGTCGTGGGCGTTTTCGACCACCGTGGAGGGGAAGTTGCGGACCTTGAAAAACGAGGACATCTGCGATGTCCAGGAGTGGAATGCCTCAGCTCTGGACCAGATGCGGCGGAGACGAAGAAATTGGGAATAGGGGATTGCATTCTTGCAGGAAGGTGGGTGAGAGGAGGTGTAGTCTAGGTCGCTATGGGAGTTGTTAGGCTTGAAATGGATATCGGTCTGCAGGTGGTTGCCTGAGATGGAGACAGAGAGGTCCAGGAAGGAGAGAGAGGTATCAGAGATAGTCCAGGTGAACTTAAGGTTGGGGTGGAAGGTGTTAATGCAGTGGATGAACTGTTTGAGCTCCTCGTGGGACCACGAGGCGGCACCGCTACAATCATCAATGTAACGGAGGAAGAGGTGGGGGATAGGGCCAGCGTAGCTACAGAAGAGGGATTGTTCAATGTATCCTACAAAGAGGCAGGCATAGCTTGGGCCCATTCAGGTACCCATGACCACCCGCTTTGTTCGTAGGAAATGGGAGTAAAGTGGGCCGTGAAGTTGGTTTGGGATCACTGTATGTTCTTGAAATTCTGGTTGTCTGCATAAGTGTAGAGCTTGGAGATTGTTCTCTCATCATGTTCCTCTTGTAACAGGATTATTTGGTGCTGTTATGTCTCTAATATGGCACCGGGTTCTTGCAATTTCATGTCATTGGGTGTCTGTCCTTGATATTACTGTGGTTCTGCACTGATGTTAATGATTTCTGCTGGATTCCATGTTCCAGAAGTTGAATGTTTTACTTGTATGTTTTATCCATTATTTAACTTGAGTAGTCATATACGCTCACACAAATGAGGAGAAAGAGCAGGCCATTCGTGCCCTTATTCAATAAAATCATGCCAGCTCTGACTACAACCTCAAAACCTAATTGCCACCTATCCCTGATTGACATGCCACCCACTTGCCCATATATTGTCCCTTATGTTTCCTTAGACACATCTTGTACTCCTGCAACTATTGACAAATGGTGACTGGGAAGGGTTGCTTTCACTTGTCTGCCAAACAATAATTCTGCTGATAAAAGAATGGTCGCACTGAGCTGTAGCTTGGGTATAACATTGTGATGTGAAAATCTTGCTTAGTTCGCTGACATTTTTATGATTAAGTAAAATGTACTATATGTTCGATGTAAAGCTAGACCCTTTTTACTGTTCTGTATTTTTGATTATGGACAAAAGTGGGAAAATAACTATTTTAACCCCAAGGAATGTTACAAGATTATTGCCCCTTATAAAGCTAGCTATCTCACCCTCATGATAAGCGCTGTTTACACAACTACTGTTTCATGCTGTAGTGGAATCCTAGTTCGCAGATGAGCTGGATACAAGATGTTCATGGATGAACAGCTTTGGCTAGCAACGGGTAGCTGATTGGTCTGTGCACTAGTGATGGCAAAAGCCTTCTGCCTACCAACAACTTTATGATTGGCTCCCAGGAAGATGCACAGACGAGGTTGTAAATATTTGGGCGATCTCCTCAAAGATAGGAACTGTCTCTTTTCACTCAAGAGAAAAGCATCTCAAACCATAGCCAGTGTATTCTCCTTTCCAGTTGCTATAAACTGTAATAAGTCAAAGACCTTCATAAGTTGGATCCAGTCATCTTGCATCTCCTGAAAACAGATGAAAGTTTCTGGTGAAGGAAGATCAAGAAGCAACATTAGAATCAGCTCAAGAATCATCTCAGCAAACTCTGTAGGTAGGGACCATTGAACTGCTCTCACAACCTTTCCCTCCACCCATAACTATGTCTGTTTGTGTATGTGTGTAGAGGAGAGATTATAAGAGGGAGTTAGAGTTCCAAACAGTAGAGTTATGTGTCATCTTCATAACTGTTTATCTGTAACCAGAATCTGTTTACTTCTTGTTATAGTTACTAGTTCAGTTACTAGTGGTGTACTGCAAGGATCTGTTTTGGGGCCACTGCTGTTTGTCATTTTTATTAATGACCTGGATGAGGGGATAGAAGGATGGGTTAGTAAATTTGCGGATGACACTAAAGACGGTGGAGCTGTAGATAGTGCGGAAGGACGTTGCAGGTTACAGAGGGACATAGATAAGCTGCAGAGCTGGGCTGAGAGGTGGCAAATGGAGTTTAATGCGGAAAAGTGTGAGGTGATTCACTTTGGAAGGAGTAACAGGAATACAGAGGACTGGGCTAATGGTAAGATTTTTGGTAGTGTGGATGAGCAGAGAGATCTCGGTGTCCATGTGCATTGATCCCTGAAAGTTGCCACCCAGGTTGATAGGGTTGTTAGGAAGGCGTACGGTGTGTTAGGTTTTGTTGGTAGAGGGATTGAGTTTCGGAGCCATGAGGTCATGCTGCAGCTGTACAAAACTCTGGTGCGGCCGCACTTGGAGTATTGCGTACAGTTCTGGTCGCCGCATTATAGGAAGGATGTGGAAGCATTGGAAAGGGTGCAGAGGAGATTTACCAGTATGTTGCCTGGTATGGAGGGAAGGTCTTATGAGGAAAGGCTGAGGGACTTGAGGCTGTTTTCAAGAAGTGACTTAATAGAGACATACAAGATGATCAGAGGATTTGATAGGGTGGACTGTGAGAGCCTTTTTCCTCGGATGGTGACGGCTAGCACAAGGGGACATGGCTTTAAATTGAGGGGTGATAGATATAGGACAGATGTCAGAGGTAGATTCTTTACTCAGAGAGCAGTAAGGGCATGGAATGCCTTGCCCGCAGCAGTTGTGTACTCGCCAACTTTAAGGGCATTTAAATGGTCGTTGGATAAACATATGGATGATAAGGGAATAGTGTAGGTTAGATGGGCTTCAGATTAGTTTCACAGGTCGGTGCAACATCGAGGGCTGAAGGGCCTGTACTGTGCTGTAATGTTCTATGTTCTATAGTCATTTTTGTTAAGTACAGAAACCTGTCCAGTGCCTTTCATCAGCCTGGGTCTAAAAGACAGGACCGTGGGGGATTTCTGAATAGTTTAAGAAACTTTTGTGATGATTCTGGACATGACATGGCTTAGTTTCCAGTGTCCTGCCTCTGTGATATGTAACAGCTGATTTGCCATTCGGCCTGTGATGGTGTAGTGCTGCAGTAGTGTCAACTCATCACTTTTCAGTCAGGGTCTTTCCCACTGTGTAGAGGTCAGATGTCCAAAACAACTTTGTGCAGCCTGAAACAGTCTAAAGATTGAACTCAAAGTGCCATCATTGACAACATTTGATGCGTAACTCAGGGTCATGGGAAATTTTCACAACCAAGAAATCATCTCCACACTTGTGTTGAGATCATTTTCAATCTGGGGTCTATGGATACACAAGCAAGGTAATAAAGGCTCTGTGTGGTGACTATCCATATATGTTTAGCATGACCTTTATGTCCTTTGGGTTGTTTCATTGCCTTTATTCATTCTTAACAGGTATGCTGTTTCTCTAGCTAGTGTCATGAATTGACCTATCCTATATCTGCTTAGTGCAATTTCTGTGGGATTTCAAGTTGGAATAATGAATTGTTTGACCTAGAAGATAACACTTTGCAATAGCATGTGATTATCTCATTAAGGCAAAAAGTGTTTTTGAAGCTCAGGAGTGCCTAGAAGTACTCAAGCATAGAGTTTCCACAATTATTGCAATACAAACGCATTGGATGGTTCTTCTTGCAGTTGCTCCACTCACAACTCACATGAGGTCCATGTATAAGATGAAGCTAATACCGATGAGATCTACAAGCAGATCTCGGGAGTTGTACTTTTGGACAGGTTAAATTAAAGATTTAAAGTATGCGATGTGACCATGGAGCTACCAGATTTATAATGTATATCATAGTCATTGCCTTGTACTGTGACAAGCTAACATTATAATTTAGGTGAAGCTCTAGTTAACAATTTAAGTCAGATCACCTCAAATCATTTAAGGTCGGATTCCAGAAAAAACCTTTCTCTTAATAGGTCAATGTGGAACTGTTGTATCCCAGGAATGAAGGCTATTGTTCCCTGTTCAATAGTTGAATGGTTTGCTTAACCTGTTCATAGACTCTTGGAAGCAAAAGCAATGGGATTCCTTTTCTACAGAATGCATACTTAATTCAGTGTCTGAACCCAAAAAATATTGTTCTGAGGTTGTTGACTTGCTTGCCAAGCTGGCTTGTTTTTCTTCAGAAGTTTCATCACCATGCTCGATGACATCATCAGTGGACCCTCTGATGAAGCGATGTTATTCTACTCCGCTTGGAATTTGTACTGTCTGATCCGTTATGATGAACACTGTCATTTCTGGTTTTGATGTGTATGGGTTTGTACATGGGGGGTCCAATTTTATATGTTTGTTGATTGAAGTATGAGTGGAGAATCATGCCTCTAGGCATTCTCATGCGTGTCTATGTTTGACTTGGACTACTATGGTTACCTTGTTCCAGTTAAACTGATGGCCTTCATGTCTGAATGTACAGATATTAAGGAGAGTTTGTTGTGCCGTTTTGCTGCTAGCTGATGTTCATGTATTCTGTTGGTTAGTTTCCTTCCTGTCTGTCCGGTGTAATGTTTGTAGCAGTCGTTGCACGGTATTTTGTAAATGATGTTGGTTCTGCATGTTGTGGGAATGGGGTCTTTAATCCTTGTAAGTGTTAGTCGTGGAGTGGCTGTGGGCTTGTGGGCCACCATGATTCTTAGTGGTCTTCGGAGTCTTGTTGTCAGTTCTGATATGTTCCTGATGTAGAGCAGTGTGGCCAGTTTGTTAGGTCGTACTGTGTCCTCCTGTTTTTGTCTGTTATTGTAGGCACCAGCAGATGAAGTTGCAAGGATATCCGTTTAAAGCGAGGATCTTTAAATGTTCTTCCTCTTTCCTGGTGTAGCTCTGGAGTGTTGCAGTGTGTCCTGGCCCATAGTGTCCTAATGCAGCTTTGTTTGTGGACGTTGGGGTGTTTGCTGTGGAAGTCGAGGAGTTGATCAGTATGGGTTGCTTTTCTGTATCCTGAGGTTTGGAACTCCCCGTTTGTCAGTCGTTCTACGTCAACATCCAGAAACAAAAATTGATTGTTGGTTTCTTCTGCCGGTGTGAATTTAATCCCTGTGAATACACAGTTGATGAAATGATGGGTCTCTTCGAATTTGTCGTGGTTAATAATGACAAATGTGTCATTTGTTCATATGTGTCATAAATTCACAAGGAAAGAGGAAACCAACAACCTACTTCCATTTCTGGACGTTAAGGTGGAACGACTGACAAACGGGGAGTTCCAAACCTCAGTATACAGAAAAGGGACCCATACTGATCAACTCCTCGACTTCCACAGCAACTATCTCAAAGCCAACAAACAAAGCTGCGTTAGGACACTATTTAACTAGGCCAGGACACACTGCGACACTCTAGAGCTACGCAGGAAAGAGGAAGAACAAGATCCTCGCTTTAAATGGATATCCCTGCAACTTCATCCACAGGTGCCTACATAACAGACAACATCAGGAGGACACAGTACGACCTAACAAACTGGCCGCACTGCTCTACATCAGGAACATATCAGAACTGACAACAAGACTCCTAAGACCACGGGGAGTCATGGTGGCCCACAAGCCCACAGCCACTCTACGACAAACACTTACAAGGATTAGAGACCCCATTCCCACATTAGAACCAACGTGGTTTACAAAATACCATGCCATGACTGCCACAAACATTACATCGGACAGACGGGAAGGAAACTAGCCATCAGAATACACGAACATCAGCTAGCAGCAAAACGGCACAACAAACTTTCCCTCATATTGGTACACTCAGACAATGAAGGCCATCAGTTTAACTGGACAAAGTCATCATAGTAGCCCAAGCCAAACATCGACACACACAGGAATTCCTAGAGGCATGGTTCTCCATCCATACTTTAATCAACAAACGTATAGAGTTGGACCCCACATACAAACCCACCCGCATCGAAACCGAAAATGACCGTACTCACCGTAACGGACCGGACAGTTTAAATTCCAAGCGGAGTAGAATAACACCGCTTCATCGGAGGCTCCACTGATGATGTCACTAAGCATGGTGACAAAATGTATGAAGAAAAACAAACCAGCTCAGCGAGCAAGTCAACAACCTCATCCACAACCCGAGCTACAGATCTTTGCCTAAACTTTAAATGTTGTTCTATTGAACATTAATGTCAGATTTTCAACTATTGACCACAAATCCCTCGCCATAAGACCATAAGAAACAGGAACAGGTGTAGGCTGTTTGCCCCCTTGAGCCTGCTCTAACATTCATTATGGTCATGGCTGATCCGACAGTCCTCATGTCTGCTTTCTTATGTTTTCCCCATAACCCTTGATACATCCAACTCTAGTGTCGTTTCCTCTACTGTATAATACAGCTGAAGTATTGACAGTCTTTCAGTCAATGACTTAATGACCTCATCAAATGTACAATCATCCTTCAGCTCAATATGTGGTACTTTGTTTTCCAGAATGTTTTGAAGATGCTGAGGTTTTCTGCACAAAATTCAGTCTGCATGGTGAATAAATGAAAATAAATGTCAACAATGTTGAAGTTCACTTTCATCTTGTGAGTTGGTATTGTGTTACTGCCCTCTGGCTCACTAGGATCAGGATAGATGCCAGTGTCTGACTATATTGAACTGAAAATGTTGCTCTATTGTACAATGATGTCAGATTTCTGAGCTTGGTGTTGGATCCTGTGTTGGTGGGGCCAACTCTTTCCACTTGTATGGCTATAAGTTTATTAGTACATAATGCTGAAGAACATTAGCACTCATTTCCGTACCAATGTTTCCCAGGCTTCAACGATTATTCAATGTGAAAAGTGGCAAATATGGACGGTATAAAAGTTCAATTGTCTGTATAGAATGCCTACTCACTATGTGTTAATGCTCTTGGCGTTCATGTCATCCAGCATTGCTGCCTTGACGAGAAGATTTTGGATTTTGTGAAATTTGGTAGTCTCACTTGTTTACTGGGCCTGTATTGACTTGATTTGGTCTTTTCAGTTCTAGCCTTGGGTTCCTGCATTGGTACTTCCAGAATCTGATCCCATATGCTTTACATGTGTCCTGGAAAGCTACTATTCTGCATACGTGTGTGTGACCGCTCCAATCAACTAGCTTACTAAGTTCATTTATACTGACTACCCCACTGATGGTAGACATAGTGCATGGAGCCTGTAAACTCTGTATCATAATGAGAACCTCTGGGTTAATCCAGCTTGGTGAATCCAGTTTGTAATCAGCTTTGATTGGGTCAAAACATGTCACAAGCAAAATGATTCCAACAGACTGATAGGTCTCTGAAGATTCACAATCACTTGCCTTATTTCGGCATTAGCTCGAAATCTGATCAATCATTGAGTTGTATTCTAAAATGTCATAAAATTTAAATATTGGGTGGAAATACTGAACTTAATATTAATTGATCTTCTAGTGTCGTCCATATTTTGAGATTATCTATCGGTAGTGCTGATATGTTCAGTCTGTGGAGATTTTTGTTTTCCTGTAGCTGTTTTAAGTCTGATGGCTCATTTGTCTGTTCTGGATACAGCCATGTTCAGTCCCATCCATTGCCTGAAACAATTTAACTCAATACGGAAGCTTTCAATTCAGGAATGGAAATGTTTTTGGAATCCTGTCAGTATTTGTCAGTTTCAATGACATTTGTGGCAGGAACAAATATTCAGCTGTTGGACCCAGAGACCAGGGAAAAGCATGGATCAGTTCTCTAACAATCTTTATGGGCTGGCAGAAAATTGCATAATGAGAGGTTGAAGGCAGGATGAATTCATGACTACATCATGGACATGAGTTTCAAATGAGGCCTTGTCCGGACTTTAACGACGCAGATAGCATTTCACAGTCAAGAATGTGGTGAAAATAGTGAGGCTAATAAAATTTCGGAGCCAGAGCAAGGTACTTGTTTGAATGGAAAATGTAGTGCCTTGGGCAAAAATCAAGTGAGGTAGTTAAGCACATAGGTACATGGGAATAAGCACACGAACAGTGCATCCTGCCAAAATGGTGAAAAGCACACCAAATATTTTAAGGTTATTCCTTTATTTTTCTACTTTTATGCTAAGAAGACTGTAGGGCTGAGCTTTTGAGCTTGCTTCTTAATTTTTCTATTTCTGTAGCTAAGGTTTTGTATCTAGGTAATTTGTACTGAGGATAGAGCCATGTGCAGCTATAATTTTCACTGCAGTCTTGTACCCTGTTCTTGAATACACGTGACAATAAAACCTAAAATCTAAATTTCATTTTGAAATGTCAGAGATGTGAGCGTTCCGGTCATCCAGTTATAGGAAGGATATTATTAAACTAGAGAGGGTTCAGAAGAGATTTACCAGGATATTGCCTGTGGAAGGTTTGGAAGGTATGGAAGGTTTGAGTTATAAAGGAAGGCTGGATAAGCTGGGACGTTTTTCACTGAGCGTGGGAGGTTGAGAAGTGACCTGATAGAAGTTTATAAAATAATGAGGGGTATAGATAGGGTTAATGGTAGTTGTCTTTCCCTTAGGGTGGGAATTTCAAGACTAGGGGGCACATTTTTAAGGTGAGGGCGAAAAATTTAAAAAAGACATGAGGGGCAAATTTTTTACACAGAAGGTGGTTCGCATGTAGAATGAACTTCCTGAGGAAGTGGTGACGTGGATGAAATTATAACATTTATAAAACATTTGGACAAGTACATGAGTAGGACAAATTTAGAGGGATATGGGCCAGGTGGGACTAGATTAGTTTTGGATTATGTTAAGGAAGGGTCTGTTTACATGTTGTATAACTCTATGACCCTATAACAAGCCACATAAACATGAAAACAGTCCAGCAGGAGGAATGCACCGTGTCACAAGTCTGGAAAAGTATGTCAATTTTGGAAAAATGCACATCTTTCAAAAGCACTTTACAGTAAAACAAAACGATGAGTAGATTCTAAAGATGGAAATACCACAAGACCAGAAACGAATCTTTTTTCTGAGACAGCAATCAGTCTGGAAATAAACATTGGGGTGAGAAACCAAAAGTAGATTGTGACAATATGGAGTTTAATCTTCAGACTGAGCCTTGTCTCAGTGTTATCACATTAGTTTCAATGGCTTAAAAAGATCAATTGCTGCCATTCTCAATGAAAACCTAGTGGAACAGCTTTGAAAATAAAAGCTTAGATACAGGGGAAGAGAAATCGTGGAATCTCTTTATGTCATTCAGAATCAAAAATGCTCTTGATTAAGCAGAAAGGCGTGCTTTAAATTGAAACTAATTGACAAAGCTATATGAAATTGCAGTTGGAAATGAATTTTGAAAAAATTTCCCAAAATTGTTCAGAGGTTTGGGGAAATTGATGACACAGTTCCACATTACCCTAAGGGATAATACAAAACCAATCTACTTATATACACCAATTCTTTGATAAAGTTAAAGAAGAAATTGATCCTATGCTTAGACAAAAAGTCACTTCACTGGTTGCTATGCCAACAAGACGGTGTTCAGGTATAGTTACAGAGACAAAATCAAATTATTTGATACAATTTGCATGCATCTAATTCAATTGGATATACTGATGCACTGATAGATTTATGCAATGGCTTCAGTGGATAAAGGTCTAACAAAACTAGATATGAGAACTTTATTCACCAAACTAACTGGTAACAGTGGATTTTGGTAACAAATTCTAGATGAAGACTTCAGAAAGCTGATTATGTTTATTGCATCTTTTAGGTTTTATTGCTTTAGCAGATTATCCTTTGGGATCTTATTTGCCCCAATTTTTTCAAAAGCAATGTCAAATGTTGTAGTAGACATTGAAGGGGTAATATCGCACATGGACGACATACTGATACTCGAGAGGCTGCAAAACAAAAACAGGATCAAATCATGAGAACAGTGAAGGAAGTGCTTCAGAATGCAGAGGAAGTATCGAAGGAGAATTGCAAGTTTGTACAACTGAGAATAAAGTTCTGTATCCAAGCTAGAGCAATCATTGAACTTCCAACATAAAGAAACTACAGAGCTTCCTTAGTGAATCAAATAACAAAGCTTTTACCAAAACTTAGCAGGAGTCGAAGAACCTTTAGGATAAGCATTATGCTAAGGTCAGCAATGATGGAATTTTAACCAGAAAAAAATCAAGCAACTTCTGACAAAATCAAGTGACTCCTGATAACATCAGCAATTCAAGCATACCATCTATCAACCATAGTAGCTGATGTTTTTTCAACAGGATTGGGGTCAATCAGTCCATTATACCTCTAGATCGCTTACTGAAATGGAACAATGTTATTCTATGATTGAGGATAGTCTTTGGCAGTAATGTGGGAGTAAATTTCTCAGATTACATAATGATCTCACAGTTTAAGGTAGAAAACAGCTGTTAACAGGCCATTCTGTGATTTGCATGTCCTGAGCTATGTGAGAAATCCTGGATGCTCCAGGTGATCTGGGTGATGTCGTGTGCAGGAGGTGCCTCCAGCTAAACCAACTTGCGCCCTGGTTTTTTGGACCTAAGGTGCCAGCTGGGGGCACCACAGCGCATTCAGGAGGCTGAGATGGTCATGGATAGTACACTTCAGGATGTGGTCACCCTGCAGCTTAAGGAAGTGCAGGCAGCTAGTGAGGAAACCCCCGGGTACATGATGATAGTGACAGGTCATCTATGGCAGTCAGTCAGAGCCAAGGCTATGGATGTGTGGGTTGTCCTGCTTAGTGGGGGGCAGTGTGTAAGGTGGGAGACGCAGAAAGGTGGAAGAGCAATAATGTCACAAGATCCATTAGTCAGGTGTGGTCAGTTCTACGGCCATACATGAGACTCTAAGATGGCATGTTGCCTCAAAGGTGGCAGGATCAAGGAAGCCATGGGATAGCCACAGGGTCTTCTGAAGGAGGAGGGTGAACAGCCAGAGGTTAAGGTCTATGTTGGAAGAAAGCGAAATGAGGTCTTATATGTAGACTTTAGGGAGTTGGGTAGGAATTTGAAAAGCAGGAATTCAGAAGTAGTAATCTCCAGTGTGAAGACAGTAGTGAATATAGAAATAGAGGTGTATAGCAATGAATGTGTGGCTGTTGAGACAGTGCAGGAGGGACGGCTCTAGATTCCAGAGGTATTGGGATTGTTTCTGGGGAGGGAGAACCTGTATGGATTGGACAGGTTACAATTGAACAGGAGTGGGACCAGCAGGGACGGTTGATAATGCTGTTGGGGTGGATTTAAATTGGATTGGCAGGGGGATGGGAACTGACAAGTAGTTCAGAAGGGAGAGAAGCTGAGACGGAATTAAAAATCAAAACACGGGTAAGTTTGGTGAACCGAGAGAACATAGGCTAGATAAGAACGAAGGAAGACTCGCCAACTTTAAGGGCATTTAAATGGTCGTTGGATAAACATATGGATGATAATGGAATAGTGTAGGTTAGATGGGTTTCAGATTGGTTTCACAGGTCGGCGCAACATCGAGGGCCGAAGGGCCTGTACTGCGCCTGTACTGTAATGTTCTATGTTCTATGAGACTTAGCAAGGATAAATAAAATTTATTTTAATCAAAGAAGAACGAAGAATAAGACAGAGAATCTGAGGGCACAGGTAGGTACTCGAGACTATGATATCATAGCAATGAGACTCAATATTGATCAAGGAATCAGTTATAGCAATGAGGAGGGATGATATATGGCTAGATGACTAGAAATAAAAAACATAAAAAGAGGCAAACACGCTAGTGGGTATGTACAATAGACTATTAATCAGCCAGGGAGAAATAGAGGATTAAATATGCAATCAATTTTCAGTGAGGCATTGAGTAATTAGGTAGTAATATTAAGAGATTTAAACAACTAAAATATTAACTGGAATAGTTTCAATGTACAAAGTAGGGAGGCAGCAACATTTTTAAATTGCATCCAGGAGATCATTTTTCAGCCAGTATACAAAAACCCAACTAGTTTTGAACCTAATATTTGGAATTGAGGCCAGATATTTGGAAGGAATATCAAAGGATCCAGTCGTCGATTTCGAGAAGCAGAGAGGAGGTCACACCTCCGTCTGCATCAATGTTGCTGAGGTGCTAAGGTGAAGATGGTTGAGACTGTCAAGTTCCTGGGAGTGATGATCACCGAAAATCTGTCTGGGTCCGCCCACATCTAAGCAATGGTCAAGAAAGCACACCAGCACCTCTGCTTCCTCAGAAAGCTAAGGAAATGTCCACAATGACTCTTTCGAATTTTCATAAATGTACCACAGAAAGCATCCTATCCGGATGCATCATGGCTTGGTATGACAACTGCTCGTCTCAAGATTGCAAGAAACTACAGAGAGTCATGAACTCAGCCTCGTCCATCACACAAACCAGCCTTCTATCCATTGATTCCATCTAAACTTTGCGTAGCCTCAGCAAAACAACCAGCACAATCAAAGACCCCTTCCACCCCACTATACTCTCTTCCACCCTCTTCCGTCAGGCAGAAGATATAAAAGTTTGAATAACCCCAAGTACAAACAGATTTACAAACAACTTCTCCCTGCTGTTATGAGACTTTTGAACAGACCTTTCAAATGTTAATTCTGGTCTCTCTCCCTCGACACCTTCTCTGCTTCTGTAACACTGTATTCTGCACTCTGTTCTGCTGCTTGGTGCACTTCGTATGGTACCACCTGCCTATTTAGCACACAAAACAACACTTTTCACTGAGATAGCAAGGTGTAGAGCTGGATGAACACAGCAGGCCAAGCAGCATCATAGGAGCAGGAAGGCTGACGTCTTGGGTCGAGACCCTTCATCAGAAATAGGGGAGGGGTTCTGAAATAAATAGGGAGAGAGGGGGAGGCAGATAGAAGATGGATAGAGGAGAAGATAGGTGGAGAGGAGACAGACAAGTCGAAGAGGCGGGGATGGAGCCAGTAAAGGTGAGTATAGGTGGGGAGGGAGGGAGGAGATAGGTCAGTCCAGGGAGGACGGACAGGTCAAGGGGGCGGGATGAGATTAGTAGGTAGGAAATGGGACTGCGGCTTGAGGTGGGCGGAGGGGATAGGTGAGAGGAAGAACAGGTTAGGGAGGCGGGGATGAGCTGGGCTGGTCTTGGGATGCGGTAGGGGGAGGGGAGATTTTGAAGCTTGTGAAATTCACGTTGACACCATTGGGCTGCAGGGTTCCCAAGCAGAATTTGAGTTGCTGTTCCTGCAACCTTCGGGTGGTATCTTTGTGGCACTGCAGGAGGCCCACTGTGGACATGTCGTCTGAGGAATGGGAGGGGAAGTTGAAATTGCTCGCGACTGGGAGGTGCAGTTGTTTATTGTGAACTGAGAGTAGGTGTTCTGCAAGGTGGTCCCCAGGTCTCCGCTTGGTTTCCCCAATGTAAAGGAGGCCACAATGGGTACAGCGGATGCAGTATACCACATTAGCAGATATGCAAGTGAACATCTGCTTGATGTGGAAAGTCTTCTTGGGGCCTGGGATTGGGGTGAGGGAGGAGGTGTGGGGGCAGGTGTAGTACTTCCTGCGTTTTGCAGGGAAACGTGCCCCGTGTGGTGGGGCTGGAGGGGAGCATGGAGCGGACAGGGGAGTCACAGAGAGAGTGGTCCCTCCGGAAAGCAGATAAGGGTGGGGAGGGAATAATGTCTTTGGTGGTGGGGTCGGATTGCAGATGGCAGAAGTGTCGGAGGATAATGTGTTAGATCCGGAGATTGGTGGGGTGGTACATGAGGACGAGGGGGATTCTTTTTTGGTTGTTATTGCGGGGACGGCGTGTGAGGGATGAATTGCGGGAAATGCGGGAGACACGGTCGAGGTCGACCACTGCGGTGGGGGGGGAGGTTGTGGTCCTTGAAGAACAAGGACATCTGAGAGTGGAATGCCTCATCCTGGGAGCAGATGCGGCGGAGGCGAAGGAATTGAGAATAGGAGATGGCATTTTTGCAGGAAGGTGGGTGGGAGGAGGTGTATTCTAGGTACCTGTGGGAGTCAGTGGGCTTGAAATGGATATCGGTTTCTAGGTGGTTGCCCGAGATGGAGACAGAGAGGTCCAGGGAGGTGAGAGAAGTGTTAGAGATGGTCCAGGTGAGCTTAAGGTTGGGGTGGAAGGTGTTGGTGAAGTGGATGAACCATTCGAGCTCCTCGTGGGAGCACGAGGCGGTGCCGATACAGTCATCCATGTAACGGAGGAAGAGGTGGGGTTTAGGGCCAGTGTAGGTACGGAAGAGCGATTGTTCCACGTAACCTACAAAGAGGCAGGCATAGCTTGGGCCCATGTGGGTACCCATGGCCACCCCCTTTGTCTGTAGGAAGTGGGAGGAATTGAAAGAGAATTTGTTGAGGGTGAGGACGAGTTCAGCTAAGCGGTTGAGGGTATCAGTGGAAGGGGACTAGTCAGGCCTGCGGGACAGGAAGAAGCGGAGGGCCTTTAGGCCATCTGCATGGGGAATGCAGGTGTATAGGGACTGGACATCCATAGTAAAAATGAAGTGTTGTGGACCGGGGAATTGGAAGTTCTGGAGGAGGTGGAGGGCGTGTGTGGTGTCACGGACATAGGTAGGGAGTTCCTGGACCAAGGAGGAGAAAATGGAGTCGAGATTGGTGGAGATATGTTCGGTGGTGCAGGAGCAGGCGGAGACAATGGGTCGACCAGGGCATTCAGGTTTGTGGATTTTGGGAAGGAGATAGAAGCGGGCGGTGCGGGGTTGGGGAACGATGAGGTTGGAGGCTATGGGTGGGAGGTCACCTGAGGTGATGGGGTTGTAGATGGTTTGGGAGATGATGGTTTGGTGCTTGGGGGTGGCGTCATGATCCAGGGGGTGGTAGCAGGAGATGTCGGAGAGTTGGCACATGGCCTCAGCAATGTAGAGGTCAGTGCGCCATACTACAACTGCACCTCCCTTGTCCGTTAGTTTTGTGGTGAGGTTGGGATTGGAGCGGAGGGAGCGGAGGGCTGCATGTTTTGCGGGCGAAAAGGGGGTGGCCATGGGTACCTGCATGGGCCCAAGCTATGCCTGCCTCGTTGTAGGTTACGTGGAACAATCACTCTTCCGTACCTACACTGGCCCTAAACCCCACCTCTTCCTCCGTTACATGGATGATTGTATCGGCGCCGCCACGTTCTCCCACGAGGAGCTCGAACAGTTCATCCACTTCACTAACACCTTCCACCGCAACCTTAAGCTCACCTGGACCATCTCTAACACTTCTCTCACCTTCCTGGACCTCTCTGTCTCCATCTCAGGTAACCACCTCGAAACCGATATCCATTTCAAGCCCACCGACTACCACAGCTACCTAGAATACACCTCCTCCCACCCAGCTTCCTGCAAAAATGCCATCCCCTATTCCCAATTCCTTCACCTCCGCCGCACCTGCTCCCAGGATGAGGCATTCCACGCCCGTTTATCTCAGATGTCCTCGTTCTTCAAGGAACCCAACTTACCCCCTCAGTGGTCGAGAGCGCCCTCGACCGTGTCTCCCGCATTTCCCACAACTCATCCCTCACACGCCGTCCCCGCAATAACAACCAAAAAAGAATCCCCCTTGTCCTCACGTACCACCCCACCAACCTCCGAATCCAACGCACCATCCTCCGACACTTCCGACATCTGCAATCCGACCCCACCACCAAAGACATTTTTCCCTCCCCAACCCTTATCTGCTTTCCGGAGGGACCACTCTCTCCGTGACTCCCTTGACTGCTCCACACTCCTCTCCAGCCCCACCACACCCAGCACTTTTCCCTGCAAAACGCAGGAAGTGCTACACGTGCCCCCACACCTCCCCCCTCACCCCAATCCCAGGCCCCAAGAAAGACTTTCCACTTCAAGCAGATGTTCACCTGCACATCTGCTAATGTGGTATACTGCATCCGCTGTACCCGTTGTGGCCTCCTCTACATCGGGGAAACCAAACGGAGACTTGGGGACCGCTTTGCAGAGCACCTACACTTGGTTGCAATAAACAACTGCACCTCCCAGTCGCGAACTATTTCAACTTCCCCTCCCATTCCTCAGACGACATGTCCACCGTGGGCCTCCTGCAGTGCCACAACGATGCCACCCGAAGGTTGCAGGAACAGCAACTCGTATTCAGCCTGGGAACCCTGCAGCCCAATGATATCAATGCAGATTTCACAAGCTTCAAAATCTCCCCTCCCCCTACCACATCCCAAAACCAGCCCAGCTCGTCCCCGCCTCCCTAACCTATTCTTCTCCTCACCTATCCGTTCCTCCTACCTCAAGCTGCACCTCCTTTTCCTACCTACTAACCTCATCCCGCCCCCTTGACCTGTCCGTCCTACCTGGACTGACCTATCTCCCCCCTCCCTCCCCACCTACACTCACCTTTACTGGCTCCATCCCCGCCTCTTTGATTTGTCTGTCTCCTTTCCATCTATCTTCTCCTGTATCCATCTTCTATCCGCCTCCCCCCTCTACCTATTTATTTCAGAACCCCCTTCCCCTCCCCCATTTCTGATGAAGGGTCTCGACCCAAAACGTCAGCCTTCCTGCTCCTATGATGCTGCTTGGCCTGCTGTGTTCATCCAGCTCCACACCTTGTTATCTCGGATTCTCCAGCATCTGCAGTTCCTATTATCTCTAACACTTTCCACTGTATCTCAGTACATGTGACAACTATAAATCAAACCCAAACTCAAACATGTCAATATGGAAGCATTTTGGAACAAGTGATCAAACTTCAGTTAGATTTAAGATCAATGTTGAAAAAGATAAGGATAGGCTGGGAACAAATGTTTTAATTTAATGGATATAATTTAGACCAAGAGGACCAGGGACACCTACTTGCAGACATAATTCTGTCAGAGCCAAAAGAGGTTTTCAGAGAGGAAATAGTGAGAGTACAGGACATATATTTTCCCGTAAATACAAAACCAGAACCAAGACAGGAGAACCCTGGCTGTCAAGTAGCATAAAGATTAGAATTCACAAAGCTTATGGCAAACACCAAGGTTCAAAATGAGAGATAAAAGGTACTGCAGATGCTGGAGAATCCGAGATAACAAGCATGGGGCTGGATGAACACAGCAGGTCAAGCAGCATCATAGGAGCAGGAAAACTCGACGTTTCGGGCCTAAACCCTTCATCAGAAATGGGGGAGGGGAAGAGGGTTCTGAAATAAATAGGGAGAGAGGGGGAGGCGGATAGAAGATGGATAGAGGAGAGGATAGGTGGAGAGGAGGCAGAGAAGTCGAAGAGGCGGGGATGGAGCCAGTAAAGGTGAGTGTAGGTAGGGGGGTAGGGAGGAGATAGGTCAGTCCAGGGAGGACGGACAGGTCAAGGGGGCGGGATGATGTTAGCAGATAGGAG
>JAHRHZ010000026.1:37287994-37312761 GCA_024137785.1 Ginglymostoma cirratum
GGGACGGGGCGTGAGGGATGTGTTCCGGGAAATGCGGGAGACACGGTCGAGGGCGTTCTCGACCACTGTGGGGGGGAAGTTGCGGTCCTTGAAGAATGAGGACATTTGAGATGTGCGGGATTCAAAATGACATAGTTCCTGGAGGATGGAGGATAGAGGAAAAGTGGAAAAGAAATTGAGAAAGCTAAGACAGTGTATACAAAAACTTTGGCAAGTAAAATAAAGGAATACTCAAAGAGATTTTTAAGTATAAAAAGAGGAAGAGAATAAATAGGGAAAGAATCAGATCCATTCAAGACTATAGTGGTTAACTGTTTGTGGAGCTGGAAGAAATGAGTACAGTCCTTAATGACCACTTTGTGTCAGTCTTCACAATTGGAAATGGATAATGAAGGTGTAGACATCAGAGTGGGAGACTGAAATATTAGAAGAAATTAACATTAAGAGGAAGAAGACTCTCGAGGCCTAGCAGTCTCAAAAGTGGATAAATCCACAGGCCTGGATGAGATGTATCCCAGAATGCTGAGGGAGACAAGGGAGGAGATATCAGAAGTGCTGGCTGCAACTCTTAAATCCTCTCTGGCCACTATAAAGTTGCCAGAGGATTGTAGAACTGCTACAGTTGTCCTTTCATTTAAAAAAGAAGCAAGATAGACCAGGAAATTATATTGAATTCATTTTAACTTTGGTTTTGGGGAAATTATCAGAAAGAGTTCTGAGGGACAAAATATATATGCTGTTGAAAAGACAAAGATTAGTTCAGGATTGATTTGTTAAGGAATGGCTACGTTGAACAAATTTGCTCAAGTTTTTTGAAGTGGTCGTCAGAAATGTTGATGAGAATGATGCACTTAATGTGGTCTGCTCGGACTCTAGCAAGGTTTTTGATAAGATCTCTCATAGTATCCCTACAGCATGGAAGCAGGCCATTCAACCTATCAAGTCCACACCACCCCTCCGAAGAGCATCCCAACCAGCCCCACCCGATTACCCTAACTCCCGCAGCCAATTCACCTAACCTGTACATCTTTTGACTGCAGGAAAAAACCTGGACAACACGAAGGAAACCCACACACAGGGAGAAAGTGCAAACTCCGCACAGACAGTTACTCAAGGGTGGAATCAAACCCAGGTCCCTGGCACTGTGAGGCAGCGGTGTTAACCACTGAACCACTGTACATAGCACAGTATCATTGCAGTCTCATTATAGAATGGTTGCAAAAGCAAAATCCCATGGGATATAAGGCATTGGATCGAACCTTGGCTGAGGGGCTGGAAGCAGATGTTGATGGTCAAAGGATGTTTATGCGACTGTAAGTCTGTTACCATTGGGGTTTTGCAGTGTTGGGCCCCTTGCTGTTTTTGTCATATGTTCATAGAATTCCTACAGTGTGGACACAGGCCCTTCGGCCCAACAAGTCCACACTGCCCCTAAGTGCATCCCACCCAGACCCATCCCTCTTAACCCACCTAATCTACACAGCTCTGAACACTATGGACAATTTAGCATGGCCAATCCAACTAAACCGCACATCTTTGGACCGTGGGAGAAAACCAGAGCATCCGGAGGAAACCTACGTAGACACAGGGAGAATGTGCAAACTCCACACAGTCACCTGATGGTGGAATTAAACCCGGGTCCCTGGCGTAGTGAGGCAGCAGTGTTAACCACTGAGCCACCGTGCTGCCCATTAATGATATGGATTTACACATAGGGGATATAATCAAGTAGATCACAGACGACATGAACATTATAGGTGGCAAATTATGAGGAGATAGCTATAAACTGCAGACGGATATCAATGTGCGAGTCTGCTCATTGCTCTGCAACTGGATCCTTGCCATCCTGAACCATAGACTGCGATTAGTAAGGGTAGGCAACAACACCTCCTCCACAATAATCCATAACACCAGTGCCCTGTAAAGCTGTATACTCAGCCCCTTACTGTACTCTTTATACACTCATGACTGTGTGGCAAAATTAAGCTCTAACTCCTTGCAAATTTGCTGATGACACTACTGTAAAGGGTCAGATTTCAAGCTACAATGAGACAGAATACAGGAAAGAGATAAAGAGCTTACTATAGAGACAACAATCTCTCCCTTAATGTCAGCATAATGAAGGGGGTGGTCATCGACTTCAGGAAACAGAGTGGAGGACATGCCCTTGTCTGTTTTGATTGTGCTGAGGTGAAGGTGGTTGAAAGCTTCATGTCCGTAGGAGTAAGTATCGCCAACAATCTACCTGGTCCATCCGTACTGACACTACAGTGAAGAAAGCAGACCAACTTCCTCAGAAGTTTAAGGAAATTCAGCATCTCCAAAATAGCTCTTACCAATTTTTGTAGATGCACCAGAGAAAGCATCCTATCCGAATGCATAACAACTTATTATAGCAACTGCTCTGCCCAAGACCACACAAAATTACAGAGAGTGGTGAACGCAGCCTTCCTTCTATTGACTCTGTGTACACTTCCCGCTGCCTCAGGAAAGCAGCCAACATGAACAAAAATCCGTCTCACCTGGTTATACTCTCTTCAACCCTCTTCCATCGGGCGGAAGATAGAAATGCTTGAAAACGCATGCCAACAGATTTAAGAACAGCTTTTTCCCTTCTGTTATCAGATTTACAAATGGACTTCTCTTATATAGGAGTTGATCTTTCTCTGCATCTTCTCTGTAGCTGTAACACTATATTCTGCATTCATTCTATTACCCTGATGTACGTATGTAAGGTATGATCTGTCTAGTTAGCATGCAAAACAATACTTTTCACTGTGTTTTGTTAAATGTGACAATAATAAACGAAATCAAAACATATCAATTGGTCAGGTGAGCTGTGCAGTAACAAATGGAATTCAACCTTGAAAAATATGAGGTAATGCACTTAGATAAAGCCAGCAAAACAAGGGACCATGGGAAGAAGTACTGATGATCAGACGGATCTTGATCTGTATCTCCACAGTTTTCTGAAGGCAACAGAACAGATAGATAAGATAGTAAGAAGTCAGATCGATTACTTGCCTTTATTAGCTGAGGCAAGAGCAAGGAGTTTAAGTTGGAATTATATAAAATGTAGGTTCAGTCACAGTTGGAGCACAATACGCAGTTCTGGTCAGGACATTATAGGAAGGATGTGGTTGCACTAGAGGTGGCCTGAAGGAGATTCACCAGGTTGCTGCTTGGGCTGCAGTGTCTGGGTTTTGGAGAAAGTTTAGATAGACTAGGATTATTGCCCTGATATAAGTGTGTCTATGGAGCATTGATTAGTTGGATAGGAAGGCATGGTTTCTATCAGTAGAGAGGTCCATAACCTGGGGCCATATTTTTAAAGTAAGAGATTGAGACTAAGAAGCGAGTTGAGAAAAATTTCTTTCACCAGGGGGTGGTGAGACTCTGCAACTCACTGCCTGAAAAAGTGATTAGTTAGAAAGTCTTAAAACATTTTAGACATTTCAGTCCAAGGATGTGCAGGTTAGGTGGATTGGCCAATTTAAATTGCCTCATAGTGTCTGGGGATGTACAGGTTAAGTGGATTAGCCATGGACTATGCAGGGTTGCAGGGATAGGATTCGGGGGTGGGCCTGGGTGGGATGTTCTTCGGAGGGTCATGCAGACTCGATGGGCCAAGTAGCCTGCTTCCACAGTGTAGGGATTCTATCATTTCTATGATTTCTATTCAGTTCTGTCACCACAGCCTGCTATGTGCCAAAACATAGTAAACGGGATTAGTATAGTCAGATCTCTGTTGATCAGCACAGGCACGGTGCAGTTGGATGGGCTTCTTCATTGTTGTAGATGAAAGGGAGAGGGAAATATAAAATCAGAAGTGATTATAATGATCATTGTCAAACTGAAAGCCACAGACTCCTAATAGTCCACTGAGTGAAATAAACTGATAGTGTTTAGCAAGGGGTCACCTTGAATGGTTGGAGAGGGAGCTGGAATGACCTGTGAAGGAGTATGTTTGCCACATGTGCAGTGCAGACTGCTTTGTGGAGAGGTTAGAGTCACTAAATCTCTTTATGTGCTAATAAAATGCTTTATCTTTGAGGGGCGCACGCATGGAGGAGCATTGAGAGTTGCCTGAAGATTACTATATCTCTAGGTGATCTGTAAGTAAATATCTGCTGGGTAAAAGCTTTATTAAATCAGTCTTTGCATGCAACAGTTTCATATTATCTCTGTTACATCACATTATAATTTAGATAGCTGATCATTATTACTAATTCATTTGAAAAGGGTTCTTCAACCAAATAAATTTGAGAACGAGCAATCAGAATAGTGTGTTGCCTCCCTGGTGCCAGGATCAAGGATATCTCAGAGATGGTGCAGAATATTCTCAAAGGGGAGAGACACCAGCAGGAGGTCATTGTACACATTGGAACTAAAGACATAGGAAGAGAAAAGGATGAGATGCTGAGAGAATATAGGAAGTTAGGCAGGAATTTAAAAAGGAGGTCCTTGGGGGTAGTAATATCTGGATTACTCCCAGTGTTACAAGCTAGTGAGGGTAGGGATGGGAGGATAGAGCAGATGAATGTGTGGCTGAGGAGCTGGTGCAGGGGAGAAGGATTCACATTTTTGGATCATTGGAATCTCTTCATGGGTAGAAGTGACCTGTATAAGAAGGGCGGATTGCAGTTAAATTGGAAGGGGACTAATATACTGGCAGGGAGACTTGCTAGAGCTGCTCGGGAGGATTTATTCTAGTGGGTTGGGGGGTGGGTGGGGGAGGTGGTGCCAGAACCAGGGAGATAGTGAGGAAAGAGAGCAGTCTGAGATTGATACAGTTGGAAAAGGGAGCAAGTCAAACAGTCAGGGCAGGCAGGAACAAAACAGAGAATGAGGTAGGATTGATAAATTAAACTGTATTTGTTTCATGCAAGAGGCCTGACAGGTAAGGCAGATAAACCCAGGGCATGGTTGGGAACATGGGACTGGGAAATAATAGCAAATACAGAGGCGTGACTCAGGGATGTGCAGGATTAGCAGCTTAATATTCCAGGGCATAGATGCTGTATGAAGGATATCAAGGGGGGCAAGAGAGGGTTGGGGGGGAAGCGGTGATTTTGATTAGGATATTATTATGGCTGTACTTAGGGAGGATATTCCTGGATATACATCCAGGGGAGTTGTTTAGTTGGAACTGAGAAATAAGAAAGGCATGATCACCTAATTGGGATTGTACTATAGACCCTCCAGTAGTCAGTGTGAAATTGAGAAACAAGTTTGTAAGGAGATCTCAGTTATTTGTAAGAATAATAGGGTTGTTATGGTAGGGGATTTTAACACAGACTTGGACTGCCATTGTGTTAAGGGCTTGAATGGAGAGGAATTTGTTAAACTTATACAAGAAAATTTTCTGATTCAGTATGTGGATAGAGGTGGTGCAAAACCTGACCTACTGTTGGGAAATAAGGCAGGGCAGTGACTGAGGTGTCAGTGGAGGAACACTTTGGGGCCAGTGACCATAATTCTATCAGTTTTAAAATAGTGATGGAATAGGATAGACCGGATCTAAAAGTTAAAGTACTAAATTGGAGGAAAGCCAATTTTGATAGTTTTAGGAAAGGACTTTCAAAAGTTGTTTGGGGCCAGATGTTTGCAAGTAAAGGGACAACTGGAGAATGGGAAGCATTCAAAAATGAGAGAATGAGAGTCTAGGGACAGTATGTTCCTGTTAGGGTGAAGGGCAGGGCTGGTAGGTGTAGGGAATGTTGGATGACTAGAGAAATTGAGATTTTGTTCAAGAAAATGAAGGAAGCATATGTCAGGTATAGACAGCAGAAATCGAGTGAATCCTTAGAAGAGTATAAAGGCAGCAGGGGTATACATAAAGGGGAAATTAGGAGGGCAGAAAGGGGACATGAAATAGCTTTGGCAAATAGGGTTAAGGAGAATCCAAAGGGATTTTATAAATACATAAGGACAAAAGGGTATCTAGGGAGACAATAGAGCCCCTTAAAGATCAGCAAGGCAACCTGTATGTGGAACCGCAGGAGATGGGGGAAATACTAAATGAATATTTGCATCAGTGTTTACTGTGGAGAAGGATATGGAAGATAGAGAACATGGGCAAATAAATCTTGCAAAGTGTCCATGTTACAGAGGAGGAGGTGCTGGATGGCTTAAAGCTCATAAAGTTGAATAAATCCCTGGGACCTGATCAGGTGTACCTTAGAACTCTGTGGAAAGCTGGGAAAGAGATTGCTGGGGCCCTTGCCGAGATGTTTGCATCATCAAAAGCCACAGGTGAGGTGCCAGAAGACTGGAGGCTGGCTAATGTGGTGTGACTATTTAAGAAAGGTGGTAAGGAAAAACCAGGGAACTATAGACCGGTGAGCCTGACATTGGTGGTGGGCAAGTTGTTGGAGGGAATCCTGAGGGACAGGGTTTACATGTATTTGGAAAGGCAAGGACTGAATAGGAATAGTCAACATTGCTTTGTGTGTGGGAAATTGTGTCTCACTAACTTGACTGAGTGTTTTGAAGAAGTGACGAGGAGGATTAATGAGGGCAGAGCAGTGGAAATGATCTATCCAGACTTCAGTAAGACATTCAACAGGGTTCCTAATGGTAGACTGGTTAATAAGCTTAGATCACATGGAATACAGGGACAACTAGCTTTTTGGACACAAAACTGGGTTGAAGATAGAAGACAGGGGATTGTGGTGGTGGGCTGTTTTTCAGATTGGAAGCCTGTTACCAGCGGTGTGCCACAAGGATCGGTGCTGGGTCCATTTCTTTGTGTCATTTATATAAATGATTTGGATGTGAACATAGGAGGTATGGTTAATAAGTTTGCAGATGACACTAAACTTGAAGGCAGAGGGTACAGTGAAGAAGGTTAACTCAGAGTACAACAGCATCTTGATCAGAGAGGCCCATGGGCTGAGGAGTGGCAGATGAAGTTTAGCTTAGATAAATATGAGGTGTTGAATTTTGGAAAGGCAAATCAGGCCAGAACTTATACATTTAATGGTAAGGTTCTGGGGAATGTTACTGAACAACAAGACCTTGGAGTACATGTTCATAGCTCATTGAAAGTGGAGCCGCAGGCAGATCGGACAGTGAAGAAGGCATTTGGTACGCTTGCCTTTATTCGTCAGTGCATTGAGTATAGGAGTTGGGAGGTCATGTTGTGGCTGAACAGGACATTTGTTCGGCCACTTTTGGAATACTGTGTGCAGTTCTGGTCTCCCTGCTAAAAGAAACTTGAAAGGGTTCAGAAAAGGTTTACAAGAATGTTGCCAGGGTTAGAGGGTCTGAACTATAGTGACAGGCTGAATAGGTTGGGGCTATATTTCCCGGAGCTTCGGGGGCTGAGGGGTGATCAAGTAGAGGTTTATAAAATCGTTAGGGGCATGGATATGGTGAATAGACAAGGTCTTTTCCCCAGGGTACAGGAGCCCAAAACTAGAGGGTTTAGGTTTAAGGTGAGAGGGTAAAGATTTAAAAGGAACGTTAAGAGCAAATTTTTTCATGCAGAGGGTATTATCCATATGGAATGAACTGTGAGAGGTTAAGGGACATCTGAATGGGTATATGAATAGGAAGAGTTGAGAAGTATATGGGCCAAATGATGCCAAATGGGACTAGATAAATTTAGGATATCTGGTTGGCATGGATGAGTTGGACCAAAGGGTCTGTTTCCGTGCTGTACATCTCTATGACTGTATGACTCTAAGCACTGGATTAAACAGCAGAAAGGAGAATTTGTAAATTTTTTGATTGACTGGAAGGGGAAATTGCGCAGTCAACTCGTCCAGCAGCAGTAATATCTATTGAGGAAATTTTGTTGGATTACTCTGAGCACTGAGACTACTGGGGGAATTGCCAAATTCCCAGTTATTGTCTCAGCTGGAACTTTGAGCCATGATTTGTTTTATTTCTCAACGGCAAGTGGAAAGTTAGAGAAGTAGAAAACTTAATGAAATAAATGAGTTTTAAAAGGGCAAACAACAAACTGTAAGACAAGTTAAGCAAGCAAGCTTTTAACTGCCTCTTATCAACTGCTTTATAGAGAGGCTGGTGTCACGAAATCTCATTATATGCTAATAAAAAGATTAATAGACTTGCACAGTCATAGGTTAGCACAGTTGGCCCACTCGTACTCTAAGCGTGGGAGTGCAAAACAGTTCTAGCTACAGTCTGCACAGACAACATATTAAGTGCCAAAAAATCCAAGTTGGAAAATCAGACTATCGAGTGGTGACATAGATCTAATGAAGTATCAAGAAGAAAGGGCAGCACTTGCTCATTGTCTTAGTCACTTCCAAGATTGCTTTCTGTTTGCTGGCGTGTATGTTTCTTTCTGTAGGATTTACATCTCTGTCTGGTAGGGCATTGCACATAATGGAGTACATCTTGAGTGTGTGTGATAAAACTGACGACAGCAAACCAAAAAACAATTTTATATTGCTCCCCAAGCCCCTACAATTTTCCGTGACAATTTCCACTTTTCTACAAAATCAGGAAGAACCTCAGGAAATGTATAATAAGGAAGAACATACATTCATATAGCATCCATCATAACCTCAGGTTGTTGTAAAGGTTGATAAATCAATGAAATGTAATTATCATTCTACAGTAGTTAATATATTTACAGCAAACTCCCATCAACAGCAAAGAAATAAAAAAGCAGATTATTTGTGCTGGGTGCTGGCTGAAGATTGGCTAAGGATCCTGCTCTTCATCCTAAAGCACCTTGTGATCTTTCACATCCACCAAGATGATAAAGGGGGAACAGTGTTTAAAGTTGTATCCAAAAGTAGTATCTCCGATGGCATAGTAGTGCCTAGGTTATGCGGTTCAGTCTCCAAAATGGGACATGAATGGTTTCACGACTAAGTCTGTTCAGTCATCACGAAAGATTGGAGAAGTTTATAGGTTCATGAAGTCATACAGTGCAGAAAAGGCCCTTTGGGCCATCAAGCCTGCACCGACATAACTCCCACTAAAAGTGCTCAAATTCTAATTTCCTGCACTTATCTCATATCCTTGAATGTTATGATATTTCAGGTGCTCATCCAAATATTTTTTAAAGGTTGTAAGGTTTACCAGCCTCCACTACCTTCTCAGGCAGTGCATTCCAGATTCCCACCACCTGCTGAGTGAAAACACCTTTTTTCCCCAAATCACCTCTGAATTTCCTGCCCCTTACCCTAAAAGTATGCCTCCTTGGGATTGACCCCTCAGCCAAGGGGAACAGTTGCTCTCTATTCACCCTGCCTACATCCTCATAATCTTACATGGCTCAGTCTTCTCTGCTATAAACAAAATGACCTGAGCCTACCAAGTCTCTCCTTATAGCTCAATTTCTCCATCCAAGGAAACATCCTTGTGAACCTCCTCTGTACCTGGCTAGTACAATCACATCCTTCCTGTCATGAGGAGGCCAGAACTGCACACAGTACTCTAGTTATGGCTGACCAACGTTCTGTCCAACTCCAATATTACTTCATTCATAGAATGCCCACAGTTTGGAAACAGGCCATTCGGCCCAACAAGTCCACACCTCCCCTCTGAAGAACATCCCACCCAGACCCATTTCTCCTAACTCTGCATTTCCCAAGTCTAACCCACCTAACCTAAACATCCCTGGGCGCTATGGGCAATTTAGTATGGCTAGGCCACCTAACCTGCACATCTTTGGACTGTGGGAGGAAACCCACGCAGACACAGGGAGAATGTGCAAACTCCACACAGACAGTTGCCCAAGGGTGGAATTGAATCTGGGTCCCTGATGCTGTGAGGCAGCAGTGCTAACCACTGAGCCACCATGCTCTCATAAACAATGCCACAACTGATGAAAGCAAGTGTCCCATAAGCCTTCTTAATTATTCCTATTCAATTGTTCTGCTGACTTTGGGTACTTGTGAATAGTTATCCAAGACTCCTCCATTCCTCTAAGCTATTCAGTGTCCTGCCATTCATTAAATACTCTCTCATCTTGTTTCTTCTTCCAAAATGCATCACCTCACACTTATCAGGATTAAATATCATCAGTCACTGGTCTACCCATCTGATCAACCCATCTATATCTTCCTGTAATTACAGCCATCTTCTTCACTATCAACCACCAGCAATCTTGGTACCATCTGCAAATTTGCCTAACATTCCCCCCGTGTTTTCATTTTTGTCATTTATATTTATAACAACAGTAACAGTCCCAGTACTGATTCTTATGGTACACTCTTGGACACCGGCCTTCAGTCACTCAAACAGCCTTCTACCATTACCCTTTGTGTCCTATTACTAAGCCAGTTTCTGATCTATCTCACCAAGTTTCTCTCAGTTCCACATGCTTTAATCTTGTCAAACAGTCTCATGTGGGACTTTGTCAAAAGCTTTGCTAAAATCTGTATAAACTACATCAACTGAACTTCCCTCATCCACACACTTGGATCACATTTTCAAAAAGTTATAACAAATTTGTTAAATATGACGTCCCTCTGACAAAGCCATACTGACTCTCCCTAATGAAGCCATGCCTTTCCAAGTCAGTTTTAATTCATTCCTTTGGAGACTAAGTTGAGACTAATTTCCTTGGAAAGGAGATTTGAGTAAAGTTTCCAAAATCATGGAGGATCAGGATAGAGAGAAACTGTTCCAACTTGTGGGTGGATCAACAACCAGAAAGCACAATTTTAAAATACTTTGTGGAAGAAGAAAATGCATGTCTGAAATAACTCACATAAAGATTAGAGTCTCAAATGCAAAGTCTGGAAATGTGATGGAGGCAGGTTCAACTATGGTATTCAAGAAGACATTGGATAATTATTTAAATAGAAACCATGAACACAGCTCTGGGGAAAAGGCATATATTGGCACTGAGTCAAAAAACTGAGAGAAACAATGGGTCAAATGGCTTAACTGCATCGTAACAATCTTGGGATTTTGAGCCTTCTGTTTCAGAGTTACAGTGCTACTGCAAAGCTACAGCTGTCAAGAACATAATAAACTAACTCACCCAATAGGAAACTGACATAATCAGGTTGGCTGCCTGTTTTACACCCAACACAATTTTAAGTCCTATTGATTTCAGTCAAAAAGTCTGAAAGCTCATAGCTAATCAGGTCATGTCAGTTTCCCACCAGGTAGGCCTGGTTCCAGTTACTATTTAATCAATTTCAAGTGAAAGTGGATTAGAGGGAGGGCAGTAGTTGATTTATGGAATGTTGATAGTTCAGCTGCCATTGTAATGACAGTTATTTTACACGAATATTTGCATCTCCATTTGAAACTCTTACATGGCCACATTTGTGATTAAAACTGTCTATGTAAATTAGTGAACAGAAATTCACCAAGGATCCTCAGATAGCACCTTCCAAACCTGCAA
The DNA here is from genome assembly GCA_024137785.1 of Ginglymostoma cirratum. Classification (NCBI taxonomy): domain Eukaryota; kingdom Metazoa; phylum Chordata; class Chondrichthyes; order Orectolobiformes; family Ginglymostomatidae; genus Ginglymostoma; species Ginglymostoma cirratum. Next base: position 37,299,339 of record JAHRHZ010000026.1, read on the forward strand.
CCAATACAGTCTCAAAGGACAAGAGCAACAGATACATGGAAACACCATCCCCTACAAGTTCCTCTCCAAGTTACACGCATCCTGATTTGGAATTATGTTACTATCTCTGCACTGACATTGGGTCAAAATACTGGAACTCCCTCCCTAACAGCAATGGACCATCATGGTTCAAGAAGACAGCTCACTGTCAGCTTCTCAAGGGCAATAAGGGATGGGTAATAATTGCTGGCCCAGCCACCAATGCCCACATTCTATGAATGAATTTTAAAAAATCACCCACCTCAAATGAAAAGTTGTGGAGCAGCAATTTGTAATAAGACACGTCCGTTGACAGACAAGTATCAACTCAATCCTGTAGAAACTAAAATCTGTCCCATTCTTTCTACTATAATAGTGTTCTCCATACTGTGGGTAGTGGCATTTGATGGCGTGACACAGAAGTCACATTTGGGGTTGTGAGCTGCCTTTACTCTGAACGACAAAAGCAACTCTGGAGAGGAGATGACATTTCCCATAAAGTGTGAGGGTCCCACTGCATCATTTCAGAAAACCAGCATAGAGAAAACGTTAAGCCCAAAGTGCTCTTGAACTTCAAAATACACTTCCAGCGCCATTTAAAATGTTTTAGCACAACTTGGCACAGCTAGAGGCCACTTCAGTCCCTGCCTGAGTGCAAGAGAAACCAGGACGTTATGTGGCTGAACTGAGAAGTTGAGTGACAGCTTCAGACCCTCCTGTGTTTCTGCTCATGTGGTTGCTGTTGTACTGGCTCCTCAGCCCAGGTCTGCTTCACAGATACAGGAAGCTCGGTCAAAACTGGGGAAACAGAGAAGAAGAATTGCTGAGTGCGTTTGGTGGTGATCTGGAAAAAGGTGGCATTAGATTTAAAGTGCAATCTCAATTCAAAATGGTTTGTAAAGCATTGCTGTATAATTTACACCCATACCTTGTTTGAATAACATTATTAACAAATTACTGCCCCTGTAATCCTTGTACAGTTATTGAGTAGTTGGGAATTGGTTTGTTGCATATGAATGGCTGACATTTGGTTTCTTCATCCAGGATTTTTACATGTTCCATGGCACAAGCAGCATCAGCGGCATCACTCCGACTGGTGATCAGAGCCCAACCAGCTGACCACGACATCTCTGACTCCACCCATGACATTCTGGATATCCCAGGAATTATTGAAACATTCAAAGGGAGGAAAGCGTTCAGACCCAAAAGCTGCCAGGTAACAGGATAAATGACACTATCAGGAGGAGATCAAAATTCCAAAATGCAAAATAGTGACCCCTAGCTTCTTTACCAGCACATACACTTTGTTCATACAGTGGTCTACGCTTGGATGTAACTGGAGCCTATATAGGAGCCAGTCCACTATGGGTAGGAGTGTGATCTTAGCTTATTGCTGGAGCAATCTGTCATTTTTCATTCTTTGCCACATCATTGGAAATGTTGAAACGTGTTTACACTGTATTTTATATACCTTTGCCAAATAAATAAGGTATTCATTCAGGTTTCTAGTTAGCAACTTAAGACCTTTCCCATCGCTAGCCTTTCTCTTATTTCTGTGTTGCACTTTGCATCTGCAGATATTACACTTCCTAAAAACTGAAATTCCTGCCCTTGTTCAGATGTTTCATCCCTTCTATGAGTATGTGAGTATTTCTTTGTGATTTTGAGATGCGTATCATTTTGTTTTTTTTTGTCAGTGTTCACTTTCATTCCAAAGTTCTCACTTGCTGCTACTTGTCTCTCTACTTGCAAACCTTTTCTGCTTGCTACTAGTGCTTGTCATATCCAAATCTAACTGATGTTACCATTCGCCCCCAGATCTTAACACCTCAGTCTCTGCCTTTGATCATTTCTTCTGCATAGACATTGAAGAGGACTGTTGATAAATAACACCTTTGTCGATCTCCTCTTCCATCTACACAGGGTTCCAACTCGCCTTTGGCTAATCTCACTGCCACTGCATGTTGCTTGTGCAGAATTCACATGAGTCGTCTATTTTTCCTGTCTATGCCAGTGTCTTTCGAAACCATCAAGACCTTAATCCAGTCAATTTAATTAAATCTGTTTGCCAACTCTGGTCTCGTTACTGGGGGAAAGATGCTGTGAAACTTGAAAGCGTTCAGAAAAGATTTACAAGAATGTCACCAGAAATGGAGGGTTTGAGCCAATAGGGAGGCGGTGAATAGGCTGGGGCTATTTTCCTTGCAGCATCAGAGGCTGAGGGGTGACCTTACAGAGGTTTATAAAATTATGAGGGGCACAGATAGGGTGTACAGCCAAGGTCTTTTCCCCAGGTTGGACGAGTCCAAAACTAGAGGGCATGGGTTTAAGGTAGGAGGGGAAAGATTTAAAAGGGACCTAAGGGGCAAGTTTTTCACGGTGGTGTGTTTATGGAATGAACTGCCAGAGGAAGTAGTGGAGGCTGGTATGATTACAACATTTAAAAGACATCTGGAGGGGTACATGAATAGGAAGGATTTAGAGACATGGGTCAATTGCTGGCGAATGGGACTCAGTTAATTTAGAAAACGCCTTCAGTAAGGCATTTGATAAGGTTCCCCATGGTAGGCTGTTGGAGAAAGTGAAGTTGCATGGGGTCCAGGGTGTACTTGCTAGATGGATAGAGAACTGGCTGGGCAACAGGAGACAGAGAGTTGTAGTGGAAGGGGGTTTCTCAAAATGGAGAACTGTGACCAGTGGTGTTCCACAGGGATCCATGTTGGGACCACTGTTGTTTGTGATATACATTAATGATCTGGAGGAAAGTATAGATGGTCTGATTAGCAAGTTTGCAGATCACACTAAGATTGGGGGAGTAGCAGATAGTGAAGGGGACTGTCGGAGAATGCAGCAGAATACAGATAGATTGGAGAGTTGGGTGGAGAAATGGCGGATGGAGTTCAATCCAAGCAAATGCGAGGTGATGCATTTTGGAAGATCAAATTCAAGAGCGAACTATACGGTAAATGGAAAAGCCCTGGGGAAAATTGATGCACAGAGAGATCTGGGTGTTCAGGTCCATTGTATCCTGAAAGTGCAACGCAGGTCGATAGAGTGGTCAAGAAGGCATACGGCATGCTTTCATTCATCAGATGGGGTATTGAGTACAAGAGTTGGCAGGGCATGTTACAGTTGTATAGGACTTTGGTTCGACCACATTTGGAATACTGCGTACAGTTCTGGTCGCCACATTACCGAAAGGATGTGGATGCTTTGGAGAGGGTGCAGAGGAGGTTAACCAGGATTTTGCATGGTATGGAGGGCACTAGCTATGAAGAAAGGTTGAGTAGACTAGGATTATTTTCATTAGAAAGACAGAGATTGAGGGGGGACTTGATTGAGGTCTACAAAATCGTGAGGGGTATAGACAAGGCGGATAGCAAGAAGCTTTTTCCCAGAGAGGGGGACTCAATTACTAGGGGTCACGATTTCAAGGTGAGAGGGGAAAAGTTTAACGGAGATATGCATGGAAAGTTCTTTACGCAGAGGGTGGTGGGTGCCTGGAACGCATTGCCAGCGCAGGTGGTAGAGGCAGGCATGATAGCGTCATTTAAGATATATCTAGACAGATGCATGAATGGGCAGGGAGCAAAGGGATACAGATCCTTGGAAAATAGGCGATAGGTTTAGATAGAGGTTCTGGATCGGTGCAGGCTTGGAGGGCCAAAGGGCCCATTCCTGTGTTATAGTTTTCTTTGTTCTTTGTTCTCTTTGTTGTAATATCTGGTCAGTATAGACAAGTTGAACTGAAGGGTCTGTTTCCATGCTTTGTATCTCTATGATTCCATGACTCCATTTGCTGAATATAGTTACAAATAAACAGACTGATCAGAGAACATTTTAAGCGGAAAGAGCTGATAAGGAATCTTATGTAGGGAAGACTTCAAGAATAAAAAGGATAAGGAAAAAGGAATACAGGATGGTTTGAACCTTGGAAGATGTTATTGGCAAATGAAAAGACTGGCACAGTTTAGAGAGATATAGAAAGCCTGCCAAAAGCCAGGACCTGTCAGTGGGCAGGTCATAGAATATTGAAGCAGAAGAAGGCCATTCAGCCCAATTTGTCTACACTGGCTCTTCAAACAACATCGTTACCTCGTGTTAAACTCCTGCCTTTTCTCTGTATGCTTGAACACTATTTCGATCCAAAAATAATCATCCAATGTCCTCTTGAATTCGCCAATTGAACCTGCTTCCACCTCATATCCAGGCACGTTCATGATGGAATAAAGTGTATTTCATGGATCACATTTACATCTGTGAGCCTATGATGGCAATGTATATATTTTTCGTTAAAAATAGATGGACGTCAAAGGCAGGTGACTTCTGTTGTTTCTGTAATGAATTCAGCCGGGTGGACCTCATAGAATATGAGTTCCCTAATTGGGGCTGTTAATCTGGTCCAGTCAGGGAGCCCTGGCTGGCAAATAAAAACAGGAGTGTCAGAGGTTCTGTTCAGTCTGAGAGCTGGCTCTGATGGATTTGGTGACAGTCAGGACTGCAGATATTGGAAGCCAGAGTCAATAGATGTGAAGCTGGAAAAGCACAACATGTCAGACAGCATCTGAGAAGCAGGAAAGTCAATGTTGTGGGTTCTGATGAAGGTTTTCAGCCTGAAACATTGACTTTCATTCCTTAGATGTTGCCTGACCTGCAGTGCTTTTACAGCTTCATATCTATTGACTCTGGCTCTGGGGAAGCTGGGTCAGTGACAAGGACTCTGCCGGTGTAAAGAAAGGGTGGCTTGGTGACAAGATACTGTCCTCTGTGGAGTTATTTCAGTTCCCTCACAGACAAAGGATTAACTCATGTCTGAATGTGCTTCCAGAAAGTACTTGAAACGTAAATGACCATGGTTGGTGTATACTCCTTCGAAAGGAGGTACCAAGACAAAATCTAAGTGTGGAATTTACACTTTCTGTTGTTTGTGGAATGACCCAAAGCTTAAAATCTATGGACCCCTAGACTTACTGTTTCCAAACTCAAATCTTAACAAGGTGTGTTGTAAAGAAACCAGTCAAATCATAAGTCAGCGTGAAAGACCACCTTCTGTTTTTCTTGAGACTTACAGCATGGACACAGGCCCTTTGACCCAAACTGGTCCATGCTGACCAAAATGTCCATCCATGCTAACCCCATTTCCCTGCACTTGGCCCATATCCTTCTAAAATTTTCCTATCCATGTATTTGTCTAAATGCCTTTTAAATGCTGTTAATGTACCCACCTCAACCACTTCCGCTGGCAGCTCATTCTACATGTGTACCACCCTCTGTATAAAAAAAGTAGCCCCTCAGGTTCCTACTTATTCTTTCCTCTCTTACCTTAAACTGATGCCCTCAAGTTCTCAATTCCATAATGTTGGGAAAAAGACTGAATGCATTCACCCTATCCAAACATCTCATGATCTTAGACACTTCTATAAGATTCCCCCTCAGTCTCCAATGCTCTAGAGAAAAAGTCCTAGCTTGTCCAATCTCTCCCTATAACTTAGTCCCTTGAGCCCTGGCAACATTCTTGTAAATTTCTTCTACAGTCTTCCCAGTTTAATAACATCCTTCCTATAACAAGGTGACCAAAACTGAACACAACCCTCCAAGTGCGGCCTCACCAATGTCATGTACAACTGCAATATAACTTCCCAACTTCTGTACGCGATACCCTGACTGATGAAAGCCAGTGTGCCAAAAGCCTTCTTCACTGCCCTGTCTACCTATGACTTCACTTTCAGAGAACCGTGCACCTGAACTCCAAGGCCCCACTCTTCCACTACCTTCCTCAAGGCCTGACCGTTCATCATGAAACTCCTACCTGGATTTTACTTTCCGAAATACAACACCTCACGCTTACCTATATTAAACTCTATTTGCCGTTTCTCAGCCTACTTCCTCAGCTGGTCAAGATCCTGCTGCAATTCCTGATAACTTTCCTCACTGTCCATGATACTGCCTATTTAAGTGCCATGTGCAAACTTACTAATCATGCCTTGTACAATCTCATCCAAATCATTGATACATATAACAAACAGCAATATGCTCAGCACGGACCCCTGAGGCACACCACTAGTCACAGGCCTCCAGTCAGATAAAATTCTTCCAGTATTATCCTCTACTTCCTACCATCAAGCCAATTGCGCACCCAATTTGCCAGCTCTCCCTGGATTCCATGTGAACTAACATTCCAGAGGAGCCTACCATGTGGAACCTTATCAAAGGCCTTACTGAAATCCATATAGACTATGTCTACTGCCCTGCCCTCACCAACCTTCCTGGTCATTTTATCAAAGAGCTCTAACAAATTTGTGAGGCATGATCTCACATGCACAAAGCCATGCTGACTACTCCTAATCAAACTGTTTTTCCAAATGCATGTATATCTTATCCCTCAGGGTCTTCTCAAGTCACTTACCGACCACAGATGTTGAGCTTACAGGTCTATAATTCCCATGTTTTTCTTTGCAGCTGTTCTTGAATAAGGGCACAACATTCACTACCCTCCAGTCTTCCGGGACCTCACCTGTGGCTAGCGGTGATGCAAATATATCATCAAGGGCCCCTGCAATTTCTTCCCGAGCCTCTTGCAGGATTCTTGGATATATCTGGTCAGGACAAAGAGATTTATCTACCTTCGTACATTCTAATACTTCCAACACTTCCTGTATTGCGAAATGGACTGTCCCCAAGATATTGCCACTAACTTCCCCAAGTTCCCAAGTCTTCATGTCTTTCTCCATGGTAAATACAGAGGAGAAATATTCATGGAGGACCTCACCCATCTCCTGCGGTTCCACACATACATATCCAATTTGGCCCTTGAGGCGTCCTATTCTCTCTCTAGTTATTCTTTTTCCTTCAACATACTTAAAGAATCTCTTTGCATTCGCCCTAATTTTCTCAGCCAAAGCTATCTCATGCCCCCTTTTCACCCTCTTGATTTCCTTCTTCAGCAAACTCCTGTATCCCTTATATACCTGCAGGGATTCCCTTGATCCCAGCTGCCTGTAGAACAAAGAACAAAGAAAATTACAGCACAGGAATAGGCCTTTCGGCCCTCCAAGCCTGTGCTGATCCAGATCCTCTATCTAAACCTGTTGCCTATTTTCCAAGGATCTGTATCCCTCTGCTCCCTGCTCATTCAGGTATCTGTCTAGATACATCTTAAATTATGCTATTGTACTCGCCTCTACCACCTCTGCTGGCAACGCATTCCAGCACCCACCACCCTCTGTGTAAAGAACTTTCCATGCATGTCTCCGTTAAACTTTTACCCTCTCATCTTGTACCTGAGCCATGCCTCCTTTTTTCTTGTCAAAGCCTTACTATCTCCTGTCATCGAGGTTCCCTATTCCTGCCAACCTTAGTCATCACCCTCACAGGAACATCGAGAACTTGAACTCTAGCTATCACAGTTTTAAAGGCCTCCCACTTGCCAGAGGTCCCTTTGCCTGCAAACAAACTACTCCAATTAACTCCTGGAAGCTCCTGTCTAATTCCATCAAAATTTGCCTTGCCCCAATTTAGAACTTGAACCTATGGACCAGTTTGGTCTTTTTCCATAATTATTTTAAAATTAATAGAACGATGGTCACTGGTCCCAAAGTGCTCCCCCAATGTCACTTCAGTCACCTGTCCAGCTCTACTTCCCAAGAGTAGGTTAGGTTTTGCCCCTTCCCGAGTAAGACTCTCAATATAATGCTTAAGGAAACTTTCCTGTACACATTTAACAAATTCCACCCCACCTAAGCCCTTAACACTATGGCAGTCCGAATCTATGTTAAGAAAAATAAAGTCTCCCACCTGTTTCTCCTGCAAGTCTCTGCAGTCTCCCTGCATATTTATTCCTCTAATTCCCATTAACTATTTGGGAGCCTATAGTACAAGCCCAATAACGTCACTGTCCCCTTCTTATTTCTTAGCTCCACCCACAACGCCTCACTGAATAATCCCTCAGTTATTTCATCTCTGACTACTGCTGCGATACTCTCCTTAATCAGAAATGCAACTCCCCCTCCCCTCTTTCCTCCACCTCTGTCCAGCCTAAAACCACCCGTACCCTGGCACATTAAGCTGCCAGTCCTGTCCCTCCCTGAGCTATGTTTCTGTGATGGCTATACTATCCCAGTCCCATGTACTTGTGTTCTGTTCTTCATTATATAACAATAGCTTCTAATTAAATCACTCTTGGGGCAGCACGGTGGCTCAGTGGTTAGCACTGCAGCCTCACAGTGCCAGGGACCTGGGTTTGATTCCAGCCCCAGCGAACTGTCTGTGCAGAGTTTGCACATTCTCCCTGTGTCTGCGTGGGTTTCCTCCGGGTGCTCCGGTTTCCTCCCACAGTCCAAAGATGTGCAGGCTAAGTGGATTGGCCATGCTAAGTTGCTCGTAGTGTTCACAGGTGTGTGGGTTATAGGGGGATGGGTCTGGGTGGGATGCTCCAAGGGTCAGTGTGGACTTGTTGGGCCGAAGGGCCTGTTTCCACACTGTAGGGATTCTAATTCTAATTCACTCAGTGTGGACATCAGAAGTATTGATCATGTGAATGAAGCTGACTACAGATTTATATTACCCTGGGAGATAGGAAAAAGACAGTGGGCAGACCTAAAAAGAGAAAGGAGCCATTTCCCCTCTCCTCACACCCGGTCAACCCAGGCAGTGCAAAATGAGGCTGATTGATCTTCAACATGAAAAGATTTGACCTTTGTGGAAACTCAACCATAACCGCATTTGGAAATCCAAAAACTTTTAACTTTCATTCTCCAAAGAGATGATTAGGGATTAAAGGGTATGGGGAGAAAACAGGAACAGGTCTGTCATAGTCATATTAAAGGGTGGACAGACATCTATTTTCTATGTTTCTATATTTTCCCAAGTGCCATGTAAGAGAACCCATGCAGCCAGCTCCATGTACAGCTCAAAGGACAGAAATTTGAACATATGCTTTACTTCCTGTTTTAGATGTATGTAAATAAAAATGATCGTTTCTTCTCATTTCAAAATTAAATTGAATGTCTGCTTCATATTTATACAGCAGCTCACAACTCTCAGAAGGCTTGGAACAACCCTCTAAAACAAAGTTGTTGCAGACAGAGCAGTGAGGAAGCAAAAGGGAAATATTATCTGTACACTTCTCTTTCCCATCTGCGTCATATGTTTATTTTGCATATTATAGCCAAAAATCTTGGGTTCAGTACACACATTTTGACACTATGTACTGTGCATTTGAAATGGAAAATTGCTTTAATCATATGTAGTTTTAATCATTGTAATAGTTTCCAGTGTTAGAACTCTTGCTGATTTTTCATTACTTTATCCTATGCAGTTGAACACTTTTGGTGTGCAGCTGCGAACTGGGGACTGTGAGCTGAAAGGTGACTTTTTGACTGTGACCAACTGCTTGGATTAAAACAAAAGGAACGAGCCAACTGTTATTTGTTTTTGAGGCCAGGACAGTAAGTAAATTGCAGGTTGCTTCTCACTAATAGGTGCTCTATAGACATTTCGACTCCAGAGAGGCCTTATGCTAAAATAGATGACAAATGTTGAATGCTAACTGGAACATCATAGGCAGGTGGCCAGTCTTACAGGGAGAGGCCAGTTTTTCAACTGTTTGGGTAAGAAAGCTACAGGACAAAGGTTCGATTGCTCCCGGTTGTCCTACATTTTCAACTTACTGAAAGTTCAGAGAATAGAATTTCAGTTATAAGAATTAAAAGAATAGCCCTCAGACCCGACTGGAAGAAATATGTGTGTATCAGTGATATCAGAAACTAAGCAAGGTATAATCCCATGTGCCAATGATGTCGCAGATCATGGAGACTGTTTCAGTGAACTGGCCAGTACATCTCATTTATTTTTTTTTTGTTTTCATTTATCCACTGACTGTATCTGCGTGTCAGTCTGCCTTTGTGGGAAAGCAGGGGCTAGAATCAACGATGATCGGGTTTAAATCTCAGAAATTAATTAAATTAACTTGTGGTTTAACTTTTCCCTGTTAAAGCTATTGCATTATTACTAAATTGTTAAATTTTTTGTTCACACTAGAAGCCTGGTGTCTAGTATCGATTATGCACAAAGTCTGGTGCTGGCTATTCAAAAACCCTGATTAGGAATCACTGGAATCAATTTTGAAGGTCGTTGAGTATTTTGGTTTTACCGTATTGTGAATACAGGGATGGAGAGGCTGATTTGATTTGGCTGTCTGTCTCCCTGTTGTAACACCATGAATGTGTGTCCTATTTAGAATGAGTTAGTCCTATAACTTCACCATACTAAAATTAACACCATGGCTCATTGACTAATAAGGTTGCACCAACAGTGGGAAAATCATACCTGTAGGTTCAGGAATTTGAAGTATGAGATGGTTCCTCATTGGGGTTGGCACTGAAATCTTTGTATAGCTCCTCCCTCTGACAAATATATGACAGTGATTGGAGGACATAGTCAGTTCTAATTGTCCATTGTAGTTGTCCCAGTCTATTAATCTTACCTCCACTGTTAATGACCATGTAACTGTCAGTCATTATCTAACGGGTGCATTGTCCATGGCAATATCACTCAGAATCCACTTACCAAACAATTAGCACTGTCCTGTCATGCAGCAGACATGTTGTTTTCCCTTTATTTCTGGTACTTCTTGTGAATTGACCTGATCAGCGCCAGATGAAATATTTTGACAAAAAGTCTCAATTTTCAGCAAAACTCAAGTCCTGTATGACCAAACAACTACACATTAGAACAGTGGTAAGAGGCAGGAACATGTGACCAGGCCCCCTGCCCTGTCTCAGGTCATTATTTTTGGCCATTCCAACACAATTCCCTCCAGGTAGGGTCAGGATATAGTACAGATCGAGGCATAGAGGTAAGATCTAATTGAAACAATTAATTATCAGTTGAAAAGCAAGAATTACATCACTCGATGAAATGTTACAAAAGTGCAGTTTTTAGTGTTAATATCTACACTGAACACACTGAAAAGCAGAAATTTGATGACAGCATTCAAAAGGAATGTTTCGTTACGGGTCGAGAAGATGAAAACAAAATTTAGAATTTCAGAGAGTTTTGTTCCTTGACCAACTTTGAATAATTGGGTCTAAAATGTAACCTCTGAAACAGACCGTGTGTTAGACTGTAGTAGTAAATAACGTTAATCTGAACACCTAACCTCCTGGTAAGTATTCTATTTCCATCTGCAGATTTGTAGCATTGATTTCCCTGTCTCTGCAGCCTGGTATCATGCTAAAGTGCTGGAAGCAACAGAAAAAAAAATGCGTTGAATGCTTCCTCATGACATATTTAATACTTCATAGTTAACACGCCAGAGGTCTTTAAACTTTAGCTGGTTGCATAAGAGTCAAGTTGTTCCTTTGACCCTCAGAATATTTCTGTTTATCTGATTCTGCTGGGAATCTTAGAGTCACACAGCTGTACAGCATGGAAACAGACCATCGGTCCAACTTGACCATGCCAACCAGATATCCTAAATTAATGTATCCCACTTGCAGCCATTTGGCTCATTTCCCTCTAAAACCCTTCCTATTTATATACCCATCAAGATGCCTTTTAAATGTTGTAATTGTACCAGCCTCCACCATTTCCTCTGGCAGTTCATTCCATATATGCACCACCCTCTGCATGAAAACATTGCCCCTTAGATTACTTTAAAATCTTTCCCCTTTCACCTCAAGCCTATGCCCTGTAGTTTTGAACCCTGGGGAAAAGACCTCAACTATTCACCCTAATTATGCTGCTCATAATGTTATACACTTCTGTAAGTTATGTTATGAATATCTGGATGCTGATTTACAAGCACTTTTTAAGCAACTCCTGTACAATTTGTGCAGGGAAACAGGTGAGCAGCAGAAATCAGAAGATTTGGAGGATTTGTCAAGTAAAAGATGAAGGCACCTCATGAACATTGCAAGGACTTTGATTGATATAAGTAAAATATTTAGCTTTATTTGATTAGTATATCAGCAGATACTATGATGCAGGTTTGCTTCAACAACCTCCTGTCCATATGGCAAGTTCGTTACCTCTGGGGCTATGAGACAATTTCCCAAGAGTAGGAAGTGTTGGGGGATGTGTTCACCTTAAAGCACACCAACATTACCTCTTCATGAACACATCATGAAACATTTTCCCCAGGACATGATTACCCTTCCAGACCCTCGATCAGCACACACAATCAATGGAGAGAGAGAGAATATTACAAAATTTCAAACAATAAATGACACTTAAAAATAAATGTAAGGAGAAAATCTGGAATTAAAACACAATGTGTGGGATCAGGCTTTCATTCAAACTCCAAGAGCAGAATTTAGAGCAGGCAATTTGTTGTTCAGCTTCCTGCATTCAGTGCATTGCTTTAAGGCATCAATAAAAACAAAATACAGAAATAAAATACAACTTCCAGCTTTTTGCAAGGTATTTTACCCTTGTTGTAAAAATTTGCAAATTACATTGCTTTTCAAGCATTGTGGCCAACATTTGTTCGCCATTCCTGATTTCCCACAAAAAGGTAGTGATGAATAAAAATGATAATGTTGAAACAGGAAATGGCAGATGCATTTGCTGTACGTTGATTCAGTGTTCACAGTAGAAGACACTAATAGATTCCCAAATTTACTAAGTATTCAAGGAGCAGGAGAACAAGAAATAAATACAATAACAATCACCGGAGAAAATGTGCTCAGAAAATTAATGGAGCTAACAATTGATAAGTCCCCTGTACTTGATGGGATGCATCCTAGGACATCAATCAAAGTGGCTACAGAAATAATGGAAACAAAAAAAGAAAATGCTGGAAAAGCTCAGCAGCATCAGACAACAACTGCGGAGTGAAAGCTGAGATAACATTTCAGGTCCAGTGACCCTTCCTCAGAACTGATGGTAGCTAGTATAATGTTGGATTTTATGCGGAAGATAGGGTAGCAGAAGGAGGTAAGGAGTAAACGATAGTCTACATTAAAGCTATTCATACTTCCAAACTGATCACGATCCACCTGCTTGTCTGTCCAACTGTTCTTCTGTCTCTTAGGGTTTTATCTCCACCTATTGTTTAGTCATTACTTCCTTGCCCCACCCTATATTCTGCATAAAAACCCACCTTTTTTCTAGCTACAATCAGTTCTGAGGAAGGGTCACGCAACCAGAAAAGTTAACTCTGATATCTCTCCACTGATGCTGCCAGACCTGTTGATATTTTCCAGCAATTTCTGTTTTTGTTTCTGATCTCCAGCATCCACAGTTCTTTTGGTGTTGAAAAGATAATGGATGACTGGTAATGATCTGTCGGGAATCCTCAGATTCTGGGAAAAGAGGATTGGAAAATTGTTAATGTAACACGAGATAGCAAGCATGGGGCTAAATGAACACAGCAGGTCAAGCAGCATCATAGGAGCAGGAAAAC
>JAHRHZ010000026.1:37327586-37361913 GCA_024137785.1 Ginglymostoma cirratum
CCCCCTCTCTCCCTATTTATTTCAGAACCCTCTTCCCCTCCCCCATTTCTGATGAAGGGTTTAGGCCCGAAACGTCAAGTTTTCCTGCTCCTATGATGCTGCTTGGCCTGCTGTGTTCATCTAGCCCCATGCCTTGTTATCTCGGATTCTCCAGCATCTGCAGTACCTTTTATCTCTGATACATTGTTAACCATTTTGCCTGAATGCTCTAAATATGGGTGACTAGGCTAATTTGCAGGTAACAATGCATGAACTAAACTGAGGAATCGTGACTCCTCCACATATTTCAATGATGTAACTTTCCATCAGCAATAAGTAATGACATCCAATTAAAAGCTCACTTGAGTCTTGATAATTACATAATTAAAAGTCTGTAAAGAATAATCTTGACCCTCTTAAAGAGTAGGATTCGGTTTCCATGGAAGTTAGAAAGATGATGTGTGAGCCCAAACACTGTTTTATGGAACAAGAACATCACACCTTAGCAGAAGAGTTTATTACAAAATCCACTGGAGATACAGTTTCAATTCACTCGTTTGCTATCCTAATCTCAGCTGGCATGCTCCAAAGGGGCATAGTCTAAGTCAGAAAGTGAAAATTAGAGGGGAAACTACTTCTGAGATATTGATTGACTTAGACCAGTGCTGTTGGATTTCGGGAGGCAAGAAAGTCCTCCAAGCTCTCAGAATAGAATGGACTCTGGAGAGGAGAAATAGTTGAAAGGTGCTGTTAGCCACATACATGGTTAACAACTCAACATTTGTGTCAATGGTAAAGGAGGGTAAACATAACCAGCAACCAGAGATTCTGCCTTATCCCACATACAAATCATTTTCATCAACACCCTCGAAACAGGGATAAAGTCTTTCTGATTTGTGTGATCTTAAGTTACTCACTTAATTCTTTTGGGTAGAAAGGGCAAGAGTTGCTCTGAGGAAGTGGAGGATGTTGACAGATGGGGTTTGAGGCAGCCTTCTGTTCTCTTTCTCTCCTCCAGTTTTTGTTGCTTCTCCACTGCAGAGTTTATACAGTCAATTTCTGGCCTCATTGTATGGATCATCACCATGTAGCTCTGTTAGTGGCAAGTTAGCTGTCATGCACCAATGTGCAGATGACCCTTTCTCAATGGGATGTTCAGAGTGTCCTCAGAATGCTCTCCCTGGGCCCCTTGAGATCAAGTGCCATCCTTAAGCCATGCAAAGGAAGATTCGTCTCGGAAGCCGAATACTTGCAATGTGGATTCAGTGTAGGTCAGTAGAGGTGACTACATGGTCAAGGATGGAATGCCGGTAGGAACTAGACTCAGAGCCAATCACAGGGCCAGAGGGTCTCTTGTCCTAACAGCACCACCAGGAGCAATGGGGACTGCTGACATTGCAGGCAGTCCCCAAGGGAAACAAACTATGATGGAGCCCCAACAAAAGAAAGCCTGGGGACTCACTGGAGTCGAGCAAGTGAGAAGACAGAGCAGGGTGAGAGGAAGAGCAAGGGGCCTGCAATCAGGCTCAGCAGGAGCAGGCCCTTAAGTAACCATTGATTAACTACTGGCCTTCATCAGTCATGGCACTGAGTATAGAAGTTGGGAAGTTATATTGCAGTTGTACATGACTTTGGTGAGGCTGCACGTGGAGTATTGTGTTCAGTTTTGATGACCTTGCTGTAGGAAAGGTGTTATTAAACTGGAAAGAGTGCAGATGAAATTTACAAGGATGTTGCCAGGACTCAAAGGACTGAGCTAGAGGGAAAGGTTGGGCAAGCTAGAACTTATATCTTGACAGCATAGAAGACTGAGGGGGGATCTTATAGAAGTGTATAAGATCATGAGATGTATGGATAAGGTGAATGCATTTGGCCTTTTTCCCAGCATTAGGGAATTGAGGACTTGAGGGCATCAGTTTAAAGTAAGATAGGAAAGAATAAATGGGAACCTGAGGAGCAACTCTTTTTTACACAGATGAGCTGCCAGCAGAAGTGGTTGAGGTGGGTACATTAACAACATTTAAAAGGCATTTTGGACAAATATATGGAAAGGAAAGTTTAGAAAGATATGGGCCAAGTGCAGGGAAATGGGGTTAGCACGGATGGACATTTTGGTCAGCACGGACCAGTTTGGGATGAAGGGTCTGTCTCTGTTCTTTAGCACTCTATGACTCTCTATGACTCTACTGATGGGTCTCAATTGTCAAAGAAGCTACCTGACACCTTCCCTACAGGTAAAATTAGAGGGAGTGAGGAGGTACTGTGAATGGTACTGCTACGATGGCACCTCCTTTTACAGTTTGTCCACCTGCTGTCCTGTACTTGAGGGTCCATGTAAGCACCTGCTACTTTGAGAAACAAAGGACTCACACAGTTTGTTTCCATGCAATATCATAGAACATAGAACATAGAACATTACAGTGCAGTACAGGCCCTTCAGCCCTCGATGTTGCGCCGACCTGTGAAACCAATCTGAAGCCCGTCTAACCTACACTATTCCATTATCATCCATATGTTTATCCAACAAGCTGTGTGGATGACAATATTCTTGAGAAAGACTTGGCATAAAATCTCTAGTAGCTGATTGAAAAATGGCATCTTCATCAACAGAAAATAAACTTAGTCACACAGAATGCTCCGGATACGGCTGAGTTGGTTGATCCCAGCCACTGTAACAGGTGTGGTATTATGCAGTGTAAGTCACCATAGCACAGTTTCTTGTTAAAGAGAGACAGCTGGTGGTGAGATTAACCAAGGATCACTCAGCTTCAAGGAAGGGGCAATATTGAGAAAGCAGGACCTTCATAGAGGTCTGAGCCAATGCAGGAATTCAATCTGTGTTGTCAATGTCATTCTGTGATACAAAGCGACCATCTGAGCAAATCAACCCCTCATGCTATTGTAAACTCAGGAGTACAGAAAGGTAAAGTCATTGATCATAGAACCCCTACAGTGTGGAAACAGGCCCTTTGGCCCATCAAGTTCACACCAACCCTCAGAACATCCCACCCAGACCTATCCCCTTAATCTACTTATCCCTGAACACTAACAGGCGATTTCAGATGGCCAATCCACCTAACCTGCACATCTTTGGACTGGGGGAAGGAAACCCACACAGACACAGAGAGAATGTACAAACTCCACACAGACAGTCACCAGAGGCTAGAATTGAACCCAGGTCCCTGGCACTGTGAGGCAGCAGTGCTAACCACTGAGCCACCATGCCTCCAGCAGCCAATAGTTTGCTTTCATTCTTATTCATCCAGAGCATGTATTGCTGTGATCATGAAGGATCCACACTTGGGTTTACATTCAAATTAACTAGTTAGCTAATTACTTGTTACTTCAGTCTCTGGAAAACCACCTGAGAACATGCAGCCTCTCCAAAAGAGCTGGGGCAGACAAACTGCGAGAAGAAAGGCAACTCACACAAGAACATAGAAAGGGAACTGGAGTAGGCCATTCAGCCCGTCAATCCAGCTGCACTGCTCAACCTGACTTGGGGTGGCATGGTGGCTCAGTAGTAAGCGCTGTTGCCTCACAGTGCTCAGGGACCTGTGTTCAATTCCACTCTTGGGGGACTGTCTGTGTGGAGTTTGCACGTTCTCCCCATGCCTGAGTGAGCTTTTGTCCGGGAGCTCTGGTTTCCTCCCACAGTCCAAAGATGTGTAGTTGGGTGGATTGGCCATCAGAAATTGCCCCATAGTATCCAGGGATGTGCAGGCCGGTGGGTTAGCCATGAGAAATGTGGGATTATGGGAATAGGGTGGGAGGCGTGCAGGAATGCCATTTGGAGGGTTGGTGTGGACTCATTGGGCTGAATAGCCTGCTTCCACACTGTAGAGATTCTGTGAAGACCTGATTGTGGCTTCAGCTCCACTTTCTTGCCTCCCCCCAATAATTCTTAAATTCTCTTGTGGATCTAACTCGACCTTGAATATATTCAGTCTAGTGGCAGCAAAAAGCATCTCTGGATGCATTTTGAATGTTTGTAATCCAGCACATTTACAGGTAGAACAAAGGAGTCACCTTATAACGGGTAAAATATTTCTTCATGATAGATACCTCCCAAGTGGAGCTTTTCTTAATATTAACGATGTGGTACCCATTCCAATGTTGGCATTTTTGCTGTTCTAACTCGGGTTTCCCATTTCATCACTCAAAAGGTTGATGTCTCTGTGCCAAATCTGATTGTGCATTCAAGTGACAAAATGTTGTCCGCTCAATTTCCTGATGAATTGAAGGTTTTAAAAACAAAACTTTCCTCATCGATAAGGTTTCACAAGAAAATAATCATTTGATCCATTCAAACTTGAAATTTACTCTTGCAGTGATATTGAAACCAAAAGATCAATGGACTGCAGAAAGCTAGAGGAAGCTTTGTGGTGCACTTTCCCAGGCATCAATTTCAGGACCATTTTAACAGTGAGGAAGATAAGGTAAAACTCCAAAAGGACATTGACAAGTTGGTGGAGAGGCCTGATAGTGGGCAGATGACTTTCAAAGCATGGAGGTGAGAGGTAATGCACTTTGCGCAGAAGCACACTAAAAAAAACATAAAACAGGGGCTCAATTCTAAAGAAGGTGCAGGAGCGGGGGGACCTGAGTCTTATTGTACGCGGATCATTGAAGGTGACAGAATAAGTGGACAACAAAACATATAGTATTCTCAGCTTCATTCATAGGGTATTAGAGTTCAAGAGCAACGAGGTGATATTGAACGTGTACAAGATACTTGTTAGATGTTAGCTCGGGTGTTGTGTACAGCTGTTGGCGCCAGATTATAAAAAAACATGCAACTGACCTAGAGAAAGTACAGAATCAATTTATGAGAATGGTTCTAGGTATGTGAAACTTCAGTTTATGAGGATAATTTGAAGAATTGTGAAAAATCTGATTCACTTTGCCTGGATGGAAGGTCCAAAAATCAAGATAGACTTGTCTCTGCCAAGGGCAATTATAAGGTAATGCAGCGAGAGATGTGTGACTGATTATGTTCAGTGTGAACGTTAAAAAGCTGTCCCAATAGGCATGAAGTCGATGTAATAATTTAGGATCCAACCTGAATCAGAAACATTTTGACTTGAGAACAACTTGAAAAAACAGATGATAACCTACTGTAGCAGCCATTGGCAGGTGTACTACAATGGAACAGGATGGGAGGAGACTCATTTGTAACATAGAAAGATTCTGATAACAGGCATCCACTCGAACTGTGAACTCTATTTCTTTCTCAATGGATGTTTCCAGACCTGTTAAATATTTCCATTACATTTTTTTTATTGCAGATGTCCAACATCTATAATATTTTGCATACATTTTGTAGAAAGATTCCCAGCATACTTGCTGTTTGGCTTCTCCAATCAATTTGAGTGCTCACCTCATTTGCCAATGGTAATGAGCCACTTTGTCCAAAAAAGCATCTTCTTACTATGTCGTTGTGGCAAAAAGCCTGGTGAAAGTTTCAGTCATTGTAAAGATTCTAGATGAAGATAGAAACCTTACTCATGTGTAACGCACTCTTATGAACAACAAAGTTTACATAACGCATGATACACTCTTGTGAATGACAGGTCTTATTCTCAAGTGCAACTGAGATGCTTGTACATTGCTGCCAAATGGGAAATCAACATTATCAATCTGCAGTCTCTGCATACATTTAACACATAACCAATTTCTTGCTAGCTGCAGTAAATAGATTTAGAAAGTTTATCCCGAATGATATGTCTCTGGAGCTCTTAAAAGTAATTAAGAAAAAGTAATGACTTAGAATTAGGCATGCAGGACACAATTTATAAATTTACGGATGACACAAAAGTTGTTGTAATGTGAGTTGTTAAGAGGATAGTGATAGACTCTTCAAGAGAACATAGGCTGGTGGAATGGGGGTGGGGGTGGGTAAGCAGATGGCAGATAATGGGCAGAAATGTGAAGTGATTTTGGGGTGAAGAATTGAGAGACATAAACTGAGGGTGCAATTCTAAAGGGGGTTGAGGAGGGATATTGTGGTACAAGAACAGAAAGACATGGGAATGAATAAATTATCGAGGGTGGCAGGACAAGTTGAGAAAAAGTTTAAAAGGCATTTGGGCTCCTGTGCTTTATAAATCACGGTAAGGTGTTATGATCAACTTAACAAAACAGTGGTTTGCTTTCAACAGGAATCACATTTTAAGAGGGACGTGTAGTTATTAGAGAGTGCAGAAAAGGATAAGGTACTTCAGTTAATCAATGAAAATGGAGAAATTAGGTCTAGAGAAGAAAGTCTGTCTTTGTTTCTGAACAAGGGGAATTCTGTCCTCGTATTTCAAGGACCGCAACATCTCCCCCTCAGTGGTTGAAAACGCCCTCGACTGCATCTCTTGTGTTTCCCGCACCTCAGCCCTCATACTCACTCCCCGCAATAACCCACAAAGAGAGAATTCCCCTTGTCCTCATGTATAACCCCATTAACCTCCAGATTCAACACATCATTCTCCATCACTTCTGCCACCTGCAATCTGACCTCACTATGAAGGATATATATCCCCCCAAACCCTTATCTGTCTTCTGGAGGGACCACTCTCTCCGTGACTCCCTCGTCTGCTCCATACTCCCCATTAGCCCCACCACACCCGTCACCTTTGCCTGCAACTGCAGGAAGTGCTACACCTGCCCCTACACCTCCTCCCTCACCCCCATCCCAGGACCTAAAAAAAGCCCTCCACATCAGACAGATGTTCACCTGCACATCCACTAATGTGGTCTATTGTATCCGCTGTTCCCGATGTGGCCTCCTCTACATCGGGGAGACCAAGCGGAGGCTTGGAGACCACTTTGTAGAGCACTGACACTCGGTTCACGACAAACAACAACACCTCCCAGTCACGAACCACTTCAACTTCCCCTCCTACTCCCTGGGCAACGTGTCCATTCTGGGCCTCCTCCAGTGTCACAACGCACCACCCGGAAACTGGAGGAGCAGCACCTCATATTTCGCCTTGGGAGCCTGCAACCCAATGGTCTCAATGTGGACTTCACTAGCTTCAAAATCTCCCTACCCCCAGCCTCATCCCAAGACCAACCCTCCCCCTCATCCCCGCCTCCTTGACCTGTCCATCTTCTCTCCCACCTATCCTCTCCTCCCATCTCACTGACCAATCCCCACCACTAGCTACCTGCTATCACCATCCCACCTACTTTTTCCAGCTCAACCACTCCCCACTCTGTTTATTTCAGACTCCCCTTCCCCTCCCCCATTTCTGAAGAAGGGACCCGACACAAAACATCAGCTTTTCTGCTCTTCTGACACTGCCTGGCCTGCTGTGTTCCTCCAGCTCCATACTGTGTTATCTCAGACTCCAGCATCGGAAGTTGTTACTATCTCTAAGATTCTTAAGTGGTTTGACAGGGCAAATGCTGAGAGGATGCTTCCTCTCCTGGTAGAGTCTAGCACCAGAAGACAGTTTCAGAATAAAGGGGAGGCAATTGAAGACTGAGGTGAGGAAGAAATTCATCTCTCAGAGAGTTGAAAATCTGTGGAGGTCCTTGCCCTCCATACCAGTATCATTCTTTTGAACCTTCTTTGGACTGCCTCCAATGAAATGAAATGATAGGCAGGACTGCTGTGAGCTGCCCTCCTAACTACATGAGGTCTGTGTAGTTCCATGCAGGGTATTGAAATCCACACACAGTATTTGCTTTACACAACTGAGCAAAATTAGAGGCTCAGGAACAGTTAGCATGGCACTGGCATAGTGAATCTCATTGTTTGCTCAAAGCGGGAGTTATGTCTGTGAGTAAATCTTCTAACGCAGTTTCCAAGAATCTAGTGAAGTGCAGTCTCAGGAGTTCCAACAAGGTGAACCACCAGAAATAAACATTTGTTAAGGAATTCCACGATGATGTGATTTTTGAGTGAATTTCAAGCTTGGGTCATCAAAACCATTATAACCCACTGTGATAGTTTTGGTCAGATTTGGAAATGCACAGTGTTGCAAAATATTTTGGCTGACACTCCTGAGAGATATGTGCTTTTTGTTCAATCTCATTTCATATTTGATCTGTTCCCTGGAGCATTCAAGCCACGTTTGCCTGTTACCCATATTTGCCTTGACAATTTTGGGATGTTAGAATATAAGTCATGATTTCTGCGTCAATAATCTTTGTGTGTTTCAGTAAGATTTATTTGTAATTAACACTGCCTCAATTATTTTTTGTTGCTTATAGAACCCTGACTAAAATGTTTCTAACTCTAAGCCAGATATAATCCTAAACCTATGTAATTAGCCATATAACCATGCTGGTTAAATTAAAACAATTGTTGGGGCCAGTGGTGGAGTGGGACAAGAAAATAATTTGAATGCTTCTCAAACCTTGGTCGCTACAGAATAAGCTACCAAAACAATTAACCAAGTAAAAACCAAAAAAAACCGTGGCTGCTGTAAATCAGAAACGAAAATAGAAATTGTTGGAAAAGCTCAGCAGGTCTGGCAGCATCTGTGGAGACAAATCAGAGCTAACGTTTCAAGTCCTTTCCTCAGAACTGACGGTATGAAGGAAAATGTAGGCTTAAATGCAGAAGTTAGGGTGGGGGTTAAGGAGTAAATGATAGGTGGGGATAGAGCCCAAAGAGAGAGAAGAACAGTTGGACAGACAAAGGAGTGGACAAAGGAGTGGATAAAGGAGCCCACTTGATTGGCACTACGTCCACAAGCATCCACTCCCTCCACCACCGACACTCAGTAGCAGCAGTGTGTACCATCTACAAGATGCACTGCAGAAATTCATCAAAGATCCTCAGACAGCACCTTCCAAACCCATGACCACTTCTATCTAGGAGGACAAGGGCAGCAGATATATGGGAACACCACCACCTCTATGTTCCCCTCCAAGCCACTCACCATCCCAATTTGGGAATATATCGCCATTCCTTCACTGACGCTGGGTCATATTTCTGGAATTCCCTCCCTAATGGCATTGTGGGTCACAATGCAGGTAGACTGCAGAGGTTCAAGAAGGCAGCTCACCACCACCTTCTCAAGGGCAGCTAGGGATGGGCAAGAAATGCTGGCCAGTCAGCGACGTCCACATCCCAAAAAATGAATAAATAAAAATAATGATCTGGCTAGGAGGGTAAATAGCTATTAATGGGGACTGCTAGTAGCTAACGATAGGTTGTATGTAATAACAGACTATAGGATAGCAAGGTCTGGTGTGTGGGGTTGGGGTAACGACATTGGGCAGCTTAAGCCCTAAAGTTATTGAACCTGATATTGAATGTAGAAGGCTGCAGGGTCCCCAAGCAGAAAATGAGGTGCTGTTCTTCCAGCTTGTGCTGAGCTTCGCTGGAACACTGCTGCAAGCCTGAGACAGAGATGTTGGCCAGGGAGCAGGGTGGTGTTTTGAAGTGAATTGCAACTGGAAGCTCAGGGTCATTTTTGTGGGAAGAACATAGGTGTTCTGCAAAATGATCACCCAATCTATGTTTTGTTTCCCCAATGTAGAGAAGACCACATTGTGAGTAGTAAATGCAATAGACTAGGTTAATTTACCTTTTATTATAACTATTTGAATTATGTTTAATCATTTGATTCATCATACATTTATTAAACAAATATTCACATTTGAAACTTTGCTCCAACATTATAACATTCGATGATTGGAGGGAATTTTTACAGAAGCCTAGGAAAATGCAATGTCGAATAGCAAAATGTGTCAATTTTCATTTACCTGGGGGCATTTTGTGAAACCTTTTCTTTCTTTCAAGGTGAACATTTGCAGTGTTCAGATTCAATTATGAGAGTAATAAGCACAGAAATTGTTTAGGGTAAGAAGGCTTTAACAATATTTGAAAACATACTGCCTTTTCTCTTCAACCCTGAAGACATTTTCTCACATAACTGAGTGTTCCAGAGCAGACTATTGATCATTTTGAGACTTACGGTTTTTAAGTAGCTTGTTAGCTGCTTGAACAGCATGAAAGGTTGCTTGCTGCTGGACCTTTATGTTTGGCTTTTAATGCATCCTTGCCACTAAACAGGTTGCAATTGACAATGATGGCCTGTTAGGAATCCACTATTCTTGCCATCATAGTAGCACTTCACTGATCCAGGAGAGAAACTTTCCTTTATTTCTAGACGACAAAATTAATACCACTTGTCTGAGTTTGATTAAACAATTCTCTTTTCTATCGCCCTGCTTGCTGATGAATATTTTGCTGTCCCTACACAGGTGTTGGTTACCAGCATTAACCTAATTTTACAAACTACAGACTAGATTTTAACTTTGTTACAATCCTGGAAAATGGATATTAGAAAATCGAAGGCCTGTTTTACACCTCTGCCAATTTTTATTTCTATCAACTTAATTGCCAATTTGCTTTCTGCAGTTTTGCCCCACTCAGTGAGTCAAAAAGTACTGGAGAGCCCAATGAGACACAATCAGACACATGTGCAATTTTGTCAGTTGTGTGAGCCACAAATTAACAAGGGAAGAAAAATATTTACGAGGGTGGTACTCGCACAGTGCTGGAATCAGAGGATCTGCAAATTATCTTAAATTGATTATGTTGACTTTCAATGTCAATCCAACTAATATTTTGTTACTACCTATATCATCACGTATTTCAGTAAAGCCGATTTTATTATATTTAAAGCTAATTAAATGCTTTCCATTGGTGGCAAAGAATTGTAATGTGCCAGTAACCCATTATCATGGGGACAGAAATCAGAGTTAACGTTTTGGGTCCAGTGACCTATCCTCAGAACTGATGGTAGCTAGGAAAATGTTGGTTTTAAAACAAATGCTGTGAGACCTGCTGAGCTTTTTCCAGCAATTTCTGTTTTTGTTTCTGATTTCCAGCATTCGCAGTTCTTTTGGTTTTTACTTGCTGGCATGGCTAGAATAGGGTGGAATATTGCTAGTTAGTGCTTCGAAATACCAGATGCGACAACAGTTAAGTTGAGATTAATACACAACAACATTGACCCTAAAGGTGCTCAAAGGTTCTCATCTTTATGGCACATGTATTCTCCTCATTGCAATCTAACAAACCACATGAGACCGAGCTGCTGAAGAATTGGGTTGGGCTGCGCAACTGAAGATAATTACTGGTTGCTTAGAAGCAACCACCTCCATACTTGGATTCTCATTAAAAGCATCCATAAAATAATGCCTGATTGACAGGGGATGTTGGACAGGGGGGAATTGAATTCTGCCTTGTGTTATGAGGGTAATAACTAAACAATTCACAAGTGACACAGCAACAGGTTGATACGTAAAATGATGGATTTATAGGCAGCATGTTATGAAGACATTCAGTATCATTGTTCTCATTTCTATTCAATTGTTTTCATTGCTTCTACTTTCTTTTAGCCTAAACTTAAAATTACATCAAGAGACAATTAGGACACAGATACATACTTGGTTTGCATTTGAATTCCTTTGTCAGCTGTTTTTTAAAGAGCGTTAAATGTATTTATCTTAGAAGCGCCAATATTTCCATTAAAATGATAGACTAAGGAGAATAGTATAAATGTGCCAGGCACCACTTTCACACTGCATACCTGAAGACTATTTCTTGCTACCCATAAATATATCTTTACTTTGGCACTGATATATATGAGTAGACAGGGAATAAGGATGTCTGAAAACCAATGAGTACCCTAGCTATGTTGGGTACATTGAGATCCTGCTCATCTTCACAGTCAGTCAGAAAGAAGGCTTGACTGGTAGGCTTGAGACAGTGCCAGCAGCTCTAGGCCATGACTAGACACCCAGTATTCAATATTCAGGTTTATCAAAAAGCCTAGGGGAGATCAGTATCAAAATCGGAAGAAGCAGGAAGGCTGGCAATCAGGACAGAAGAATCAGAGGTTTTTTGAAGACCCTGCAGGGAGTACACCTAATCCTCCAGACCCTCCATGAGTGTTTTAAAAGGCACCTCCCTATCATGACCGGTATCATCATTGGTACTAATTATATTGTGTGAACTTAATTTAACTTAATTTTAAATGTTTAATTAAGTGCCCTCCCTCCTTATGACCTAGATTATGGTTATGTTTAGAGTTAGCTTTAGGCTGAGGATAAGGTTTAGGGTTAGGGTCACCCTGTACCACTGTAATAAATGCACGAGCAGGGTGAATGGAGAACTGGGATTACCTTCTGCGTACTTACATTTTGAACACTCCACCATCTTTTGCTTGTCATGGGAGAGAATATCAAAATCTTTGACTATGTTGTTCTCTGTTATCCATTCTCTTTTCTCTCAGCATTTTGTTCATTTGTTTTAATCTGTTTCATTTTTTGCCCCCCTTTCTAACTTCAGTCTCATAAACCCACTATTATTTTCACAATTCTTTAACTTTATTCTCAAATTTGACCCAACCTTAATTTATACATCATTAACTTCAATGGAAAACAAAACTTGATGGCATGTAAAATAACCGAAATTGACCTTCATTCCTACTGATCAGGTTAAGTTAAAATCAAGGGTTTGGTTTTCCTTTCTTTTCTCTTATTAATCTGTTAATATCTTAATTTATAATTGTTATGTCTCTTGTGTTCCAATCTTTTGTATTTCTAACTACATACTTGACAGTTATTTCTTCAAGACTCTCCTTTGATGGGATTTGCTTTCGTATTTTTCTCATAAGAATGCAGATCTGAGTGGAGACAGGATTAAGTGAATCCGTTGAATGATGGTAATAAGACGCTTGAGGTGTGTGGGAATTCAGTGTTAGAGAAGGATGTGCTATGTAATTTAAACAGGTGGGAAATGGTAAATTTGTGAACAATCATAGCAATTAACTACGTCTAAAGGGACTAAATTTATAAGTAATGAAACGAATGATACCAACAATAAAGGGGTTCAGATTGTATCATTATTCAAGAAAGGAAGGAAAGAGAAAATAGGGAACTGGAGGTTCTTTGTATGACATCAGTTATTGGGAAAATGCTGACTCTATTATGAAGGAATTAATAATGCATTTAAAAAGCATAGTATGGCTTGAACAAGTCAACATGATTTTATGGAAGGGAAAGAAAGTTTGACAAACTTATTAGAGCATGTTTAAGGTTGTAATTAGCAGGGTTGGTAAAGGGGAACAGATAAAAGTAATATACTTGGATTTCCAAAGGTCATTGAAGAATGTGCAACATCAAGGAATTAGAGAACCATACAGTACAGAAGAGGCCCTTTGGCCCATTGAATCCATATCACCAGAAATACATTAAATCTACCCTAGTTCCACTTTCCAGTATCAGGTACACAGATTTGAAATTCAAGTGCTCATCCAAGCAGCACTGTGGCTCAGTGGTTAACACTGCTGCCTCACAGCACCAAGAACCTGGGCTTCATTCCACCCTTGGGCAACTGTCTGTGTGGAGTTTACATATTCTCCCAGTATCTGCGTGGGTTTCCTCTGGGTGCTCCGGTTCACATCCACAGTCCAAAGATATGCAGGTTAGGGCAGATTAGCCGTGCTAAATTGCCCATAATGTCCAGGGATGTGCAGGGTAGCTGGGTTAGCCATGGGAGATGCAAGGGTGGGTCTGGATGGGATGCTGTTTGAAGAGTCAGCATTGACTTGATGAGCTGAAAGGCCTGCTTCCACACTGTAGGGATTCTTTTTACCCACACCTCAACTACCATCCTATGCAGTGCACCCAGACCCTCTGGGTCAGAAAAGATTTCCTCAAGTCTCCTCTAAACTTACTGTCATTCAACTTAAAAGTGTACCCCCTTGATACTGCACCTTCAACTGAGGGGAACAGCTGTTTCCTATTGACTGTATCCATGTCGCCAACCGCAGCGCCCCCAAATAATTTTATATACCTCCAGCAGATCAACCAACCATCTCCACTTCAAAGAAAACAACCTGAGATTATCCACCCTCTCTCCATAACTAAGATACTCTATTCCAGGCAACATCCAGGTAAACACCCTCCGCACTCCATCCAGTGCAATCACATCCTTCTTATAGAGTGGAGACTAGAATTACACATCGTACTCCACCTGTGGCCTAACCCAAGTCCTATCTATGCCTCAATTAATGAAGGCAAATACGTTTTCTTAATTACCATATTAACCTGTCCTGCTGCTTTCAGGAATCTGTGAAAAAGCACCCCAAGATCCCTCTGCTCCTATTGTCCTGCCATTCATTGAGTACTCCTTTGTCTTGTTAATTCTTTCAGAGTATATCAGCTCACAGTTATCAGGGTTAAGTTGCATCTGCCACTGATCTGCCCATCTGATCCATCCATTTTTATCATCCAGTGACTTAAGACCTTCTTCCTCATTGACAACTGTCCAGCCAATTTTCGTGTCATCCACAAACTATACCCACATTTTCATCTATATAGCTTATATATGTATCACAAACAATAAGGAACCCAGTACTGAACCTTATGATATGCCACTGAACACTGGCCTCTAGTCACACAAACAGCCTCCTACCACCACAAACTGTCTCCTGCCACTGACTCAACTTTGGAACCAACTTGTCAAGTCACCCTGGATCACACATGTTTTTACCCTCTTTACCAATATCCCAAGATGGACCTTGTCAAAGACCTCGCTGAAATCCATATGCGCTACCTTATCTACACACCTGATCATCTCCTTGAAAAATTCAACCATGTTCTCCATGATGTCCCTGTGACAAAGCCATGCTGACTAACCCGATCAAACATTGCCTCTCTAAATGGAGATTAATTTTCCCATTCAGAATTTTCTTCAAACACTTCACTAGCACTGATGAGGTAAGAGATCTTGCATGAGTTCACAGAACTAAGGGAATTATGTATAAGCAAGGATGACGGGATAATCTGAATGAAAAGAAGATGAAAGCAGTGATAAAAGGAGCATTTTCAAGTAGGTAGGCTGTGAATAGAAGGAGGCTGTAGTGATCAGTTCTGAGGCCGCAGCTTTTTGCAATCTACATTAGTTACTTTGGCATGGAGTCAGAGAGTAATGTGATATAAAGTTAGATGAGAATACAAGCCACGAGGACACAAAAATGGTACAGAGACATAGATAAGTGCTGAATGGGCAACTAGGTGGCAAATGGAGTATAACTTGGAGAAACATGAGGTTATTCGTTGCATGAATAGCAGAAGAGGTAAATGTCCTTTCTTAAAGTTTGAAAGACGTAAATGTTGTTGTTCAGAGTAATTTTGGTGCACTGATAGAAGGAGCACAGAAAGTCAACACGCAGGAACAGCAATTGATTCAGAAAGCAAATGAAAAAGTACAAGAATTGAGAAATGAACACAAAAAATGCTGAAAATGCTCATCAGGCCTGGCTGCATCAGTGGAGAGAGAAATAGAGTTAACATTTTAGATTAATGATCTTTCATCAGATCTAAGGAAAATTAGAAATGTAATAGGTTTTGGACAAGGGTCTGAGAAAGGAAAATGTGTGGCAGTGTTGAAGACAGGCAAGACAGGGACAGTAGAATTATTACAAGATGATCAAAGGGACTGGTGATGGGGCAAGAAAAGAAATGAAATAATATACTTCTGCCCACAGCCTGATGACCAGTTCCAGTGGAAATATATGTATGCTTGAGGAACAGCACCTCACCTGCCAATTCAACACTTTTCAGCCTTTGGACTCAACGTTCAGTTTAACAACTTCAGAACATTAGCTCTGTTCTCACATTTTGTTTCTTTTTCCTTGCATGTATCGTTGTCTCATTTTTATTGCCTGGCTTGAACCAGCAGTCAAGCTACTGTAGGCTTTTCTTCTTACATCTTTGCTTTGTTGTTTCCTGTTAATCAACATAAGCACAATCAGAGTCATGGGATCACTAGAAACATCATTGAGCATATTATTCCGTCTCCTCTCATTGGTTCTTTGTTATGGTATAAGTCCTGTCCAATACTTTTCCCAAGTGTTCACACTGAGAGACTATGCCTCCATGGGATTCAGAACTACAGTCACCACCTGATGGATATTTAGCGGACATCATATGATAATTTAAGGAGGAGATAGACAGATTTTTAATTACTAAGGGGTTAAAGCTTTAAAGGGTTATGGTGAGTAGGCAGGAAAGTAGAACTGAGATCAAGGTGAGATCAGCCATGATTGTATTGAATGGCAGTGCAGGCTGAAGGTGCTGAACTTCCTACTCCTGGTCCTAATTCATATATTCTTATAGCAAGCAGCAGAGGAGGCCTTACTGATGCATCTTCCTTCATAAGCCTGGGGCCTTGACAATCAATTGCCATTCCTTAACCACCCTTGTGCTCTATCTCGTGTTGTGTCTCAGTCTATATTCACTATAAGCCGGCACAGTCACTCTGATGATCTGCACATGGTGATTATGGCACCGATCTCTGGAAGTCACTGCCACACACGAACCATGCAGGCCCAATACAGCAGGCATGAAAATTAGAGAGAACGAGAGATAAAAGGTACTGCAGATGCTGGAGAATCCGAGATAACAAGCATGGGGCTGGATGAACACAGCAGGTCAAGCAGCATCATAGGAGCAGGAAAACTTGACGTTTCGGGCCTAAACCCTTCATCAGAAACGCTGTTCATGGTGAGTGTGCAGTATACCGTTAACAGACATGCTCATGATATCATCATAGTATCATAGCATGTGACCTGAAGGCATAAAGGTCTCAGAATCCATCTTACTTGGGGCCACTTGAAGCATAGTGCGCTGTTAAAGCATGCATTATTTGGAACTCAATTGCTTAATCTTAGCAAAGTGCCTCTGACTATAAGATACGGATATATCAGGAGCTTTAATAAAAACCTATTGAATCTTTCATGTTACCTATGTCTAGTTCTAATGTTGTGGGAGCTGCCATAACCATTGCTGTATCAGTTACAAATCCCCTGCTGGACCCTAAACCCAAACTGAGGTGGACATTCAACTGATATACCTGAGATCCCATCAACCTGTTAAGAAGTGAATTCTTTAAGGCTCAATTATTCTTCAAGAAAATAGCTGAGCCATTCATTTATTCATTTTCACCTCAGCTTTACTGGGGGGCTTTGGCATCATTTTGTTTCTTTTTTTCCAAAATGTTTCAATGTTTCAATGATATCTTGTCTTCCTCTTCTGTTCTTTTGCATTCAACTCTCCTGCGTTTGTTGCCAAGATAAGACTAACAAGTCTTCATTTCCAATGTCCATTCTTGTCTATATTTCTCTCTCTAATTATACTGAGCAACACTTTTGAATCCTGAACTTATACTGAGTCTTCTCCCACATCCACATATTCCGTTTTTGATGTTTCTAATATCATTTAGACTCATTTTATTTTGCCCCACTTTCATTTAATCCAAAATACTCACTGTGTGTCTTTGCTGTTTTTATAGTTTTGTTAAGAACACCAAAATCTGCATATTAAGAACAAAGAACAAAGAACAAAGAAAATTACAGCACAGGAACAGGCCCTTCGGCCCTCCAAGCCTACGCCGATCGAGATCCTCTGTCTAAACCTGTCATCTATTTTCTAAGGGTCTGTATCCCTTTGCTCCCTGCCCATCCATGTACCTGTCCAGATACATCTTAAAAGACACTAACGTGTCTGCGTCTACCACCTCCACTGGCAATGCGTTCCAGGCACCCACCACCCTCTGCGTAAAGAACTTTCCATGCATATCTCCCATAAACTTTCCTCCTCTCACTTTGAACTCATGACCCTTAGTAATTGAGTCCCTCACTCTGGGAAAAAGCTTCTTGCTATCCACCTTGTCTATACCCTCATGATTTTGTAGACCTCAATCAGGTCCCCCCTCAATCTCCGTCTTTCTAATGTAAATAATCCTAATCTACTCAACCTTTCTTCATAGCTAGCGCCCTCCGTACCAGGCAACATCCTGGTGAACCTCCTCTGCAAGATTAAGAGCTGGCAGAAATGCAAAAATACAAAACTAAATAGATTACAGCAGTCTGTTTATACCTAATTATAGAAAAAGCATTAAGAAAAGACCAGGGCAAAGCACTGAAAAAATACTTCAAATTGTGTGCTGATGTGAAGAAAGCATGAAGAAGGCACAAACTAATTTCTGAGTGAAGAATGTTAAGAAGAAGAGAAAGCTTTCCAGAATCAAATGAGCACAATATTTGCTGCTACATTTAATAGCCAAAGTCTTAACTGGAGAGGAATACAAACACTCCGGAATAGGTATCAAGGATGTAAACAGAAACTAATGAAAAGATAAGAACTATATCAGCCTGAAATAGGAAATTTTTGGCAAGAAGCAACCTGTAGAAGAAGCAAAAATGATAATAACACAGATTAGAAGATAAAAGAAAAATAAAGTCAAAGATACTGAAAGATGAGATTAGAAAAATTGTAAAGAAAGTTGAGGCCAGGATCTTTCAGATAACTAGGAAATGCTGATGGGAGTGAATTGCTAATTCTGCAGTTGGCAAAGGGACTTGGTAAAGCTGTGAAGAAATGTAAATAGCAACAACAAACATTTATTTGCACCATTTTGTTATGCTCTTTGTAGAGGTCTGTAATATTTAAGAAATCTGAATTTCCCAGCAACCAATGAAAGGAATCATTCAATATTTCATAATTTAAGGCTAATAGTATTATTAGTTAATTAAACATTACTTCGTAGGTATCTTATACACTAAAGTACAAAAAAGGTACTTTCCCCGTTAACTAATTGACACATCCTAAACTCCACACCAATATGCCACACTCTTAGCAAATACATAATCTTGTTGATAAAGTTTTAACTTTCACTCACTATTCAACATGTTGTCTCCCTGTTATACCATGGCAATTCTTCCAGACTTCCCATTCGCCTTGAAACTCACTTCATTCAGTTTCCTGAGCATTACTGAACTGATTCCCAGCAGCAAGACTTCTCTGGCAACTTTTTGTGCTTTATGTTCCGACATGATTCATTTCTTCAAATAAGTGAAGAAATCATTTCAAAGAAATGATTCATTTCTTCAAATAACCAAAACTAGAGGGTGACCCATTGCTCCAGTCCCACTACTTCACAGGTTGCAACATGAAATGAAATGTTTTTTCCAGTTACAAAGATGACCAATTAAATATTTTACCTATATCAGATTTTTAAACAAAAAGATCAACCAGATTTCCCAATTGTGGGTTTATTATCAAAAGCAAAACTTATTCAATAATGATGTAATAATTGGAGACATGGAAATTTAAACGTTTATCCCTCTAAATTTCCCCAAGACATATATGGAAACACTTACACACAGGCAATCACAAGGAAAAGAGAAAGAAAAAGTAGACTTATGCGCAGATCTTGATTGTCTACAAAAAAAACACTTTGGCCAATGGGTTATTCATGAAGGGAAAAGGATAGAGTACAGGGTCCAAAGTCTGTGTTGTAATATTCGGGAATATGTCAACTGTGCACAATTGTCAATGAAGTCTTTCTAGAAAATATAATCTTCCGATGTTCTTGTAATCACTCTTACAAGAAACAGGTGGAATTCACCCTGATTCAATATAGAAATGGGAAGGATCAGCCAGGCAACTTGTTCAGAGCAAGGTTTCCTTCAACTTACCATGGTTTTAACAAACTTCCCACCAACTGAAGTAGATAAAACAAGAACTTCTCCCAGCCAGTCACTGTTCAAATCAACCCCAGAAGAGACTACAGTAATGCAAGCAATTATCGCAGTCAAATGATCCCTCAGAAGCCTTGTTAAAAACAAGCTGCAATGCCCACAGTGAACTTTCAATTATCTCTTTTAAAGAAACCACTTCAAGTATGTCCACAACATTTGAAATGAATTCCTTTTCCACAATCCTTCAAAACTTAAGCCCTCCAAGCAATAACAAATATAAAGCTTCTTTGTAACACAAAGAATCCAATCTCATCAGCATTCTGCATGGTGACTAACACTACTTTTCTCTGAAACAGAAACAGAAACTGCTGGCGAAACTCAGCAGATCTGGCAGCATCTGTGGGAAGAAATGTGGAGGTGATGGCTGAGTGATATTATTGCTGGACGATTAATCCAGAGACCCAGAACAGTTTGGGGACCCAGGTTCAAATCCCGCCACTGCAGATGGTGGAATTTGAATTCAATAAAAATATCTGGAATTCAGAGTCTAAAGATGACTGTGAATCCATTGTCGATTTTTGGGGACAAAATCCACCTGGTTCACCAATGCCCTCTAGGGAAGGAAACTGCTATCCTTACTTAGTCTGGCCTACACGTGACTCCAGACCCACAACAATGTAGTTGACTCTTAACTGCCCTCTGGGCAATTAGGGATGGGCAATAAACGTTGCCTAGCCAGTGATATCCTCATCCTGTGAATGAATTAAAAATAAGCAGAGATATTGTTTTAAGTCAGGTGATTCTTCATCAGAACTGCTAGCAGCAAGGAAAAGGCGGCATTTAAACTGAAGACAAAGTTGTTGGTTGGTGTTTGAGGTGAACAAATAGGTGTGATGGAACTCAGAGAGAGATCTGAAAGGAAAGGGTAAACAAGGAGATTATGGATAGCAGACCAGGTTGGAAGAAAAGCTGAATAAGTGATAATAAGACCTAAGAGGAGGAGAGAATGGATGAGCTGCGCTGAACGCAAACCATATAATGTGACAATCAACATAGGAGTATGTGAGAATGGGCGACTGTGGTAAAAGCAACGCGTGTAGTAACAAGCATGGGGCTGGATGAACACAGCAGGTCAAGCAGCATCATAGGAGCAGGAAAACTTGACGTTTCGGGCCTAAACCCTTAGTAACAAGACTGGGTGTGGGGGCTGGGTAAAAAACATGGAAGGATCGAATCAGGCTCTAAAGTTGCTTCATTTGATGTTGAGTCCTCGAGGCTACAGTATCCCAAAGCAGGAAATGAGATGTTGTTCTTCAAGTTGCACTGAGGCTCGCGGAAGCGCTGTAGCAGGACTATGACAGGAATGTTGGCGAGGGAACATGGTGGTCTGTTGAAGTGGTAGGCAGCTCAAAGCTTGGGGTCATTTTTGCAGATAGAATCTAACGGTTTACAATCCTCTGAATGTGGAGGCTGGTGGGATGGTATTTCCCTCTGTCTTGCAAAGCAGTAAATGTTGTCAGTCTTGCCCTCCAGTCCCACTGCATGTCTGAGAATCTGTATCAAGGAAAACCAGATACCAGTCTTTTTATCCAAGGTGCAAAAACTGGCACTGAATGGTCTAAGGTTTCTGCCCGGACCTCTATCCCCACAATGACCAAGGCACTTGGGCCTAACTCCAGGCAAAGTTCAAACAGATTTCATGATCTTCATTCTAATTAATTCTGTTTTACATTTAATTAAGAAAGACCGATTAAAACATAACCATCTCATAAAGTCTCACATTTAAAACTATTTCTATAAAAATAAAAATAGTTACAATAATAGAGTAATATTTATTATCTCAGAATGTCCCCAAGTACTTTATGGTCAATAAAGAACTTTGAAAGTGTGGCCACTATTAAAATGCACATGAAATGGATCTCAAACTAAGGAGGGAGATACTAAAAGGATGGGAGGAAGTAATGGGAGATGTCCAAACATTTAGTCAACAAGGTAGGTTTTAAGTAGAATCATAGTATCCCTATAGTACAGCTGGCCATTCGGCCCATTGAGTCCACACCAATCCCTCGAAGAATATCACACCCAAACCCATCCCCCTACCCTATCACTGAATTTCCCATGGATAATCCACTTAACCCGTATATCCCTGAACACTATGCACAATTTAGATCACAGAATCTCTACAGTATGGAAACAGGCCCTTCAGCCCAACAAGTCCACACCAACCCTCAGAGCATCACACCCGGACCCTTCCCCTGTGGCCCATCTGATCTACACATCCCTGAACATTACGGGCAATTTAGCATGGGCAATCCACCTACCTTGCACATCTTTGGACTGTGGGAGGAAACCGGAGCACCCAAAGGAAACCCACACAGACACAGGGAGAATGTGCAAACTCCAGACGGACATTTGCCCAGGGGTGGAATCAAACCTGGGTGCCTGGCACTGTGAGGCAGCAGTGCTAACCACTGAGCCACCACACCATCCTAACATCTAGGACCTTAAAAGAGAAGAGATAAGTACAGGAGTTTGAGGAGGAGCTTATAGAACATCTGGCTCAGACAGCTGAAGATATGAGGCAGATTTGTTTTCTATTCACATTTGTGTGGAAGATGAGCCTTTGTTGATAGATGCTATTATTACGAAACAACATGTAGATGAAGACACGGAGGAAGCTCAGCACAAGTCCTCAAAAGAGGTATTAGTACAGGAGATGGGGAGAGATGTCTTTACTGGAGATGATGTGGTTGTGACTGATAGTTCAGTTCGTCGTCTGTTGAACTTGTGATGTAATATCATGGGCTATTAATGCAGAGACTGGGAATTCAAGAAAAATAAAATTCCTATCATACTTATTATCAACCTTTCATTGCCCATTAAAGGGAAACAAGTGAGGGGCAATAAATGTTAGCCTTGAATCACTGACCATGTCTCAGAATTAAAGATTAAAAAAATTTATGAAACCGAGTAAAGGGAAACTCAACAAGTTTGACAACAGAGGAAGGTGTTTGAGCATGGCAGTGTGGTTTGTCATATGAACAACATGAAAGATGTTAGAGCAAAATGGTGGTTCAGAACCCAAGTAGGAGCAACCTTGAATAGAAGATGGTGAAACATGTCTTGGAGAGAAGCAGGGAAACTGCGGACAAATTGTCCTAATCTTGATGAGAAATGTGTTCAATGCATGTGCTTTTGGAGGAGAAAGAAGAGGTGAAGATGAACTAAGAACTCAGTTGGTAATATTTTGGTTCTGCACAATGGTGGTATGTGATTTTGGCCAAGGAGTATGAAGCTCCATATAGTGATAGGTTTAAACAGTGCTATGTGCTTTAAAGGTGGAGGTGAGGGCATGGCTGAACAAAGTCTACAGAAATACCACAGCAAGCAGAAGGTCAAAGGGAGTGTGAGTCTGAAAGTGGGCTGTGAGGGCATGGGGAAAGTTCTTTCTAGTGGGGAAATTTGGATTTTGTGGCCAGTACCAAAAAGTAATTGGTTCAGGATACAAAGAAATAACCACGGCAAGGGCAAAAGACATGGCGTTGTACATCCAATCCAAACATTTAATTTCAATACTTACATGTTTTAGAAATATAACTTTTAGTTTGAGGGTTTCGTTTAATAAAAAGAAAAGATAATGGGTGTGTCTAATGTGGGAGGTTGAAAAAATATGCTTAAACAGATCGCAATTCACAGGTTAACCCATGTCAATATAGTCAGAGCAGATTTGAGGTGGAAAAAACACTGAATAATGAGGAGGCTGTGTCTAGTACTTGGTAAGGATGTGACGGATAAAGTTATCTTTAAGGGCTTTAAATTATTCATGCAGCTTTTCAAATTCAGCTGTACAAGTGGTTTTCATCGCGAGGTGTAACTTCCAGAAAGGTGTGAATCAACCAAGAGTTATGGGTCTGAGTTTCAGTACTTTTTCTAATGATGATAATTTCAACACAGACTGACCCTCGTTTACTGTTGATTTCATGAGATAAATCTTGTTATGTGATCAGAGCAGCTATTTCAAGTCTGTATTTGTCTTTTCTAAAAGTAATTTTAGACATTTAGTTATCAGTTGTCAGATATTGAACATTGTTAGCACATGTTGATAATTATTAGAAGATATTAGATAGAAGCAGAAGGGAAGTTAGAAACTATTGAGTTCATTATTAATTTTATTTTTAAGTGACAATGTTTATTCATTCACTGTTTCACTAATTTAGTGCAGTAGATGATCATGAGAAGAAGCATTTACTTAATTTAATAATTAATCAAGAGATGAACCAGTTACTTAATTAAAATACATTGAGGATAACAGTGTAGGTGAGGTGCAGTGACTAAATTGTGTGGGTATATCTGGATGCTAATGCCTTCCAGTATAAACACAACTATGGAGAAATATGTCTGATGAAGGGTCTAGGCCCGAAACGTCAAGCTTTCCTGCTCCTATGATGCTGCTTGGCCTGCTGTGTTCATCCAGCTCTACACCTTGTTATCTATGGAGAAATGTAGTCAGTCTTTGCAATTATATAACAGCATAAAGTGCTTTCAGCCAGTATTGATAAAAACAGTGGCTATGGGGTGGTGAGCAAACTGCTGCAGAAGTCATCTAAGCAAGTGTTATTAATGGGTATGCATGCCTCTTTACAGTAGAGAGTGAGAGTCCAAAAGGTTATGCTGTCAGATGTGAGGGGAGACAATGCAGTTGCCATTGTCCACATACATGCCAATGACATAGGTAGAACTAGGAAAGAGTTCTACTGAGGGTGAATGCATAGCTAAGGCCAAACTTTTTTAAAAAAGTAATCCCAAAGATAACCATTTTTGGATTACTATTTGAGCCAAAGCAGATAGGCCTTGGTAAATAAGGTAAGAGAGCTAAATGCCTGCCTCAAAATGAATGATGACTGTTTGTGACAAATTACAGTTTTCACAAATTCCCTGAAACTGACAGCACAATGGCAGAGATGAACTCTGCTTCCTCCTACCAACTTGAAACTGAGGAAGGGCCAGTGCTGAAAGATGAAAGAGCAGCAGCCACAGACTTTGGTCCAGCCTTCAGAGGCACAGCATTCAGGGTGACAGGGGACACTTGGTGATGACCATTGGCCAGAAACCATACTTACAGAGATTGATGCAGCTTTCTGTAACTGACAGACTGGCAATGCCAAGGTGCCTTTGATTTCCTGGGATGTTGTGCTTTCAGGGAGTGATAGGAGGTCTCTGTGGAATTTCACAGGCAGCAACTCATAAATGTAATCAGGTGGCCACTGATATTCTCTTGGCTAAAGTGCATCAATTTGTTCACATCCCCTCGGATACAGGGAGTCAGTCAGACTGGCAGTCG
The DNA here is from genome assembly GCA_024137785.1 of Ginglymostoma cirratum. Classification (NCBI taxonomy): domain Eukaryota; kingdom Metazoa; phylum Chordata; class Chondrichthyes; order Orectolobiformes; family Ginglymostomatidae; genus Ginglymostoma; species Ginglymostoma cirratum. The sequence goes on from JAHRHZ010000026.1 coordinate 37,352,415, forward strand.
GCTTTGCTGCCATAGCAAGTTTCCCAAAAGTGCAAGGTGCTATCAATTGCATCCATGTTGCCCTCAAAGTATCCTACCAGCAACGAGCTGTTGTCAAGAGAGATTTCCACTTCTTTAATGTGTCGATCATCTTTGACCACATTGGCTGAATAATGCAGCTCTGTACACAATATCCAGGAAGTTGTCACAATTCTGGAGCATTTACAGGAGTCTGCACTTTTCCAAATCTCTCATTGTATATGGGAATAGTTGCTGCATGACAAGTGCCGCATCTGAAGACCTGGCTGATAATGCTATCAGGAATCTTCAGACTGATGCTGAGGAAAGACATAACACTCCACAAGGCTATTGTTGACTAGGCCTTAGCACTGGTGAAACCTAAAACCTGATGTCTACAGAATGTAGGCAATGTGCTGGAGTATACTCATCAGCATTGTAGTGCTGCACCCTCTTCAACCTCACTCAACAAAATGAACTATCTTGGGAGAAGAAAAGATGAAGCAGTGACAGATCTCCTCTCTTGAGGAAGGGAACAGTGAAAATCCTGAAATGAGCCAGGAGGTCACTCATAGACACAAAGAATCCAGGTAAATGATCTAATAAGACAGACAGTATCATGAGAACATCTTAGCAAACTGCTGCAAGGTCAACTGAGATACATGGACATTTTGTTTTGATGTTGTATATTTTGTTTAAGTTTCATGGGTGGCCTTTGCTTGCTTAATGCATGATGGCTCATTGGCCTTTTTATTTAGCACTATTGTTTTAATTAAAGGCTACATTTGTAATCTCAATATGCAAATATCGCAGCCATTTGGAAGTGTCAAAACCTGTGGACAAAGCTAGACTTTGCACTAACTGTGTACAATGTAGTTGTACCACAATGATTGGGGGTTCCTGGAGGGAAGCAGGGTGATGGGATTGGTCTCAGGAAAAGTGAAGGAAGAATAGGGAACAAACAGACTGAAGGATCCTCCCCTTCTCTCCCACCAAGTGAATGCTGTCCTTCACATCTCAGTACTGCATTGCTTACATCTTATTCTGGGAATGGTTGGCCTGATTATAGAGATCCCAACCATGGGAAGGATCTGTATCTACACCTTGTAGAAACTGACTACATTGCTCCATAATTTACATCAGTTGTCTGCATTTTCACAATCCCAGGCCTAGTGTCCTCACTCTGATTTAATCAGACCATGTCCCTAAACTTAATCTTGTGAGCCTTGGCTACAATCTTCAAATGCTCAGTCTATTGTTTACTGGATCATGAGAATAACTTTAGACACACACATTACTGATGATGTGAGGCAAACAAAAAGATCCCAATGGAATAATAGCATTTCCTTAGGCATTCTCAGATAGCTTTTCCTTACGCTGTCTACTTGTCTTCCTTTCATGCTCTTCTATTCTTCTTGGGTTTTTTTAAGGCTGGTAGAAGGCTTTAATTTTCTGTACCAGCTTACAATCATCAATCATTACAGATGTCCATCTAGCAACTGCAATGCACGGTCTTCAACACAGGTCCTAAGTACAAATTGTAGTGAGTTTCTAAACTCTTCCAAGAGAATAATTTCTCTTTGAGCTTTATATATTGTAATATTCCTAAGGCCCATAAGTCAAAATTATTTCATTTTACCCTTTCAAATTCAGATGAAAGCTATATATTGCAGATGCTGGAATTTGGAAACAAATGCTGGAGGAACTCAGCAAAGTCTGGCAACATCTGTGGAGACACAAACAGAGTTAACGCTTCGAGTTCAATGTAACTGTCCTTCAGAACTGAAAGGGATTGGCAAATGGGCTTTTTTTATATTTTTGACAGAGGTGTTGGAGAAACGAGAAAACCAGATGGTGCACACGCAAAAACCAAAGGGTTTGTTAATTGTGATGAAAGAGAAATAGAGACGTAAAATGGATGTAAATTATAGTGTGAAAGGGAGTAAAGGAATTCTTTCAGCTGAGGGCAAAATAAAAAAGACACAAGTAAGACAAATACAAGTGGGGGTATCCCAAAGGCTTGCAAAGTGCCCAAATGGAAAATGAGGTGTTGTTCCTTGAGTTGGCATTGTGCTTTGTTGGAACATTGTAGCGGGTCCAGGGCTGAAATGTTAGCATCTGAGCAAGGTAGTTTATTGAAATAGCAGGCAGTTGGATGGTCAGGTCAGTGCTACAGACAAAGCAAAGGTGCTCTGCAAACAGTCACGCTGTAAGTCTGTTTGCATTTCTGAGGATGCGCTGTCCACCTGCATTTCAAGCCTCCCGACTCCACTGTTACCTCAACAATAGCTCCTCACACTGTACTTCCTTAAATAATTCCATTCTCCCAGTTTCTCCGTTTCCATTGTGTCTGTTCCAATGATGTTACTTTCCACTGGCTATCACTGATATGACTTTCTTTTTCTTCAACTGAGGATTCCTGGCCCACTGTTGTTGACAGGGCTGTCAGCCATGTCCAACTCATCTCCTGCACATTGCCCTCAGCCCTTCTCCTCCCTCCCAGAACAATGGGGTTCCCTTTGACCTCACTTGCCACACAATTACTACCCGTATTCCTGTGCCATTTCTGTGTCCTACAGCAAGATGCCACCATGAAATATATCCTTCCCTTCCCTCTAGTGTCAGCATTCCACAGGGATTATTATTTCTGTGAGAGTTTAAAAATGTAAAGCTTAAGCAACACAAATTAGACTTCCCTTTCGTTCACTGTTCTTATTTTTATTGTTACTGATGTGGATTTTCTATTCTGGGTGGCAGTCAGTCAGAGAAAAAATTGGGATTTTTGGTAGTTTGATGAAATTTTCACACTTATGGGGTCTAGGCCCGAAACGTCAAGCTTTCCTGCTCCTATGATGCTGCTTGGCCTGCTGTGTTCATCCAGCCCCACACCTTGTTATCTCGAAAATAGCTAGGCTTCGTTCTTGATGGAAGTACTAACTTCAATGAGCCATGCACCATGAGCCCCGAAAACCTTTGTCATGACTTACTTGGATGTCCTCTTCTCCCAGGACCAGCAGAACAGACCACACCACACCATCATTACCACTGGGTCAGGGCAAACACAACCAACTGGAGGAATGCCCAATATTCTAGGAAGAAGGTCAATGACCTTCTCTCTGCCAGTGTAAGTACCACCAACTTCTCACTGTTACCTTACACTCACTCTACCTCTGTTACTGCACTCACCTCCTACAAAGGCTCATGATCTATCACTCTCACTATTACCTGCAACATCTCCCATCATTCATGCTCACCCAGCCTGCCCCCTCACACCACTAACCTCTGCGTTGCCTTTAAACCCATTCGGAACATCTGCCCACCCACAGCCAAAGAAACAGCTTGGCCACCCACTTTCATCTCTCTGCTTAATAGCATCCCTCACACTCCTGGAGGAAAGCAGCTCACGATAGGTCAGAAAGAGTCATGATGACTAGTTGAGATAACAAGGTGCAGAGCTGGATGAACACAGCAGGCCACGCAGCATCAGAGGAGCAGGAAGTCTGACGTTTCGGGCCTAGTCCCTTCTTCAGAAGAAGGTTCTTTCTTCTTTCTTCCTTCTTTCTGAAGAAGGGTCTAGGCCCGAAACGTCAGCCTTCCTGCTCCTCTGATGCTTCTTAGCCTGCTGCGTTCATCCAGCTCTACACCTTGTTATCTCAGATTCTCCAGCATCTGCAGTTCCTACTATCTCTGAAACAATGATGGCTAGTTGGCTGCCTGATGATTGGCTTCTCATCCCTCATGAGGAGAGCATCCTGTTTCTACCATCTCGAGTGACCGACTGGTATCGGAAGCTGTCCTTGACAAGAACCTTATCACAAAAGGGGATGGATGGGAGCAAACCTATCAGAGGCAACTTTCAGCAGGGTGAACTGTGAGAAGGATCCATCACATAACAGCATGCAGAGCAGTTAATATGGAATAGGTTGATAAGCGATATTTTGTTGCAAGGCCATCTACAGGATATGTGATATTGCTTGGTTTCCTCTGCTTGACAGGCTCTGTAAGAATGCTGTCAGCTTATTCTTAGGTCTTTCATGTCATGCATACAATATTAAACCTGGTACCATCTGCTGCTAAGAATAGTGCCCCTCAGTCCTTTGGCAAGGCTTCCTCAAAGTGGCAAATAAGGCATCTCCCCTCACAGAGCTGTTGAACCGTTTAGCCATGAATCCAGCAGAGATTATATGGCTCTGCCATTTGCTCACAAAATTTGTCCTGTGCTCCTACATTGCATTTTCTCATTTAATTTATTCATGTTCTTAATGCACCACACCCTTGGTTAAAGATGACAAAATATAAAAATAACTTTACTGTTTTATAAAGACAACATTTGTTCCTGAGAGCAGCCACCCACATTTTAATTCAGCCTGGCTCTGCAAAATTTGCACATCACTTGGTTTGGCTCTAATTAAGTTTGCTCCATGCGCAAGGCCAAAGCTGAGTAGACCACTGAATAATTAATAAAATGAACTGAATGTAGAAAATTGTGTCGGTCTGTGGTATGTGCTGCTGGAGAGCTTTGATTCATCTAATTTGCGCGACAGCCTCAAATGGGCTGGCAAAAGAAAATCAGAAAATCAGACCTTCAGTGTTTTGTTATTTAGCAATACTTAGCAGCTTGGTGTCTGCAGTTACGTTGCTGACTCAGTGAAGCAATGTGCTTTTATCTCCTGATGCTGTCCAATTGTTTTAAACAATTCTATCCTCAATATTCACAGGAAGGATAAACAAAACATCTGACATTTCAACATCCATTATCCAGACATTTAGTGAAAAGGACATGTAATTAGCAGATTAATCAGGAGGAAATAACTGTGAAACTAATAGCTTGAAGTTGACATATTAGTCCCATTTTTACCAGAGCCTGTAATCAGCTAAATCGTCACCTGGCTCTGACACTGAAATACATTGCAGAGAGGAACAATCTCTTTTCTCTGCTCCCAATAAAACAAAGAGAACCTATACGTTTCAAGATCAGCACAAATTGCTGGTTGTATTTGAGGTGGTCTCACAAATGAGCAGTGCTGGCAACTGAGAGAAGAAAAACAAAAGTAAAGACTGCCCTGCATTTATCTAGCACCTTTGATGCTGCCAAAAAATGCTCAAATCTCTGTACATTGCTGAAGTGACTGCAGTGGAAATATAGGAAATCAAACACCAATGCCTCACAAACATAATGACAGTCAGATAATCTGTTTTAGTAAATATTAATATCTGCTGAGGAGACCCGGGACACCCACTCATTACTGCCCCCTCCCCCACCACTAGTCCATTCCATCCACCCTCTTCTTTCAAAATGCCATGATAGGATTAATTAAAAAGATAGAGTGAGTTTCATAACAGCTCACCTCAAAACCAGCCATTTTCAACAGTGTAGCGCGGCCTCAGCACCACCCAAATATCAGAAATGGCTGGAAAAGCTCAGCAGGTCTGGCAACATCTGTGGAAAGAAATCAAATTGATGTTTCAGGTTGAGTGACTCTTCCACGGAACTGGAAATGCACCAATTAAATGTTGTAATTGTACCAACCTCAACCACTTCATTCTATACAGGCACCACCGTATGTGTGAAAAAATTGCCCCATAGGACCCTTTTAAATCTTTCCCCTTTCACCTTAAACCTATGCCCTCTAGTTTTGAACCCCTACCCCCACCCCAGGGAAAAGACCTTGTCCATTCACCATATCCATGCCCCTCATAATATTATAATCATCTATAATGTCACACCTCAGCCTCTAATGCTCCAGGCAAAATAGCCCAGCTTATTCAACCTCTCCCTACAGTTCATACCCTCCAAACCTGGCAACATCCTTGTAAATTTTTTCTGAACCCTTTCAAGTTTCACAGCATCACTCCTATAGCAGGAAGACCAGAACTGCACGCAGTATATGGACTCAGGAAACTTCTCGGGTCATCAGATGCCCTTTAGGAGAGGTAAGAGGGCCCCATGTGAATGTTAAAAGTAGGCATGAATGTGTATAGTATATTAGCAAGTTCACTGAAATTGCAAAGCTGAAACTGTCAAAAGCATCAGGAGGAACGATGAACAGAAACTGTGGAAAGTGTACCTCTGTCCTTCAAGTCTTTGAAAATAAAGTTTTTAAAAAGGCAAGGCTTCCCTATTTAATTCTGTTGGCATAACCTGAACGTTATCATTACCACATTTGTGCTGCATGGTTGAATTCACAATCTTCCACAATCACAGTAGGATGCCTGCCATTTCACAGTTTGATTGATAGCTGCAAGTGATTATAGACTGTTTTAGTGAGGTTATGAATTTTAATGCTTCTTGCTATTAGGGATTGGACGTTTCAATAATTTTTTTGTTGTAAGGAATTTTAAGTTTAAATTTAAGGAAATCTAGTTTAAGGAAATTAAATATTATGAATTGTTGAGAGTGTTCTTTTTTTAAGAAAGGCTGTAATAGACGCGTCTTTCTTATACACAATCTCATCATTTATCCTGGATTCTGGGCGAGTTGGTATGGTAGGTGTAAGGGTAAAGTTTGCTGGGTGAGAGTGGTGGGTTAGCATGAGTTGGTAATAAGTTGGCATTGGGACTATAAAGGGCTATTAGTTTGGGCAGAAGGGCACATATTTGTGTAGGTCGAGCGAGATGTGTTATAGGTTGGCCTACGTGCAACATGAGAAGAGTGAGTGGTGCAGACAAACATACAAACAAGGAACAAGAGTACATTACTTAGATCTTTGAGCCTGCTCCATCATTCAATGAGATCATAGCTGATCTGATTTTAAATTTTGTACGTTCATGCATATCCCTGATAATCTTTCATCTCCTTGGTAATCCAGAATCTATCTACCTCTGCCTTAAAAATACTTAAAGATTCAGCATCCATTGCTTTTTGAGGAAGAGAATGTCAAAGACTCACAACCACCGCAGAAAAATGTTTATTCCTCTTCCCTGTCTTAAATGGGTTACCCCTGATTTTTAAACTATGACCTTTAGTTTGAGATTCTCCCAGAAGAGGAACGTCCTTTCTGTTTCCACGCAGTCAAGTCCTCTCAGGATCTTATATGTTTCAGTTAAATCACCTCTAACTCTTCTAAATTCCAAAGGATACAGGGCTAAGCCTTTCAAGCTTTCTATGTAACATGATGAATTTGTGCCAGATATTAATCTTCTCTGAATTGTATTAATATCCTTTTGTTGGTATGATGGCCAGTACTGTACACAGTACTCTGGATGTGGTCTCACCAATGCCCTGTATAACTGAAGCATAACCTTCCTACTTTTGCATTCAACTCCTCTCACAATAAAACATTAAATTCTATTAGCTTTCCTGATTATTTGCTGTACCTGCGTGTGAACTTTATGCAATCCATGCACAAGGACACCCAGATCTACCTGCATCTCAGACCTTTGCAATCTCTCACCGTTTAGATAATATGCTTTTTTAAAAATTATTTTCTGCCAAAGTGAATAATTTCACTTATTATATTCCATTTACCAGATTTTTGCCCATTCATCCAACCTACCCATATGACTTTGTATACTCCTTATGCCCTCTTCACAACTGATGTTCCTACCTATCTGTAGGAGCATTTTTCCTGACCAGGGTCAAAGATTCAGGATGCAGGCAGGATTCAGGCAAGTGGAAGATGTTTATTCAAGCAGAAATTGGTTTACGCAGGGACAGAGCCAAAGATCTTCCCCGAATCTGGCTTCAGACGATGGATCAATGACACACCCTCTGATTTTACAAAGAAATACAGCATTTTTATACATTTTGTGTTACAATAATCAAACGCAACATATTCACTGTTCTTCCCTTTAATCCAAACACCCAATCCCATGGGACACCTAATCAGTGATGGGCACTTCCATGGACAGCCCTAGGTTCCCATGATCTCATGATTTTAACTAGACATTGTAATTGCTCGGCCTTGGGATCTTCCTATGCATCCTATTAATTCGCGCTCCAAAAGTTTAACAGTTACACTCCTTCAGGTCTTTCTCAGGCTTGTTTATCTGTAAGGACAGCTCGAATTCTACTACACATTCTATTTTGACGCTGCCTTTTATCAAATTCAGTTACTCCTTTTATTTTCCCTTTATCCCAAGTGCATAATGTAAACATAAAAAGTCAGTTAGTTTTAACTAATTGCTATAAAGTGAACTTCTGTTATAAAGTTAATTATAAAGTGTAACATTATGCTACTACTCCTATTGTTAGCATTTTGTAATTTCTGGGTTGTGAGCAATCTATCCTGTTCAGGATATAAGGGAAGGCGTCTTCTAAGGCTAGTTAATCTACACATCTAAACTTAAATGTTTTTTAGGGCTTGTATTATATCTTGTTTATGTATTGAAACCAACTTCAATGATTAGAGCATTTTTAACTAGAAACTATTTAATATTGCAGGTAGCTTCAAAGAGGCAACTATTTACTACAAAATAACTTTAGCTGTTATTTTTGCAGTGCTTAAGGAGTTAATCTAGCACCTGATGTTATTCATTTACTGGGACAATCATCCTTTCATTAATAAAGCTAGAATTGGTCATTTGACTGTCCTAAGGCATCCTTTTATCAGGACTGTCTCAGAATGGAACATGCAGCTTTCTTTTACTGATCTTCTAGCAGTTCTGTTCAAAGGTACCATTGTATTTCACAGTGTGAGCAGGCTGCTTAGTTTTGCTTAGCTTCTGTCTGCCATCTTGTAAGCAGGCATGGGCCGCTTGGTGTCTTCAGGCTCAAGCCACCTTATACAGCCAGGTACAGGTCACTCCTACACTATCCTTCTATCATCAACAAATGAGCTACCATCACTTCAGCCCCCTTATCTATAAATTATAGAATCATTACTCCAACACTAACCCCTGTTGACACACCACTCAGGACATCCTGTAGGCCTGAATATGACCTAGTTATTCCTACAGTCTGCTTCTTGTTAACCAGCCAATCGTTTATCCATGCCAAAATGTTAACCCCTACACCTTGAGCTTATAATTTTGCAATAACCTTTGATGTGGCACATTATCAAATGCTTTCTGGAAATGTAAGTACAATATATCTACTGGTTCTCCTGTATCCACAACACAAGTTATTTCTTCCATTATAGACCAAACCAAACCTCCCCAAAATATATTAAGAAGTTAGTCTAGACCCTAACTTTTTCTTACTTTAAAGGCAAGTGCCAGGTGTTGCATTCTGGATGCAATTCATTTGGTCAAATTACCAAATTTGAAGCAAAGCAAACTTTGTTCATACACTATAGTTAAACTACAACTAAAGAAAGAAAATAATTGCAATAACTTAGCTACATTGGAAAATTTCACGGAACAATGGATTATTAACTACCACTAATTAACTGTTCCAAGTAGTAACATCCAATAGTAACATCCCATAAACACATCCTTGATGAAGACAAGAGATAGTAGGAACTGCAGATGCTGGAGAATCTGAGATAACAAGGTGTAGAGCTGGATGAACACAGCAGGCCAAGCAGCATCATGGGAGCAGGAAGGCTGACGTTTCGGGCCT
>JAHRHZ010000026.1:37362313-37381150 GCA_024137785.1 Ginglymostoma cirratum
CTACACCTTCTTATCCCTTGATGAAGATAAATTCAGAAAAACAGATTGTCTTACATGCAACTCCAGCAGCAGGAAGTGAACCCCCATCTTTTAGCTGCAACCAAGAGACAGAAAAATAAAGCTTCCACATCCAGTTTCAAGATCCCTGCGGCAACTACTTACAAGCTAAAATTAAAAATCCTGGTTGTGTGGGAGATTGCCCTTCCATTCAGGCTGCTTGCATTGTTCCAATTTAAAAAAAAACCCATGGCCCCACAAGCTGTTTATTTTATTGGTTTTCAATAGACAGCTTGGTATCTCTGACTTGGAACCTCTCTTCTAAAAACTCCCAGGGCAGCATACACCTCTTGAAGCCATGGTATTGTCGCACTTCAAAGAATTCCAATAAATTAGTTAACAATGATTATCCTTTGACAAAATCACATTGGTGCTGCCTGATTACTTTGAACTTATCCAAGAGCCCTATTATAACAATTTTAATAACAGCTTCTATCACGTTCCTTATGGCAGATCTTGTTAACTGCTCTGCAGTTCCCTACTTTCCTCTCGCTCCTTTTTTGAATAAAGGAGGTACTTTAGCTACTTTCCAATCTAAAGACACATTCCTTGACTCTAATGAGCTTTTGAAAATTAAAATCATGAATCAATTATTTCACGATTCCAACAACTCACTTAGTGCTACTTTCCTAGTAGTTCCAGTTTTCTCGAGTTTCTTCCTTCCTTTTAATATCTGACTTACAACTATTTCAGGGTTGTTATTTGTATCTTTTCTAGTGAAGCCCAATACAGAATATGTTCAATTCACCTGTCATCTCTTTATCGCCATTACTAGTTTCCCAGGCCAATTTTCTATAGGACCACTGCTTACTTTGTTAACTCGTTTCTTTTTAAACAGCTGAAAAAAAAAATTCCTGTTTTAATATTTTCGGCTAATTTTCCCTCACTTTCTAATACTTCCTTCTTTATTAATCTTTAAGCAATTACTTGTTTTTTTTTATATCCTGCCCAACCTCATGTCCTGTCATGTAGCTTTGCCCAATTATATTTCTTTTTTATTTTGATACCATCAAGGTGAGAGTTAGCCGAATACTTTTCACTTTTAGTGATATTTTTGCTTGAAACTTCAAGCAAACCTTTCACCTAACACCCCATTCATCCAGCAAACTCCACACTTCCTTGGTTACCCAGCCCAAGTCTGAATGAATACCACCAGCCCAAAAGGAAAATTCCACCTTCACTTTCTCCTGGGTCAGATTTATGGATCCAGAAAATATCCCAAGCCTTTGCTTCTGACCTGGGAATGAGAATGCAGCCTAATTAGTGTGGATAATTGATTTATACTGTAATGGCAAGATGTGACAACTATGGTCTATCAGGGATCTGTTCTGAGTCCTTAATTATTCATTATATCTATTAATGACTAGATGTTGAGATAGTGAATCACATATCAAAATTTGCCCATCAAACAATGTAATCTGTAGCACACTAGCGCAACAAAACAATAGTAGATTACAAGGAATGGAGATCTTCAGATATGTGCGCATGAATTGTTGGAAATGGAATGAAAGACTAAGAAAGTGATTAAAGAGGCATTTAGGATCCTGGGTTTTCTAAATCATAGCATAGAGTATGAAAGCATTGACATTCAGCCTCACTTTTATTGTGTCTGATTCTGATTTAGAAAAGGTGTGAAGCCTTTAATGAGGCAGCAGAAAAGGTTCAAGTGAATGGTTGCACAAATGAGGAAATTCGGTGACAATAATAGATAGAGAGGGAGGAAATGTTTTCCTTAGAGAAGGGAAGGTTGAGAGGAGGAATTGGATATTGCATGTCCCAGTCATGTCATTCTGAATCCATCCCAGTCCATCAAATAGAAGTCAAGACAGTTTTCTTCTTAATCAATTTGTCCAAACTTGATTTAACATGCTGCTGTCGCAGGTTAGACTTGAACTGGATGTCCTAACTCAGAGGTAAGGGCACTACCAAGATGCCAGAAGAACCCATGAGGCACCTTTCTTTGTGGGTAAAGTTTATTAACTATTCGGTCTTACACGTCTTCAAACCACCAATCACACCTATTCTCCTGTTACAACTACACAGTCAATTAATTAATCAATTAATATCTTAAAACAGAAAAGAAATGTTAAATCACTGTGAGGCCAAGTAAAAATTGATCTTTTTAATGTTCTTATAACTTCTTGGACCACCAGATGTCCTTATATGAGGATTCCAATAATTATATGCAGAAAGGATCTATTTTCTGAAATAATCAGACAACAGATGATTTGCGTCAAACCACTTTACTCTGGAAATATATTTTCTCCTTAACATTTCCTTTACATTAACAAGGTCAATCTTCAAATGTTTTTCAACAATACCCTTTTTCTTTACATAAATTTAAATATAAATTATATATATGCTGTGACAGCAACATGTTTCAGCATTGTTTCAGCAGCTGGGGTACTTTTAACTACACTTTTCTTTATTTTCTTGGTATCTCGGCCAACAGAAAACATTTATTATCCTTTCCTATGAAGAAGATGAGAAACCCTACTGCACTTGAGTAGTCATCCGGAAGAAAGCCATGCTAAAGACCTAGCTTCATATCTTATGAAAACCAAAAGGAACTGCGGATGCTGTTAAATCAGGAACAAAAACAAAGTTGCTGGGAAAGCTCAGCAGGTCTGGCAGCATCTGTGAAGGAGAAAACATAGTTAATGTTTCAGGTCCAGTGACCTTCCTCAGAACTACCATGCTAAAGAATTAGCCTCATATCTTCGAGGTTACTCAAGGGTGAAAACTTGAGTGTGCATTTCTCTGAGTTTAATTTTTTTGAATGTTATTTGCTCTCAAGACTTCTTCAGCAGAAGAATGTTTCATCATAATGCACAGTCCCAATGTCTCTTAACTGACATGATGTCTAGTTTGTTCATGCAACTAATTTAACTGTCCAATCAACCTTCTTAATTAGTCTGTTTCTTCCCTGAGTGAAAAATCCAAATTGAGGGAAGTGATGGCCTTGTGATAGAAGGACCCGCGTTCAAATCCTGCCATGGCACTTGGAATTTGAATTCAGTTTTGAAAAAAAAATGTGGAATTAAGAATGTAATGACGACAATAGAACCAATGTTGATTGTCAGGAAAAAGTCCATCATTTCATTGAAGTCCTTTAGGGAAGGAAATCGGACATCCTTACCTTGTCCAGCCTACACGTGACTCCAGACCCACGGCAATGTGATTGACTCTTAACTACCCTCTGAAATGGCCAAGCAAGCTACTCAGTTGTATGAATTGCTACAATGTCTGAAACAACACGTCCAGTATATGGACTGCAATGGTTCAATAAGGCAGATTACAACCACTCTCTCACGGGCAATTAGGAACAGTCAATAAATGCTGGCTCAGATAACAACACCCACATTCCATGTGTGACTTTTTTTTTAAAAAATCACCTTTCTGTGAGGACTTGGCCCAAGTTATCAGAATGTGATTTAACAATTTCCAAGTAAGACAGTTGTACCAAAGTCACCCCTGAATTAGCCTGATCAATGTCTAATCCTTTATTTTTACAGTTTCCCAAAACCTGATTTCAAATCTTAATTTTCCTTTTTATTTGATCTATCACGTATAAGTTAAGTTCTGTAGAATCTCCTCACAGAAAATCATGTGCATGTATCATAAAGATGCCTGCCAATTTCTCTCTGAGATACCAGTTGAACATTTCTGGCTCTGCTCTAAGTTGACTGCAACTTATTTTCCGCAAGATAGACCAAAATTAAAAATACAAAACACTTGTTGCATCAAGCAACTTATAACATACTCCTTAAATTTCCATAGGTGCCCTTCGCTATCACCTTCCTATTTAGGTGGTTTCAAAAAACTTCCTTTTGAAACATTTCACATTGCAAAAATGCAGCTTTTATATCACTTGACTTACGTTCTCAGCAGTACGTTACTAAAGAATTAGTAATGTATCCAAGATCACTTTTCCCGTAGCAGGAGCATTCATTCTAACATTTTGATCACCGACATTTTCTTCTAAACCCTGAGCTATTAATTTGCATTGACCTTAGATTAGGAATCACTTTTTCTGTGCATTTCCATCTAAAAGCCAGGGCTGATTGTTCTCTATCTCAGTGTATTTACTGAATTCCTTCCAGTTATCTAAATTCTTTAGCTTGTCATATTTCAGGAGAATCAAGAGTTGTGGGGAAAGGACAGGAAAGTGGAATTGAAGAATGTTTGATCAGCCATGATCATTTTGAATGGCAAAACAAACTAAAGGGGTCAAATGGCCTGCTCCTGTTTTTGTCTCTTATGGTTTTATAGTTAGTCAATTTATTTTTTATTTTGTTTGTAGCCAACTTCTTTCTTAAAAGTGTTTTTGCTTCTCAGGGTATTCTCAACCTCCTCCTTATTCTGTCTTCCTTTCAGACTTCAACCTGACTTGCCCGCCTATCTTACCCTTGACTATAGCGACAAGATCTTCTCTTCCTCTGATCAAAACTCCATTTGTAACTTTGTTATCTTCTCCTAGGGCCATGTTCACTTCCAAAACCAATTCTGGAGTGTATTTTCTGGCCTTCTATATCTTTACCTCATTTTTCAATGGATCTTTTCACCTGTCACTCATCCTGCACATTTAGTTAATTTTTGTGTGTGCTGGAAGCTTTCCCTGCTCTCACTATAATTGTGGCATTCTTCCATTCACTGAAACCTCTTGTCATGCATGTTACTTTGATGCAAACTTTTTGTTTTTGGCCTCCGAGGCAAATACCTTTGCCCTGTGTCTCTGTATCACCTTTTCCATATTCAGCCAATACTTCACCTGCTGTAGTTATTTAAGGTCAGAAGTCACACGACACCAGGTTATGGAAATTTAATGAGTGTGTTTATAAGTTGCATGATGCATTAAGTGTCATTATTTTTAATTTTGGTCTATCTTGCTAAACGTAGGTTGCTTTCAACTTAAAGCAGATCCAGAAAAATTCAACTGTGATCTGTGTATATGGATCCCTACATCCCTTTTGATTGCTATTGCTCCCAACTTTTCACCACTTAAATAATATGCAGATCCAGCCATTTTTGGGTCCAAAGTGGATGAAATCATGCTTATCTCCAGACCAAGAAGAGGCCATTCAGCCCAATGAGCCCATGCTTGTTTTCTTCAAGTCCAGCTAGTGTCACTCACTTGCTCTTTGTTCACAGCTACACATTTATTTTACCTTTTAGGTTCTTATTTAATTCTCAGAGAGAAATTAGCAGGCACCTTTATGATACATGTACATGATTTTCTGTGAGGCAATTCTACAGAACATAAGTGATATGTGATAGATAAAATAAAAAGGAAAATTAAGATTTGAAATCATGTTCTGGGAACCTTTAGAAATACAGGATTAGACATTGATCAGACTAATTCAGGGATTCATTTCACGCTACATTTAAGCTCACCATACTGTTCTGTATCTGTAAAATCTTCCTTACTGTCTTGTTTTGACACCATCACCTTGATATCTTGTTATGATCTCTCTACCTTAATTAATTTGTATAGTTTTGGATTACTTGTTACTTTGGTTAGACCCTTGACATGTGACTCTTATACTTATCATGTTATTTCAGCCGTTTCATTTGTCTGCAGCACCACCTTATTTTTAATACTTTGTAATTTATCTCTCTGCCTCAATTAATTGGATTGGTATGATCTTTTGATCTCTCTGCCTATAAATTCTGTGCCTGTGTGGTTCTCTTCACTTCACCTGATGAAGGAGCAGCTTTATGAAAGCTTGTGATTTCAAATAAACCTGTTGGACTATAACCCTTCTGATGAAGGGTCTAGGCCCGAAACGTCAAGCTTTCCTGCTCCTATGATGCTGCCTGACCTGCTGTGTTCATCCAGCCCCACACCTTGTTATCTCAGATTCTCCAGCATCTGCGGTACCTATTATCTCTGGACTATAACCTGGTGTAGCGTGACTTCTAACTTTGACCACCCCAGTCCAACACTAACACCTCCACATCATAATTATTTAATTAATAACAATCTTTTAAAGAACCTAAGTAAAGTTTTAAACAATCTACACCATGGACACTCATGTACTGTCCAACATAACTCAATTGAATGAGCCTGCACCCAAAGCATTTATTATGGGCTGTAACTTCTTCTAACTAGCAAAATGTCTTCTGTCTTATTAGTATCACTATCTCATTCTAAATGTTCCATGTCACATGTGATTTCAAATAACTTAGTGTTCTGTCCACAAGAATTCTATGTATAATGGTACTTCAAATTGCATCTAAAATACCAGTCAGACATTTATAGCGTTCATTCTTTTGTTAGGTTTCCACAATTCCTGTTATCCATTATAATTGTCAGGAGTATCTCACTCATCGCTCCTTTTAATTATGATTCTCCTTTCATACTAATGCCTTCAGTATACATCTAGGCAGTCTTGCCTTGCCACTGCCACTGCCATTATATTCACCTGCTGTTACTGAATGTTTCGTTTTAACTATGAAGGCCTCTGGGAAATGAATATTTTACCCAGAACATTTTTAAGGCATCTGTTCTTAAAATGTGTGGCTTTCTGAAAATCTAACACCAGTTCATTCTCGGTGTCTATCCATTTTTGACTTCTTAGCATAGACCAATGACTTAAGCCCTGTATTAGGAATCTCCAAGTAGAATTTTTGTAACCCTGCATACAGTCTGTGAATTATATATTCTGTGAAGAATTATATATTCTTCTTGTCATTCGGTAGCATGACAAAAGGCACATTTTGATGAAACTTTTCAAGTTACATTCGTCAGAATTACAACAACAGGGAAAATCAACAATTATACTATATATTTATACCATGGACTCTAATTGGTAAAGGAGTTACCATGGAGAACACAGCAGTGTGTGTTTCTCCTGTGGGACAGACTATTTTCTGTTAGTTTCTGACTTTTTATTTAGTTTGGGATTAGTTCATCGCTACCCAAATGTAAAAGCAACGTTAGATTTGATAAAAGTTATCAAAATGGAAAGAAACTGTTTCCATTTGTGGAAGGTTCAAGAAACAGAAGCAACAAATTCAAAATGATTAGTGAGAAAAACTATAGTGACACGGAGAGTAACTTTTTTATACAGTGACTGGGTCGCATCAGAAAGCACTGCTAATGTGTTGGCTGAAATAATGATTTTCAGAATTAAATAAGAACCTAAAAGGTAAAATAAATTTGTAGCTGTGAACAAAGAGCAAGTGAGTGACACTAGCTGGACTTGAAGAAAACAGACATGAGCTCATTGGGCTGAATGGCCTCCTCTTGGTCTGGAGATAAGTGTGATTTCATCCATTTTGGACCAAAAAATGGCTGGATCTGAATGTCATTTAAGTGGTGAAAAGTTGGGAGCAATAGCAATCAAAAGGGATGTAGCGATCCATATACACAGATCACAGTAACCAACTTACAAAAAACTGAAGGACTCGTGGAATTGGAGCTTTACCAGCTATTTATAGAATACATATGGGAGGAACATTAGCTATAAATATACAAAGTGCCAGTTGGACTATGTCAGGAATTATTGTGTACAGTTCTGGATATCACTTTTTAAAATGATATATCAGCTTTGAATGGAGTACACCATATTTTATAACAATTTTACCAGCAGTGCAAACAGTTAGATTACAAGCCCATGCAGATTTGCATTCTTTGAAATTACAAAGTTCGAGGGTGATTTGAATGAATTGTTTTAAGATATGAAAAGGAATTTTTTTAATAGAGTCCCTACAGTGTGGAAGCAGGCCATTCAGCCCAACAAGTCCACACCAACCCTCTAAAGCACATCCCACCCAGACTAATCCCGCTAACCCTATCTCTGTAAACCTCCATTGCCCATGGCTAACAAACCTAACCTACACATCCCCGAACACTATGGGTAATTTAGCATAGCCAATCCACCTACCTTGCACATCTTTGAACTAAATTTAAAAGGGACATTCTTTGAAGAGAATTATTTTTCATGCTGGTGATGGAGCCAACAAGGGGGGATCTCTTTAAAAGCAGAGGCAAGCCATTGAGGAGAAGTTTGGAAACATTCCTGCATTCAAAGTGTGATAGGAGTGTGAACGCTTCTTCTACAAAAGCACAGACGCTTGCTCAATTAATACTTTTAAATGTGAGATCAACATATTTATGCAAATCTGGTGTTTAAAATTTTAGTGCCAAAACTGAATGAGCACACAAATCAGTCATGATCTTACTAAATGGAAGAACGGGCATGTGAGGCAGGAATGGCTGACACAACCGGACTTCCAGGTTATTTGATTTTGACTCCTATCCCTGTGAACCTAGTGCTGGCAAACATACTGGTTATATAAGTATTGTAACCAAAAGACAATACCGTAAAATTGCGATATGTCCAATTACAGAGGTTCTGTCCACAAATTTGTGTTAAGCAAAGCTTTGTCGTAGCCAAGGGAGTTCTTATGTAACACAGTTCTTTCCCACAAATCGACCTATGGAGAAGGTTTAGTGAAAGATCACCAGGATTATGCCTGTCTTTGGACTTTGAGCTACTTTTCACTGGGAGATGTTAACATTGTTAACATGCTTTAGTTTTCATGAAGTGGACTAGGAAGATAATGTTTATGTAATGTTTTGAAATCATATTGGGAGGACAGGACTACACGGCAGCAGCAGTGAAGCTAAAAATATAGCATTAATTTAAATGTGAGAAAGTATTTTATTTCACTATCACAGGGATAGATTGCCAGAATCTACCATAATTATTAAGGTGTAACTGGCATTCAAAAGGAAGCTAGACAAGTTTCTGAATTACAGAATTTAGTGACAGTGAGCTATAATTAAAGAATCAGTTACCGTAACTTCAATGATTGCCTTTGAAGGTCAGAGCATAATTTCCAGGAGCTTTCTCTGAATTGGCTGATTATTCTTTTCTTTTTGTTTTGCCTTTTTCAGGAGATTGCATAGTTGAGATACCATTGTGAGAAGTGGAGAGATTTACAGAGGGAAAGGGAGCTGTAGCATAGATGGGATGGACAGGCTAAACAGACATATTGACCTTCTTTTTCAGTTCATCATACGGTTGTATGCTCACAAGATAAATTACATTTTTAGTTCCATTCAAAGAGAGAAAGGTACAGGAGGCAATGACAAACACCAACAGTGAGAGACTATTAGACCGAGTTATAAGAATGTACACAAAGATTCAACACATTGAGTTCTATTCCTAGAAAAATACACTCAAAAGAGCATAAGCAATAGATTCTTGTACGTTATATATTTTAAAGGTATATTCCCTTTTCCAATACAGCATGAGGGCATGAGAAGCAGTTCTCATTTTAGTTTGGTGTTCATAATTAATCTGGTAATGTGCGGAAGAAAATATTCATTGAGAAGATCCTGAGGACTAGTGATTATGAATTGATCAAGATGCATGATGTAATTAACTAAAGACCTGACTATGTTTCATTATAATGGCGAAAATCAAAGAATTTAGGGAAGAACTGAGACCAACGGATTGTCAGAAACTGTTTATCAACATTTCAATAGAAGACAAATATAATAGTTGCAAAGACTAATAGCAGACACTCAGGATCAGTATGTAAGATCTGAAACTTCAACTAAATGGGCTAACAACAATTTAAAAGTGGAATAATAAACAAAATGACCTCTACAAATTCTACAGAATAAAAGAAGGGTGACTGATATAAGACTATGCAGAAACAAGCTAAGAGAGTGATCAAATGATCTAGGGAAGTGTAGAGAGCGTCATAAATAAAGAGACAAGATATAACCAGTAATAACATCTTTCAACAGGACTGTAACAAAAGAGGATTGTAGGCAAGTGGAGACAATATTAGAAGATACAAACTGGATAATGCAGGTAATAAGAACAAGCTAGGATACAAGGGACTGATTATTTCTTCAAAGTACTCACAACTGAAAAGATGAACAAAATGCTCTCACCTTTTGCAAGAATGATATCAAGGCTTTGATATGGATGCTATGTAAGTCCTAGACAATCTGAAAGGGCTTAAAACTAGCAAGCCTTCAGGGTTATGTGGCCTTTATATTACAAGTGTTGAGAAAATCCAATGAGATTTGTAAAAGAAG
The DNA here is from genome assembly GCA_024137785.1 of Ginglymostoma cirratum. Taxonomy (NCBI): domain Eukaryota; kingdom Metazoa; phylum Chordata; class Chondrichthyes; order Orectolobiformes; family Ginglymostomatidae; genus Ginglymostoma; species Ginglymostoma cirratum. The sequence continues at coordinate 37,372,434 of JAHRHZ010000026.1, forward strand.
AAGCAATTATTATTGGAGAACCAATGGGCACCCTAAAGATATCTGTAATTTTGAAATAGTTTACATGATGTTTATATTCAAACAGACAGTCAAACAGACCCAGGCACTCACTGACTTGATAATGATATGAAGAGAAACAAATTGCAGACATACAGGGGAAAGGCAAGGATTAGCTAAAAGGAATTGGCAGAGGATCAGAAACTACATGATGGAACAAATGGCCTCCTTTTGTGCTATACAATTCTACACTGTTGTTAAGTGAGTAGATACTTGCTTGTAAGATAATTCTCTATAAATGGTAATATTACCTCAAATTCTAACCTTGACCATCTGGCTTTCTGGAATATAACACGATGGTTGTGGCCAGTTGCCTACTGTGGACGGTTAGAAGCTGACAGAAAAGTTCTGGCAGAAAGCCTCTGTTAAAAAAATAACAGAAAGCAAGAAGAAATTGTTAGGGTATTACTACCCTTTAGTACTTTTGACAGCACAAAGAATTGCAGAATAAAATTGATTTCAGATGAACATCCGTTAGTTGAAATGTGGATGAGAGTGTGGATTGTTGAATAAAGTTCTTGGTTGAAACTTCCAAGAAAGACAATCTGTTAAATGCCTATGAGGCATTATCTGACATGGATAGATTTCAGAAAACAACTAATGATTTTATGGAAGAATATACCATAAATTTTAACAGATTGTATGAATGCTTGACTATAAGACCATAGAATACAGGAGCAGAAGTAAACAATTCAGCCCACAAAGCCTGCTCTGTCATTCAGAGAGATCACAGCTGATCTGATAATCTTCAACTCTACTTTCCTGTATTTTCCCCATAACACTTGATACATTTACTGATTGAAACTCTGTCTATCTCAAATATACTTAATAACCCAGCTTCAACAACCTTCTGCGCTAAAGAATTGCACAAATTCACGAAGGTCTTAAAAGTTAAAAGGTAGTCTTAAAAGGACCTTACTCTGAGAGTAGACTGTCTGGTTCTAGGCTCTCCCACAAGGGGAAACAACCTTTCTACATCTACCCTGTCAAGTCCACTGAAAATCTTGCATTTTTCAATAAGGTCATTTCTCATTCTTTTTGTACTCCAATGAGTACAGACCCAATCGACTCAACGTCCCATTGTAAGACAGTCCCTCCATTACTGAGATCAGCCAAGTTAAACTTCTCTGGACTGCCTCCAATGACATATCCAATATCTTTCCTTGGATAAGGAGCTCAGAACTATTCACAGCATTCCAACGGTAGTCTTGCATAGTTTTAACAAAACCACCTTAATTTTGTATTCCATTCCTGTTGAAATAGAGGACAACATTTCATTTGCATTTTTTATTACCCACTGAACTTTGATTCTAGCTTTTTGTGATTGATAGACAAAGACTTCCAAATCCTTTATTCTGTAGCTTTCTGCATTCTTTCTCCATTTAAATAATATTCGTCGCCTCTATTCTTCCTGCCAAAGTGAATAGCCTCACGGGTCCCCACATTATATTCCGTCTACCAAATACTTACACACCCACTTAACCCTCTATCCTTTGACAGATTCTTTATGTCATCACCAGTAGCATTCCTACTATTTTGTTTCATCTGTCATTCATTTTCCTCATCAAGTCATTAATGTATATTTTAAATAGTTGTGACCCCAGCACTGATCCCTGTGGCACACCACTAATTAAATACTTCTTTCCTGAAAATGTTCTCCTTATCCCAACTCTGTCTTGTTGTAGTTAACCAATCCTCTATCCATGCCAATAAACTACCACCAACACAATTAGTTCTTTCCTTAAGTAGCCTCATGTGTTGTATTTTATCAAACACTTTCTGAAAATCCAAACATATTACATCCACTGCTTCCCCTTGATCAATCCTGCTTGTTGCCTCTCCAAAATAGTCTAGCAATACTGACGAAATTCAATCTGCAGATTGCTGGATCTACGCTAGTGCTAAATCACTGTGTTGTCTCATTAAATCTCTCTGGTGGTAAATTCTCAGAAAGGGATATTCAGTTGAATCAGATGGTCTGCTACTTTAAAAATCAACTGGAGAAACAGTTTCTTCAGCCTTCATGGAAAAAAATAAGACAGTCAATAGTCACACATATAATAGAGGATTCAGTGATGCCAGATTTCAAAACAGTTCAGATGCTCGATGCAGCTGTTGGCACAATTGAAGAATGAAGAAAGGCAAGAATGAGTATCAAAACATCTTTAATAGATCTGACTATCACAGCTGGAGACAAAATTGAAATAGTAGTAACAGGAGAATGAATCACAAGAATGCTTAATAGGTGTTTCAGAGTGACTTAAAGTGCCCAAAGGAGAGAGGAAAGGCCCTCAGAATGATTCATAGCACAAATAATTCTGAAGAAGGCATGATGGTAATGTTGAATATGAACCAAATATCCTGGCCACAAGGAATCTTAGTCCTCTGATGAATGTATTACTTATGGACTGCTATAACTGTGTAGTTTTAGATAGTGCTTGCACTTCAAAAGTATGCAAAATAGTTAAGATATTGAGTCACTAAGTATTGAAGCAAAGTTAATGAATATAAATGTACTTGCTGTGTTGAGAAGTTATTCCGTATAGAACAACTTGAAGTAAAGCATTTTATAAGTCCCAATGCAGTCTTTAGTAGATACCTATGCTTTCATATGAACCTTCCATGAGGAAACATAAATGAAGCTGACATGGTGCATGAAGAAGGCAATTAATTTTGGAGAGGCAGCAGATCTGTAGTTTACCCAGTTGGGATGCCATTGTATCCCCTGATCAAAACTTGGTGCTTCTCATCAAAGTGTTACCCAAATATTAATGCAATAGGTGATAAAATCAGGGAAAACAAAATAAACTATTGTTACATTAGCAATTTGCACATCCTATTTATCAAACATTAAAATTCCTGCTACAAGATGAGGTATGATTGATGAAGAACATTAGAGTTATTACCAAAAAGTAAGAAATCTGTATAAAGTGTTAGAGTAGCCTCCCACATCCTATTGCAAGCTTTCCACTGGCAAGTGACTTTAACAAGGTAAATGTCACGAATCTAAAGATATGGAACAAACAGAAAATGTTTTCATTCTAAATTTATGGTACTGGCAACTTGACGTACATCTTCTATAAAAATAATTAGCAAGAACAAACAAAATGAAACCATGGCGAAATGGAAAACCTGGACTTATCCCTTGAGTGAACTTCCTCAGCAATGATGGAGGGAAGCTTGTCTGCAATGTATTCAGAGACATGGGTGAAAACATAAACATTATTTCTTCACATTTAGAGTCATACAGCATGGAAACAGACCCTTCAGTCCAACCAGTCCATGCGAACATGTTCCCAAACACAACTGGTCCCACTTGGCTACACTTGGCCCATATCCTTTCAAACATTTCTTATTCATGTACTTATCCAAATGTTTTTTAAACATTGTAACTGTAACAACATCCATCACTTTCTCTGGAAGTTCAGCTAAAATTCCATACCTTGAAGAAACAGCCTGACCAGAAAAACCTTGAATTTGAGTTACTTAAGCAGCCCAGCTATAAAAATGCTGAAGAGGTAATCCTCGATGAGCTTACAAACATCATTCAATTGTCAACCACCTGGTCAATCTTTGTGTCTTCTACAAATTTCTCAATCATGTCTTCCACATTTAAGTTTAAGTGATGATGATTTAACAAACAGACCCATAAACTCAGGGAAGCTGGGGTATGGGAGCTGTCGCAGACGGGAGAGGGATAAGGCTGAGCTAACTATCCCTGATACAATTTGGAGAAAAACGGTAAGCTAGGCATGTAAAGCAAAACCATTTTTGACAGAAAAAAGGCGAGACCCAAATAGGAAACAAATGGGACACTGTCCCGAGTACTTCCAATGCACAATACCAGGAATTGTAAATGAATATTGTTGATTCCAGCATTCTTCAAAAACAGAAGCTACAAGACCAGTGTCTGTCCATCAAAGATGGTCACTGACTGCTCAGGCATAACTGATGATCAGGATAGTTTCAGAAATTCATTTCAAAACAAATAGGGAGCACTGCCTGTTTTAAACAGTATTCTCTTGGACATAGGTGTTTGTTCAGAGAGGAGAAAGTTCATGGGGAAGAATATAGACGTGGCATAGGTTAAGGTTTTTACAGTGTGAAGCTGTTTTAAGGGCCTTGTAACAGTGAGTGTCTCTCCAAGATCGCCAATCCCAGAGTTAAACTCTTCAGTTGGGAGTGATTTGACTGGAAGCATGATATTGAACATGAATAAATATAGAATCATAGAGTCCCTACAGTGCAGCCCACTATAACCCACTTAATCTACACATCCCTGAACACTGCAGGCAATTTAGCATGGCCAATCCACCTAGCCTGCACATCTTTGGACTGTGGGAGGAAACCCACACCCGGAGGAAACCCACACAGACACAGGGAGAATGTGCAAACTCTACACAGACAGTCACCCAAAGCTGGCATCGAACCTTGGTCTCTGGTGCTGTGAGGCAGTGGTGCTAACCACTGACCCACCATTCCAGAAGCTGGAAAGGCTGGATAAAACCGGTAACAATTCATGGAAGGGTCAGGAACAGATTTGGAAGCTCAACAGGATCATACCATTTGGAACATCTGTTGAAGTGTACCTGATTGAAACAGAGCTTATAGCTAGCAGCATCAGATCAGTTCAGGGTTGGAGTTAGGTCAGTAGCCAAAAGAAAGGCCATAGAGAATGACAAAGGATGATAGGCCAGAGCCAGAGATCTGATTAATAGATCTGTTCATGACAGTATTACAGGAGAACCAGATGAGTTCATGAACAGGCCAGGAGAAAATGAATCTGAAGCCTATGGAAAAAGCAGTACGGCAGAACTGGCTAATGGCAATAGGGTTCCAGGAAAAGTTAAAGGCACGTGTCCCAGAGCAAACACTACTGGTGGAGGCCACTAGGGGCATACCAGGAGCTGACTTCGCTGGATGGCTGGTTTACAATGCAGATATGATGTAATCAGCATGGGTTTGATTTCTGCAGTAGCTGATTTAACCATGAAGATCCTACTTTCTCAAACTCGCCTGAGGTGTTGTGACCTTCAGGTTCAACACATTACTAGCCATCTCTTGCTTTCTAATGAGAGAGCAGGATGATATCAACTTTAACTTTACTAGTGAGATACTGGGTAAGGGGAGGCTATGGCCAAGTACTATCATCACTGGACTGTTAATCCAAAGACTCAGGTAAAGTTCTGGGGACCCAGGTTCCAATCCTGTCACGATTGAATTTGAATTCAATAAAAGTCTGAAATTAAGAGTCTAGTGGTGACCATGAAACCATTGTTTATTGTTGGGAAAACCTGTCTGGTTCACTAATGTTCTTTAGGGAAGGAAATTACCATCCTTAGTCTGTTTGGCCTACACATGACTCCAGATCCACAGCAATGTGGTTGACTCTTAACTACCCTCTGGGCAATTGGGGATGGACAAATGCTACTCCAGCTGGTGATGCCCTCATCTCGTGAATGAACAACAAGGATCAAAAGAACAGAACCAAGACTCAAATCTCAACAAGGCAAAGTTAAATGAGGGTGAGGTGCAGTATACAAGCTCAGACACTGTATGAGAGCCAATCAAATGTGTAAAAATACCTGAATCTGATGTATTAATTGTAGAACTGGGAAGGGAAGTATTAAAACTTGGGAAATTAGCTCATCTCGGTGGCCACAAGTCTCAGAACAGGTTTTGAACCAAGGATAGGACAAAAAGAGCGAATGAGGTTTGTGTGTGTCTGTGTTGTTATCCCAGTTTCTGTTCTTTTATTTCATAATGACCAGAAAATGGAATGCTCAGCATAAATAGAAGAAAAGTTGCTCGCAAGTTTTTCAATATTGGCAGATATGAACTATTGAACTTTAAGTTCCAATATCTGATTCATATACCTGAGACCATTCATGAACTCAAATGGCTTTTAAAAAGGAGAAACGTGGATCTAATTTGTTACAGTGGTCGCCAGACCACTCATTGAGGGCATGTTTTGGGAGACCCATTTGAAATGGATGATGTTGTTTCCACTGAGTTTATCATTTTATCTGACGACATCAAAAACAGGTAATTGAGTTAACGTCAAGAAATTCACATCTGCTGATTAAATTCATAAGAAACATTCATTCACTGACTTGATTGAGTTTTTTGAGGAGGTGACAAAGGTGATTGATGAGAGAAAAACAGTTGATGTTATCTACATGCACTTCAGTGAAGCCTTTGACAAGGTCCAAAGTATTGCTATGCAGAGGGACCTGGGTGTGCAGGTCCACAGATATACTGGAGCTTTATAGAACTTTAGTTAGGCCACACTTGGAATATTGCATACAGTTCTGGTCACCACACTATCAGAAGAATGTGGATGCTTTGGAGAGGGTACAGAAAATGTTTAATCGGAAGATGCCTGGTATGGGGGATTTTAGCTATGAAGAGAGGTTGGGTAGACTGGGTTTGTTTTCACTGGAATGCTGGAGGTTGAGGGGAAACCTGATAGAAGTTTATAAGATTGTCAATGGCATGGATAGAGTGGAAAGTAGGAGGCTTTTTCCCAGGGTGGTGGGGTCAATTACTAGAAGACACAGGGTCAAGGTACGAAGGGGGTCAAGTTTAGAAGAGATGTGCAAGGCAAGTTTTTTACATAAAGGGTGGTGAGTGCCCAGAACGTGTTGCCAGAGGAAGTGGTGGAATGAGACACAATAGCAGCATTCAAGAAGCACCTGGACGATTACATGAATAGGAAGGGAATAGAGGGATACGAATCCTGTAAGTGAAGGCAGTTTTAGTATGGAAGGGCAAAATGTGTCAGGGCAGGCTTGGAGGGCCGAAGGGCCTGATCCTGTGCTGTGTTGTTCTTTGTTCTTTGTTCTTCTACCTCACTTTCACTCCATCCCACCATCATAACATCTTCCATTATTCTTACTACCTGACTTGCTCCTTCTTCCTCTCCACAATTATATCACTTCAATATGCTTATATGAGATAATCAACTCTTCTTCCTGCAATCTAGAGTATGTATCAAAGAAGTCAATTTTATAATTCTCCACCACCTTGTATGGATCACTTAACCACATTTTTAGGAATACACCTTGCAGAGAGCATAGAGTCACAGAGGTGCACGACACAGAAATAGACCCTTCGGTCCAACACATCCATATCCTAAATTAGTCTAGTCCCATTAGACAGCTTTTGGCCCATATCCCTCTAAACATTTCCAATTCATGAACCTATCCAGATGCCTTTTAAATCTTGTAACTGTACCAGCCTCCACCACTTTCCCTGGCAATTCATTCCATACATGCACCACCCTTTTTGTGAAAAGGTTGCCTCTTAGGTCCCTTTTAAATCTTTCCCATCCTTCCTTAAACCTATACCGTCTAGTTTTGGACTCCCCTATCCTGGGGAAAAGGCCTTGACTAATTATCCTTTCCTTGCCCCTAATGATTTTATAAACTTCTATAAAGTCACCTCTCATCCACCGACGTTCCAGGGTAAATAGCCCCCAGCCCATTCAGCCTCTCCTCAGCAGTCATTACCTTTGAGTCATAGTTGTAGTTAAAAGTACAATTTGATTCACCTCACTGTGATGAATACCAGCAAATACCAGGGGATTCTGATGCAACTCCCAACAATTGGAATGAAAATATTCCATTTTGTTATAATTTCACCTTTTCTGTGAATTTTGTAAATGCTGCTGTGCTTATTTCCTATGAGTCTACTTAGAAACATGGACATGTAATTCAATATTGAGAATTCACCTGTTTGTTGTATGAACATTTCCTTAATGAATTTTAATGGACCTCTTATCTTGTTACGATAGATCAGTGTAAATGAACATTCTCTGTAGATTCATTTGAGGAATCTTTAGTCGCAAAGAAATCCAATTCTTTGTCCCAATCCTGCAGTTCGGTGTGACAATATGTCTTAATCATTGACTTACGAAAAGGATATATCTTTCCAAAGTAGTCTGTGTTTGTGGATAATATGCTGTGTACTTCAACTATTTTACACCCAAATTGTTTATTATATCCAGAGAAAAATTAGACATAAAATCGGAACACTGGTCTAACTGTATTTCTATTGATATTTCATTTCAAGTTAGAAACTGAGTTCATTTTTCCATGACTGCTTTAACTTTAATTCACCTCAAAGAACTAGATTCTGGAAATTGAATTGTCATATCCAAAACTTTAATTGTAAACTGGTGTTTTGCTTATTCTGACAGTCTCATACAATCTACAAGTCCTACTGAATTGTCCTTCAAATACTGACATGCGTTCTCAAGGTGCCAGTTTGATTATACGATGAAGTTTTCCCATTATCTGATATGCATCATATTTTTACAGAACTGCCCTATATCCTTATGAAGCATGAGTAATGTGAAATGCCCATTTATTGATCCTTGATTTTGCCCTATTCCGACATGCCCTGCCTTTGGAATTTTAGGTGCTACTTGCAATATCTGCTTATGATATCTGGGCAGTATCAATATCTGATGAACATTACTCATCTGCAGGTCTGAGAGATTGAGCGCAATGTCACAGAAGGAAGCCATCAGCTTGTTAAATGAGAACCAATACCATGTGCCGTAGGAATAACAAGGTGTGGAGCTGGATAAACACAGCAGGCCAAGCAGCATCAGAGGAGCAGGAACGCTGACGTTTCGGGCCTAGACCCTTCTTCAT
>JAHRHZ010000026.1:37391150-37409499 GCA_024137785.1 Ginglymostoma cirratum
GTCATTTCTGATGAAGGGTTTAGGCCTGAAACGTCAAGTTTTCCTGCTCCTATGATGCTGTTTGACCTGCTGTGTTCATCCAGCCCCATGCTTGTTATCTCGGATTCTCCAGCATCTGCAGTACCTCTTATCTCTCAACAGAACAAACTTCCTCCCCAAAAACGCCATCCTAAAATAATACCTGATGGACACCTGGCTCCCAGTGACCCTGCAAGTTCAGTGCTGAAGCCTCACTGACCTCTTCTAATCCCCTTGTGGAACACAGGAACAGGGAAAAGGCCATTTAGCCCATCCAGGCTATCCAAGGAACATTCAATACTTGATTGTGGAGAGATCAAGGACCATGCAGTTAACACGAGAACTGGACATGGAGTGGGAATGTGGCTTGCTCCAGCCTGCAGAGAGGATCGAGTCCCAGCTCATCAAGTACACTCCCCCACCCCCCAAGAACTGTGCAATATCCACCACCGTCCATCCTCCATCACGTGTAGAGCTGCTGGTGCCTCAAGAGGCTGCAGGAGTAGGTGAAGTTCTTTCTGCATTCGTGGCTTTTGAAGGGACACTCACCCATTTGCACGCATCAGTGGGGTCTCTTTCAGCCCTGTCTACGTGGGCTACAAACATTCACTTTATAATTCTTTCCAGCTCTGAAGGCTTGAAGACTTCCACAAACTTAAAAAAAAACTTTCTGTTACGTCACTCTGGGGTAAAGCACTGGAAAGTTTGGCTGGAGAGCTTGAAAGCTCTTCCAATATTCATGGAATTGGAAGAAAATAAGAAGATTTTATAAAAGCATGCAGAATTCTCCAATTAAGTTGTCCTTCAGACCTAGTTTGCCAGAAAGCATGGATCAGGTTTCCATACTGAATGTGAATACATGGAAAAGGAACAAATTCTATGGAACAAGAACTTAATCTACTTGGGTGAAAAAGTGATTCCTATCTCATATTCTTTTGAGTTCTGGCAACGGTATTATATTTAAGGTTCTTGGGTAGATTTGTAGCTCGGGTCTACAAATGTCTGCAAACCAACGAACCAGCTCAGCGAGCGAACCAACCACAGCACGGTGTTAACCTTTATAACCTTAACCCTTATATTGCTGTCAACTGTGGCAATCCTCAAGTTGACAGCTGGTCAGTTACACTTCGGCAGACTTTGTGAGTTAGAAGTTCTTCTTTTCAGAGTCTTTTATTGCTGGTTTTAGTCCACTCACAGAGAGAAAGAGAGATAAACATCTGTGCTGGCTTTCAGGTTTTTCACAGGGTTGTGTGCAAATGCTCCTTTTTCTCAGTTTTGTGCCAGACTGCAACTTTAAACAAAAGTTCTGAGTGAGCCATTCCTTTTTTCAACCCAAAGGCATTTGGCACTAACTAGTCTCACAAAAATATCAAATCCAGCTTGTCCAAGAGTTCCAATGACCGCACAGTTCCACTTTTAATCTTCAACTTGAAAAGAAACAACTGGTTAAATCTCTGTAACACAGCAGCCCAAACTTTAATTTTCCCCCAAGTTTACATTTTCAAAATAAAAATCAAACCTAGTGTTTACACCAGCCAAGCCTTTATCTATACCAAAATGCTAGCCATTACATCCTGACCTTTGGTATAGCACTGTCTGATGTTTTCTAGTAATTGAATTCTGTGCTTCAAACAGTTCTTCTTTATTACCAATCTGCAAGTTTATAAGTACGTGCATATGTTCACAGCCTCATCTGTACTGTAGAATGTTCCAGACTTATACTGCATGCAGTGCTAAAACATTTACCTCATGAACAAAGACCGTGTACGATGGGGATAATAGGAACTGCAGATGCTGAAGAATCCGAGATAACAAGGTGTGGAGCTGGATGAACACAGCAGGCCAAGCAGCATCATAGGAGCAGGAAAGCTTGACGTTTCGGGCCTAGACCCTTCTTCAGTACGATGGGGATACCTATTTGTACACTTAATAAATTAATTATAGTTAGCGATATATTACTAATTATTAAGTATGTGATTTGAAGTCAATTAATGAAATCAAAGGTTTGTGCAAGTTAAGTTTTCACTAATGCATAGTTGAGACTTAAGAGTGAGAAATTGAAATCAATATCTCTCAGACCAATTGTGTACATCATGGGGGTAACTCTGGTCTAAAATGTGAATTAAACTCAACAATAACTGATAATGCATCTTATATATGTAGAGGTAGACAGTCTTCCTCTTCTGATGTATCATCAGGTTCTGTTGTGCTGTTAAGCAGGGTATGGAGTGAAGTCTAGACACGATTGTCTGAGGGGGCAAGAGGGAGTAGCAGAAGGAGGAAATCAATGGCTATCCACAAACAAAACTTGTTGTCTTGTTGCATGACTGGCTGTGTACTGGACCAACATAGCAGTTTCTCCTAATGGCATGTAGGCTGGGCATAGCATTATCTTGAATTGCATCATGAACAATATGTTATAATTATGAGCAATGAACATACTAGCAATGGAGGGCGCCTGTTTTCACTAGTTAATATATGCATAAGAGGATCACAGGGATTTGGATCTCACTGATTCAGGATAACTGTCAAATCTCAAATTGGCATTCCAGGGACAGTTTATGTCCAATTAAAACAGCAAAAGAATGTATATTGTCTAGGGATGCTGATTGATGTTCTAATAATTCCACTCATACAGATCCTTTAACCATGGAAATGAAACAAGTTTCTAATTGCCTGAGAGCCCCACTCTCCTTTAAAACCAGAACTGCTACTGAATGCCAAGGAATTGGACAGTGACAAAAGTGAGTTGAGATGTACTTAAAATATGTTATTCCTGCAATCTATGTCTATTTAATACTGTATCTCCAAGCATCTGTTTGACACCACTTGTTTGTCCACTGTAATTATTCAAATGACTAATCTACTATTGATTAACTGAGATTAATTGATGTAGTGTGAGAGCTAAATTGGTTGTTAATGGAAATAGCAAAGGGAGAAAATTCACAGTGATATCAGAGATGAAACTATTGATGGGCCAAGAAATTAGATTTTCCCCCATGGGATTAGGATTCTAAAACTACTGACAAATAGAATTTGAAATATTAATGAATATAATAAAGTGCAATGAGGGATTTTTATTTGTAATTATATCAATATTTTAGCAGCTTCCATTCTAAATTATTACATGAACCCATATACTTTTAAAATTAACAGCAAAAATGCTGTAAGATTCTTGAGAGCAGTGCATATAAATAGGTTTGAGAGACAATTGGGGCATTTGTGGAGATAGTGCAATACGTCAAGAACATGATCAGATGCAATTGAAATCATTTTGTTCTATTTATTCACCAATAAAGTGTGGGTGTGAAAAAAATAGACATTTTTCAGCCAAGCAATGTTTTTGTCCTCATTAAATATTTTATTTGCCTTTGCTGACATTTCCTTCTTATGTTACTACAATAAGTCTAAAGTGATTTAATATTTCTTTTTTAATAGTTCGGACTTTGCCATTATGCTGTCTCTATATAGAAGACTATCTCCTAAACATTGCAGGACTTGATATTTTCTGCAGTAAGATTCTTTCTGATTAGGTGAACGCTCTGGAATGCTGAAATGTATGCAAATATTAATTAATTGAAAATATAGCCCTGCGTCAACTCTATTCAGGTTTGTTTCATAGGACTGAATGTTATAACAATACTGTGAAAAAGGGTCTCAAGAATGTATCAATCATTTTATCACTGTCACTTTATATAGATGTGAGAATTTTTTTTCTTAAAATTGTTCTCTATAATATCCATTTGAGCTTTGTCAGCCTCTTCTTTCTGGGTTTCTGGCCTTATTGTTTTCTCTGGAGCTAGCTTGGTCACTTTAGTATTAAAATATTTTTAAAACTAATTCATGTATTATCATTATTTTCTCTTCATTTCTGTAAGTCTTTTCTATTGCATCCAACATTGGTTCTTTTGAGTTACTTTTTATTGATGGATTGAGTATCACCAAGGTCCTCAGTATAATTAAATGTTTAATAATAAATGATCCCTTATGCTTAAAATGCTGGATTAAAATGGGAGAGCTTTTGTATTATCCAACAGAAATTAAAGTTAGTGATGCAATGTCCAAGCCTTGGGTGGAAATTGATACCACACACTCATAAACTTTAAATGATGTCAGTTTGATTCACCCTACATTATATCAAACAATGACTGAAGACAACGGATACTGCAAAAGCTATGAACCTTGACAACATTCCAGTGATAGTGTTGAAGACATGTGTCCTAGAATTAGAAGCACCTTTAGCCAAGCTGTTCCAGCATAGCCGCAACATTGACATCTGTCCGGCATTGTAGAAATAGCCCAGCTATGTCTTTTCTGCTAAGGGCAGACAAGTACAACATGGCTAATAGTCTTCTATCAGTTACTCTTGATCATCAATAAAGTGATGGAAGGGTTGGTTGGCAGTGCTATCAAGAGGCACTAGGTCAAATTCCTGCCCTCTGGTATTCATTTGGGTCTTCATCAAACCCACTTGGTCCCTAATCTCATTACAGACTTGATCCAAACATGGACAGAAGTGTTGAACTCGAGAGACGAAGTGAGAATGATTGCCCTTGATATCAAGAGAATTTGACGGAGTATAAGAACAAAGAAAAGAAAGAACAAAGAAAACTTACAGCCCAGGAACAGGCCCTTCGGCCCTCCAAGCCTGTGCCGATCCAAATCCACTGTCTAAACCTATCGCTCAATTCCTAAGGATCTGTATCCCTCTGCTCCCCACCTACTCATGCATCTGTCCAGACGCACCTTAAATGAATCTACCGTGCCTGCCTCTACTACCTCTGCTGGCAACGCGTTCCAGGCACCTACCACCCTCTGTGTAAAGTACTTTCCGCATGTATCCCCCTTAAACTTTTCTCCTCTCACCTTGAACGCGTGACCCCTCGTTATTGAATCCCTCACCCTGGGAAAAAGCTTATCTCTATCAACCCTGTCTATACCCTTCATGACTTTGAAGACCTCAATCAGGTCCCCCCTCAATCTCCTTTTTTCTAATGAAAACAATCCTAACCTACTCAACCTCTCTTCATAGCTAGCACCTTCCATACCAGGCGACATCCTCGTAAACCTTCTCTGTACCCTCTCCAAAGCTTCCACATCCTTTTGGTAATGTGGCGACCAGAACTGTACACAGTATTCTAAATGCGGCCGAACCAAAGTCTTGTACAATTTTAACATGACCTGCCAGCTCTTATGCTCAATACCCCGTCCGATGAAGGCAAGCATACCATATGCCTTCTTGACCACTCTATCCACCTGTGCAGCCACCTTCAGGGTACAATGGACCTGAACTCCCAGATCTCTCTGCTCATCAACTTTTCCCAAGGCTCTTCCGTTTACAGTATAGTTCGCTCTAGAATTAAACCTCCCAAAATGCATCACTTCACACTTGCCCGGATTGAACTCCATCTGCCACTTCTCCGCCCAACTCTCCAGTCTATCTATATTCTCCTGTATTCTTTGACAATCCCCTATGCTTTCTGCTACTCCCCCAATCTTCGTGTCATCTGCAAACTTACTGATCAGACCACTTATGCCCTCTTACAGATCACTTATGTATATCACAAACAACAGTGGCCCCAGCACTGATCCCTGTGGAACACCACTGGTCACCTTTCTCCATTTCGAGAAACTCCCTTCAACTACTACTCTCTGTCTCCTGTTGCTCAACCAGTTCTTTATCCACCTAGCTAGAACACCCTGCACACCATGTGACTTCACTTTCTCCATTAGTTTACGATGGGGAACCTTATCAAACGCCTTACTAAAGTCCATGTAGATGACATCTACAGCCCTTCCTTCATCTATCAACTTGGTCACTTCCTCAAAGAACTCTATTAAGTTAGTAAAGCATGATCTCCCCTGCACAAAACCATGTTGCCTATCACTGATAAGCCCATTCTTTTCCAAATATAAATAGATTCTATCCCTCAGTACCTTCTCCAGCAACTTTCCCACCACTCACGTCAGGCTTACTGGTCTGTAGTTACCTGGAATATCCCTACTATCCTTCTTGTACAGGGGGACAACATTAGCAACTCTCCAGTCCTCCGGCACTTCACCTGTGTTTAACCTGTGTTTAACCATACACTTCACCTGTGTATGATATCACGCTGAGGAAAACCAGAATTTCAAGCAAAACTAGAGTGAAATAGAGTTAGAAGTAAAATTCTCCATTGGTTGGAGTCATGCCTAGCATAAAGGAAAATAGTTTTGGCTGTTAGAAGTCAATCATCCGAGTTGCAGGAGTTCCTTAAGTCAGTGCCTTAGGCCCAACCATCTTCTATTCCATCATCAATGATTTTTCCTCCATCTTGAGATCAGAAGTCAGGGTATTCACTATTGAATTTATTATTCAACACCATTTGCAACTCTTGAGAATTGAAGGAGTCCATGTCCAAATGCAGCAAGATCTGTACAACATCCAGGTTTGGGCAGATAAGGGGAGGTGATGGCCTAGTGGTATCATTGTTAGGCTATTAGCCAAAAAACCCTAATACTGTTCTGGGGACCTGGGTTCAAATCCTACAATGGCTGATGGTGAAATTTGAATTCAATAAATATCTGACATTAGGGGCCTAATGATGTTTCACTAATGTCCGTTAGATAAGGAAACTATGACTCCACAGCAATGTCATTGACACTTAACTGCCCTCTGAGCAATCAGGGCTGGCTTGGCCAGTGACATACAGTGAAGTAATACTCATGTCACACAAATTACATGCAATGACAATCTCAAAAAAAAGAGAATTTAACCATTTCCTCTTGAAATTCAATGGCATTGCTATTGCTGAAGCATCCCAACAAACATCCTAAGAATTACTATAAATGAGAAACTGAACTGGACCAATCATATAAATACTGTAGCTAATAGAGGAGGTCAGAGGCAAGGAATTCTGAGGTGGATAGCTCAACACCTGTCTCCCCTATGCCTCTCCACTGTCTACATGGCACAAGTCAGGAGTGCGATAGCATACTTTCCATACCTAGATGTGTTCATGCCCCACAACACTCAAAAAGTTTGGTATCATCTAATAGAAAGGAGAGAACATGATTAATACCCAACTCACTATCTCCGCTATGTAGAGGCATAAACATACGCCATCTACAAGATACACTGTAACAACACAGCAAGGTTCCTTCAACAGCCCCTTTCAAACCCATGACCATTACCATCTAGAACGATAAGGGCAGCAGGTACATGGGAACACCATCTCCTGCAGATTCCCATCCAAGCCATATCTCTTTTTTACTGCATTATTAAATGTTCATTGAAAATTGAAATCTATTACCTACACAGGTTCCAACATATCTACAAACTCAAAAAAGCACGTTAACAGATTTATCAAACACTATTTCCCCTTCATAAATTAAGTGCCCTGTTATCATCTCCCATGTGCCAGAGTCTTTCTCCCACTAATATTTTTTGGAAAGCAAAATCTATCAGGACCACTGCAAGAAACAAAGAACTGAGGACGCTGGAAACCTGAAACTGAAACAGACATTTCCAGAGACAATCAGGAGGTCTAACAACATCTGACAGCAGAGTTAACGTTTCAGGTCCAGTCACCCTTCTTAGGGACTGATTATGGCTGTATAACGATGGTATAGAACATCATCACCTGTTATAAGTGACACCAGATCCATAACAATGTGGTTGCTTATTAAAGGATCTGGCAAGCCGTTCAGTTGTATTCAACTGCAAGGACAGGGACAGAAGTCACAGGCCCCAGTGCTGCACTTGGCCCAGGCCTCAGACCCCTGGCCACATTCCAAGCCCCCAACACAAGTAAAGCAACCCTTTTCCTTGCCTGAGCAGATTAGGCCCCCTAGAGTCCTGACTCTGGCTATTGGACCCTGATGTACCCTACTGTCTGGACCCTCTCTAACTATTACAAAGTCTGATAAAAGGAATGAAACTGGAAGGACTGACGGTCATTGACAATGACACACACTCCTGTCAACTTTTCAAAGTCCTCTTTACTAACATCTAAGACACCAAATTACAGACAGCTGTCCCTGACTAGTCAAGAAATGCCCTGACATAGACATTCGCATGGATGGACACCTGACAACATCCCAGACATCATCATCATATGGATATGATGTATTTGGAATCACTGAGACCTGGGTCCAGGGTCACCAAGGATGGAAACTCAACGTCCAGGGTTATTCAACTTTCAGGAAAGATAGACGGAAAGGAAAGGGACGTAAGGTGGTATTGCTGGTTAACAAGGAGATTAACATCACCTACACACTAGTAATGGAGGACATTAGCCTGAACAATAAGGAATCAGCATGTGTGGAGCTACGGACACCAAAGGGGAAAACATACTGGTGGGAGTTATGTATAGATCACCAAAAAGTAGTTGTGAATTTGGGCATGGCATCAAACAGGAAATTAGAAATGCATGCAGGAAAGGTACAGAAGTTATTACGGGTAACCTCAATCTACATATTGATTGAACTAACCAAACTGGTAGCAAAGCAATGGAGGAGGATTTCCTGTGATATACGAGGGATGGTTTCCTCAACCAATATGTTGAGGAACTAACTAGAGAGCAATCCATCCTAGACTGGCTTTGTGTAATGAGAGACGATTAATTAACAACCTTGTGGTGTGAGATTGTTTGGTAAAGAATATAAGTATATGGTAGAATCCTTCATTAAGATGGAGAGTGGCACAGTTAAATCTGAAAGTAGGGTGCTGAACTTAAAGAAAACTAACTTTGACGGCATGAGGCATGCATTGGCTAGGATAAACTGGCCAAGGATACTTAAGGGGTTGACGGTGGTTAGACAATGGTAGATATTTAAAAAAACACATGGATGAACTTCCCTGTCTGGCATAAGAGTAAAATAGCGAAGGTGGCTCAACATGGTTAACAAGGGAAATCAGAGATAGTGTTAAAGCCAAAGAGGAGGCATATAAATCGGCAAGAAAATGCAGCAAACCTGAGGATTGAGACAAAGTTAAAAACCTGCAGAGGACAAAGGGTTTAAATCGAAAGGGGAAATAGAATATGAAATTAAGCTTGCGGAAAACATAAAAACTGACTACAAAAGCTTTTATAGATATGTGAAGAGAAAAAGACTGGTGAAGTAGGTCCTTTACAGTTAGATTCAGGTGAATTCATATTGGATTACAACGAGATGGCAGATCTGTTGAACAAATACTTTGGATCTGTATTCACTAAGGAGGACACAAATATTATTTCAGAAATGCTAGGGGACAAAGGGTCAAGCATGAAAAAGGAACAGAAGGAAATCCTCATTAGTCAGGAAATGGTATTGGGGATATTGATGGGATTAAAACCCGATAAATCCCCAAGGCCTGATGCTCTGCATCCCAGAGTACTTTAAAAAATTGGCCTTAGAAACTGTGGACGCATTAATGATCATTTTCCAACATTCTATTGTCTCTGGAAGCATTCCAATAGACTGGGAGGTAGTTAATGTAACTTCATTTCTTAAAAAGAAGGGAGAGAGAAAACGAGGAATTATAGGCCAGTTAGCTTGATATCAGTGGTGGGGAAAATACGGGAGCCAATTATTAAGGATGCAATAACTGAGCATTTGGAAAGTGGTGACAGAATCGGTGCAAGTCAACATGGATTCAGGAAAGTGAAATTATGTCTGATAAAACTTCTCAAATTTTTTGAGAATGTGACCAGTGAAGTGGACAAGGGTGATGTTGCCTGCTTGAACCTTTAAAAGGCTTTTGACAAGATTCCACGCAAGAGATTATAAGGTAAGTTAAAGCTCATGGTATCAGAGATAATGTATTGATGTGGATAGAGAACTGGTTGGTATGCAGAAAGCAAAGAGTTGGAATAAGTGGGCCCTTTTCAGAGTGGCAGGCAGTGACGAGTCATAGAATCATAGGGATGCACAGTGTGAAAACAGAGCCTTCGGTTGAACTGGTCTGTGCTAACCAGATATCCTAAACAAATCTAGTCCCATTTGCCAGAATTTGGCCCGTACCCCTCTGAACTCTTCCTATTCATAAACGCAGCCAGAGACCATTTAAATGTTGTAATTGTACCAGCTTCCACCACTTCCTCTGGCAGCTCAATCCATACACGCACCACCCTCCATGTGAAAAAGTTGCACGTTTCTCCTCTCACTTTAAACCTGTGCCTTCTAGTTTTAGACTCCCCCACCCTGGGGAAAAGACCTTGACTATTCAGCCTATCCATACCCCTCATGATTTTATAAACCCCAATAAGGCTACCCCTCAGCTTCCAACTCTCCAGGAAAAATAGCCCCGGCCTATTCAACCTCTCCTCATAGCACAAACCCTCCAACCCTGGCAACAACCTTGCAAATCTTTTCTGAACCCTTTTAAGTTTCACAACATCCTTCCTATAGCAGAGAGACCAGAGTTGCGTGCAGTATTCCAAAGTGAGTATTCCAAATGAATGGGGTTGCTGCAGGGCTCAGTGCTGAGACCCCAGCTGTTCACAATATACATTAACAATTTGGATAAAGGCATTGAATGTTATATCTCCAAATTTACAGACAAACTAAGCTGGGTGGCAGTGTGTGCTGTGAAGAGGATACTAAGAGGCTGCGGGGTGACTTGGACAGACTGGCTGAGTGAGAAGATACTTGGAAAATACAATATAACATGGATAACTGTGGGGATATCCACTTTGGTCAAAAAATCAGGAAGGTAGGTTATTATCTGAATGGTGGCAGTTTAGGAGAAGGTGAGGTGCAGCGAGACCCAGATGTCAAGGTGGAACAGTCGCTGAAGGTTGGCATGCAGGTGCAGCAGGTGGTCAGGAAAGATAATGGTACGCTGGCATAATAATGAGAAAACTTGAATATTGGAGTAAAGATGTCTTGCTGTAGTTATACAGGGCTTTGGTGAGGCCACACCTTGAGTATTTTGTGCAGTTTTGGTCTCCTCGTCTGAGGAAGGGCATTCTTGCTATTGAGGGAGTCCAGCGAAGGAAGCTGCACTTGACTGATTCCCGGGATAACTGGACTGACATACAAAGAAAGATTGGGTCAACTGGGCTTGTGCTCACTGGAATTTAGAAGAATGTTGGGGGGATCTCATGGAAACATATTAAAATCCTGATGGGACTGGACAGGCTGGATGTGGGAAGAATGTTCGCAATGTTGGGGAAGTCCAGAACTAGGGGTCACCATCTAAAAATCAGGGATAAACTATCCAGGACTGAGAGGAGGAAGAATTTCTTCACTCAGAGAGTCGTGAACCTGTGGAATTCTCTCCTACAGAACTGTTGGGGCCAGTTCATTAGATATATGCAAGAGGGAGCTGGATGTGGCGCTTGCAGCTACAGGGATCAAAGGGTATGGAGAAAACGTGGGAATAGGATATTGAAATTGCATGATCAGGCATGATCATATTGTATGGTGATGCAGGCATGAAGGGCTGAATGGCCGACTGCTGCAGCTACTTTCTATGTTTCTATCATCATTCCTGGATATGTCCGGCCCCACCAAGGGAACAAATCCATCAGACATGTAAGCACAGTGCTGTTAAACAAGTGGGGGAGATTTACCCTGGGGGGTCTTCAACTTTGACTCTGGACCCCACGAGGTTACTTGGCATCAGGTCAAACATTGACAAGAAAGTCTCCTACTGATTACTGGTCACCACAAACCCCTCCTCAGCCTCAGCTTGAGAACCAGTATTGAACACCATTTCCAAGAAGGACTAAGCAGCTCCAATGACACTCAGGAAACTCAACACTATCCAGGACAAAGATACTTAATTGGCACCCCACATAACACCTTCAAAATTCAGGCCCATCAAAACTCTGAAACAGCAGGGGTGCCCCATGTGGACAGAGGAAGTGTTTCAGTGATACCCTCAAGGCTTCACTGGTGAAGTGCGGCATTCCCACAGACACCTGGGAATCGCTGGCCCAAGACCGTCCAAAGTGGAGGAGGTGCATCTGGGAAGATATCAAACACCTCAAGACTTGCCATCGGGGAGAAAGTGGAAGCCCGACAAAAATGGTGAACAGAGGTGCTGCCACACCAATGCCCCTGCCACCCCTTCACATGACCACCACCTGCCTCAAGTGCAACAGAGCCTGCGGTAACCTTATTGGTCTGTACAGCCACCTTCAGACTCTCCGTGAGAGTGGAAGAGAGTCATCCTCATCTGCGAGGGACCACCAATAATGATTCTTTGCATTGACTATTCCTTTTGACTATCATAACAAAACTTGCTCAATAACTTTATGCCATCTTTCATTTCTCCTGTTAGACAGAACTGGATCTTTTCTCTCTTGGGATTTTTATTATTTAGTGGAATGTGTATTTATTACAAGTTATGAATTAGTTTTTAAATGATTGTCATTGTGTAACCATCATTAGACTATTAAAGTAGTTTTCCAATCCACTTAAGTTGGCCCACACAGCCACATAGTTTTCTTTGTTTAGGTTAATACTATAGATTGGACAGCATCCTCAAACTCAATATAACTGTAGTCATATTCTAATTATTCCTCCGCAGAGGCACTTCTCTGACAAAAGTTATTCATTAATCTTTTCTTTTTGCACAATACTGGATCTGAAATAACTGATTCCCTTGTTATTTCTTGACGTACTGATCTAGGAAACTGCAATACAATCCAGGAACTCATCCATTACATTCATGCTGCAAATGTGGCTTCCTCCTTCTGGATGAAGTTGAATTTCCTTCCCCTTCCCAACCCCTCCGATGGTAGCTGTATTATTGTATGCATTACTAATTTCGTCACACATCCAGTAGCAGACAATAAAATGGTTGTTACATGGTCTATAAACAACTTCACTAAATATCTTCTGCCTCTCATTTCTCAGCTCCATCCAAATCCCTTCAGTATCCAGAACTAAAAATCTTTTTTTCTGATGTCTTCATCCTATCCTTCCTTAACAGGCAGTTCCTCCTCTTTTTTAATTTCACCTATCTCTCCTAAGTGTCAAAATTTCTGCAATATTGAATTCCCACCCCTTCGTTACTCTGCAACGGTGGCTCTGAAATGGTTATTATATCAAATCTATTTTGTTCTAATTGTGTTATTAAATGATCTATTTTGTTGCAAATACTTTGCACATTTCGATTTAATGTATTAATTATCACACTTTTCAATCTATTTCTTCTTAATGTCACCCTAGCCATTAATGCCCCATCATATTTGTTAAGCTCTCTGCCCCTTCAGTCTCACTTGGCTCATTTTTGTACAAATAGCTATTCTACTATTTGTCTTATAGCTTTCGAATTTACTGTTTTGTGAATTGATCCTTATTGCCAAACTTAGCGAAATGTGTTCTCCTGTACGTGGAGATAATATTCTCTTCAATGCAGTTTATATCCAGCTAGATATTTTATAAATACTGTAATGCTTCCATATTCCCCCTAGCCTATCGATAACTCTTAAAATTGAACTTTTTTAATTTGTGGGAAAAAGCAATTCATCCAGGACGAAAAGGAAAGTTTAAGGTTTAATGTTGAGGTCGGATAAAGAATAATTCAGACTAAGAATAATTAACTCATTGAGAGACAACTACAGTAGAATTTGAATGGGATTAGATCTTATGGATTGGAATTGAAGGGTGGCAGGAGAAACAATTCCTGAACAATTCATTATTTTGCTAAAAAAAAACAAAAAAAAAAGCTCAGGCACAATCAAGTTATATTCCCTCAAAGGAAAAAGTTTGGGTAAAATCTATAGCTGTCTAGATGATGAAAGGAAAAGACATAAAGACAAAGGAAATAAAGGTATGCTTCTATGATACATGTCAAATTGATACCAACCTGATTGTAGGAGCTTCAGAAGGGAATTTGAGATTAAATTAATTCATTTTGTATCCATTTGTTCAAAGCCATGCAACTTTGTAACTTTATTCTCCTGATAAGTACTTAGATGTCATACTAATGTTGAGTTTCAAGGGCGTAAGTTGAGGGTGGATGGCCTCTACTTTAATGCAAGGAGTATTATAGGGAAGACAGATGAGTGAGGGTATGGATTGACATGTGGAATTGTGATGTTGTTGCCGTCATGGAGACATGTTTGAGGGTGCAGTAGGACTGGCAACTCAACATTCTGGGGTATAGGATCTTCAGGCAGGACAGGAGGAGGTGGTGTCACATTGCTAATTAAGGAGTCAGATGCTGCTGTAAGGAGGAATAATATCTTGGAAGAATCTTCAAATGGAGCTTTGTGAGTAGAACTCAAAAATAAAAAAGGAACACTCACATTGTTAGGAGGGTATTGTAGGCTCTAAAGCAGTAAGCAGACAAAAGAAGAGCAGATATGTAGAAAATTCACTGGGGGTTTGTAAAAATAATCTTTGGGTAATTCTATTGGGGATTTCAACTTCCACAGCATTGATTAGGATGATCATGGATTAAAGGGTTTAGAAAGGGTCGATTTCTTGAAATGTATTCAGGAGAGCTTTTTATATCAACATATAAATGATCCAAAAAGGAACAGTTCAGTAGTGGCTCTGATTCTGGGGAATGAAGCTGGACAGGTGTTTGAGATGGAAGTCGGAGAGCATTTTAGTGATAGCGACCACACAACGTATGGTTTAAATTTGTGCAAGGAACTGAAGGATATTGGTAAGGTGTTTATATGAGTAATTCATATTTGTCTTCACTTTGGAGAAGAAGAATTTAGGGAAGAAGAACTGTAAGGGTTCTTGAACAGTTTGATTTAGGAAATGAGAAGGTATTAGAGATTTTGGTGGGCATAAAAGTGGACACGTCTGAATAAGTTGTATCCCAGGTTTTATTGTGGGACAAGGGAGGAAATTACAGGGGCTTTGACTCAAATGTTTAATCCTCTCTGGCCACAGAGGAGGTGCCAGAGGACTGGAGGATGGCTAATGTGGCTTCACTTTTCAAGAAGGATCGTCAAGATAAACCGGGGAATTACAGACCAGTGAGTCTCACATCAGTGGTAGGTAAACAATGAGAAAATTCTGATGGAGAGAATTAATGTCCACTTGAAGAGGTGAGGTTTGAACAGGGATAGTCAGCATAGCTTTGTCAGATCATGCCTAATAGATTTGATTAATTTTCTTTGACTAGGTGACCAGGTGTGTAGATGAGGGTATGAGGGATGATGTAGTTCATATGGATTTCTGCAAAGCCTTTGACAAGGTGTCAAATTTGAGAATGATAAAGATGTGAAAGCACATGGAACCCAGGGTAACTTGGTAAGTTGGGTCCAAAATTGGCTCAGTGACAAGAGTCAGCGTGTAGAGGCAGAAGGCTTATTGCATGACGTAGGCCGGTGTCTAGTGGCTTAACGCAGGGGTCGGTGTTGGGTTCATTCCTGTTAATGAAATACGTATAAATGATATCAGAGAAAATGTGGGGCTTGATAAGTAAGTTTGCAGGTGACATATAGATTGACTGGGTGATTAATAGTTAGGAAGAAAGTGCTAAGTTACAGGGAGATATAACAAGGTGTGGAGCTGGATGAACACAGCAGGCCAAGCAGCATCATAGGAGCAGGAAAGCTTGATGTTTCGGGCCTAGGCCCTTGGGAGATATAGACAGGTTGGTCAGATGAGCAGACCAGTGGCAGATGGAATTTAATCCTGCTAAGTGTGAAGTGATGCACTTTGGAAGAAGTGAAAAAACAAGGGAGTATTCAATGAATAGCAGGGCATTAGGAGAAAGAGGAACAGGACTTGGGTTAGACCACAGTTAGACCAAGTATTGTGGGTAGTTTTGGTCACCACACTGTGGGAAGGATGTGATTACATTGGAGGAAGTGCAGAGGAGATTCACCTGGATGTTGCCTGGGATGGAGCACTTCAGCTTTGAAGAGAGGCTGGATAAGTTTGGGTTGTTTTCTTTTGAACAGTGAAGGTTGAAGGGGTCCTGGTGTATAAGGTTATGAGAGACATGGGTAGGGTTGATAGGAAACCGCTGTTCCCCTTATTTCTACAATAACAAGGGGGCACAACTCACATTGAAAGGTAGGAGATTCAGAGGAGATTTGAGGAATTGTTTCCCATACAAAGGGTGATGGGAATCTAGAATGCATTGCCGAGGATGTTAGTTGAAGCAGGTAACAGGGATAGGGTGGGAGGGTGGGTCCAGGTGATATGTTCTTCGGCGGGTGGGTATAGCCTGACTGGGTAGAATGGCCTCTACCTGCCCAGTAGGGATTCTATGACTGTACGATTTTGTGATTCTATGAACCTCATAACTTTTAAGAAGTACTTTGATTAACAGTTGAAGTGTCATAGCAGTCAAAGGTACAGGTTAAGTGCTGTAATATGGGACAAGTGTAAACTTAGAGTAGACTTTTGTTCATGCAGGCTCTATGGGCTAAAGGGCCTTTTCCATCCTGTAGGATTCTATGATTCTAAAGACATTTCTGTGGTATTCATGCTACTGTGAACAAAGCTAAGGTGACTCAACAGAAGCATCTGTTGAGGATATTAATTCTATCTGAGAGACTCAGTTGGAATAGTGTTGCTTTTAAAAGTAACTCCAATCCAATGAGTGGAAAAAGTGAAAGATCATGTGTGTAGAAGGTAGGGCTTGAGGAACTATATGTGACACCGTGTAGGCTCTGAGAATGATCATTGTTTTACTGACTATATAAAGTTCATTTAAAGTTTAAAAGTTATTGGCCATATATTTCTATCACAATACAATTTGCCTGTTAACACATGCTCAATTCAAGTTAATTATTGGTTTAATTGTTATAGTGGAAGCTTTAGATAGCGAAATTGGTACCTTTCATCAGGTTATTTGGGGATCTATTTCTTTTCAGTTTATTGTTCTCTATGGGAGGGATTCCAGGATGTGGTCCCAGTGACAGTGACAGTGAAGGACTGGAAATAAAGGGCAGTATCTTATGACTATGGTGACATTTGTGACTGTATCAGATGGTCTTGCCTTTATTGTTCAGTGCATTGAGGAGAAGGGTTGGGATATCATGTTGCAGCTGTACAGGACATTGGTGAGGCCATTTTTGGAATATTGCATTCAATTCTCATCTCCCTGCTGTTGTTAAATTTGAAAGGGTTCAGAAATGATTTTGAGGGGCTGCAGGGTTTGTGCTATAGGGAGAGGTTGAATAGGCTACAGCTATTTTCCCTGGAGCATCGGAGGCTAAGGGGTGTCCTTATAGAGGTTTATAAAATCATGAGGGGCATGGATAGGGTAAATAGCCAAGGTCTTTCCCCAGGGTCAGTAAGTCAAAAACTAGAGGGCATAGAATTAAGATGAAAAGGGGAAGATTTAAAAGGGACCTAAGGGGTAACTTTTTCACACAGGCTGGTGGTGCATGTATGGAGTGAGCTGCCAGAGGAAGTGGTGGAGGCTAATACAATATTTAAAAGGCATCTGGATGGATATATGAATAGGAAAGGTTTAGAGGGATATGCACTAAATGCTGGCTAATGTGACTAAATTAATTTAGGATATCTGGCCAGGATTGATGAGTTGGACCAAAGGTTTCCTTGTTTCTATGTTGTACGTCTCTATGAGAATTCTAACAATGCCTATCTTGACAGTTTGGGGCAGTTTGCTGCATGTTTTATGCTTTTGCTGAGCAACAAGGTGAGGTTCTTGCTAGTGAATGGTAAGTTTGCAATAAATGAGGGTTGTAGCATGTTAAATGCCTTCTTAATAGCTCAACTCACTTTATTAAAATTGAACTTCCAGTCTTACCAAACGTGCTGAACAAGTTAGGTGTGAATTTTTCCCAACATGAGCATCACAGTGAGTATCCGGTCACTTCAGCTCACCGCTGGACACCGGGCACCGACATCTCAGGGCACGATCCGTGGGCATACCCAGCATACACAAGCACTGGCACCAGATAGCTCTAAGAACTGTTATGGCAGATCTTCTGTCTCTCTCCAGGTGGTTGGGGCTCCACTGCTGAGCCAGGTCAAGTCTTCACTAAGTCTTCACTAAGGGGCTGGCTTCAAGGTGTGCGTGTTTTTATGGGCCCTCCTCCCCAACACTGTACCTTCCAGAATGTTCTGTGGCCTTTGGCAAATGGAGACATGAGCTAGGTTCAAATCATCCAATGGGATCACGCCAAACCTCTCCACTGTTGCCATGCCAAAAGGTGTAAAATGTGCAGACTCAGGCAGTCAAGAAGCCAGAAATTCTGTTTGATATTTCTCCAAATACAGTCTTCAAGCTGGTTGTAATTGGTTCTCCCAGAACTTTTGTGACTTCATTGACCTTGGTTTCCACTGTTCTCTTTGGCTGAAAGCAGCTGGTTGTTGTTTAAGAAATAGTAGGTACTGCAGATGCTGGAGAATCCGAGATAACAAGGTGTAGAGCTGGATGAACACAGCAGGCCAAGCAGCATCATAGGAG
>JAHRHZ010000026.1:37418192-37440859 GCA_024137785.1 Ginglymostoma cirratum
GCTGTACCTACTCCCAAAGCTGTACCTACTCCCAAGTTTTTTTGGTGTGTCCTTTTGACTGTAAGATGAAAATGAACTCATGAAGCAGCACAGTCTTGCAGGAATGACTATCAGCAACTTGGCAAAATTTCAGTTTAAATCATGAGACTGCATTTAACTATTTGAAATTAAAATGTGACAATGAGTGGGTTTCATGGCATCATTTCTGCCATTGCTCTTTATGAGTTATCTTTCACAATCATGTGTTTCTCAGCTCATTGCTTAAGTGAGCACAATACTGGGCACATTGCTCAGTGAATCACAGTGAGCCAAACTGAGGTGTCCCCCACAACTGGGAAATTCCCGCTTCCAAGACTCTGGCAACATAATTAAAGCCCAGTCAGACACTGCTTCACAATCACAGAATCCCAGCACTCTTACAATATAGAAGGAGTCCATTCAGCCCATGACGCCTATATCGGCTCGCTAAATGAGCATCATTAGTTACTTCCAATCTCCTGCTTTTTCCCCATATGCAAGTATGTTATTTTTATCCAAATAACCATCCAAAGCCCCCCTTGAATGTCTCAACTGAACCTGCCTCCATCACACTTCCAAGTGGGAAGGGAGGTCAGACATCATGCTCTTGTCCCTTTGAGGAAAAGATTGTCAAGATGGCCAAGGAGATGACAATAGGCAACTGGCCCAGTAAGCTCCATTGTCCTGTATTACTCTCCAATTATCACCAGCACTAACTCATTCTTGTTCTGTACAAACTCGGATCCATCTTCTCCAACTAAGACGCTCACTTTTCTTATGCAGGCACAAGTAGCTACCAGGAAACCTCCACAAGGAAGAAATCACAGTTTGAGCACTCAGCAACATCTTCACATCTCTAACTTTATGCTAACTTGGGGCTGCTTGCCAGATAAGCAACCCAGATGTGTAAACAATCAAAAACAAAGGCCTGAACCCAGCTCAGTCATGCTGGAAGCGGGTTGCTACTGGCCTCTTGGACTCCCTGAAACATTATTCCATCATCCTATCATGAATGGTCCTCCTGGGCATTCTCCTGATCCTCAGCCTCAAGTTCATCCTCAAAGGATTATTCTCACTCATCCAGCAGCCAAGTAAATTGCAGCACTGACTGTGCCAGAGGCAGCAGTGTCCAGGACTAGGATGACAAACAGTCTTCAGATTCTAAGTCCAGGACTAAGTAAGTGCAGGGATCTCACAGTGGGGTTGGAAGAGAGGCCCGAGAGGGTGGCAAACAGAGGTGAGGTCTAGTTTAAGTGGGCAGAGAGAGGATGGGATGTGGGGCCATTGTATGAAACAATGGTTCTTCAAAGATCCATGGTGGAAATAGTATCAGGCTCCTTCCAACATGATGTTGCCACAGTTCTGGGTGCAGAATCAAGGAGTCTAGTTCTAGATCCCAGTGGTGTTAGAGATATCCTTTCTGATTCCTATTAGTTTCAGCAATTTTACCAAACTAGCCAATGTAACTTGTACCTGCTGCTATCATGCAGTAAACTACATCTTGTTGACAAGTGCTTATTCTCGCTAGTCATTTATTTTCTGTCATCATTAACTGAATTTGACCCTAACCATAATATAGGAAAGAGGATCATGGCAGCACTTTACCCCAACCACAAGTGACCAGTGATTAGTCCTAAAACATTTGGCGGATAGAAGTCCTTGGGGATGGAAGCCCAAATATGAAAACACCTCTAATCCTCCTGCTCCAAGCCTCAATGGATCCTAACAGTATTGGGCCGAGCTCCTTCCTCTAAAACAGATCACCTCCTGCCAGTTTCAAAATTGAGGGAAAATGACCTTTAACTGTCCCCAGTGTGGGAAAGAGCAGGAGGCTATCCAAGTTTAACCTGCTCCCTGTAGGATCAGCAGCAGGTCCAAATTCGGGAGGAAGCCATCTGGGGAATATTATTGGCACACCTATATGCAAAGCCAATGTTGGCAGATTGTAAAAAGTTGGCCAAATGTGTGCCAGGTTCACCCACTATAATTCTGAAAAGGCCTTGGTTAAAAATGTTTAGTCATAAATCGAGAAAGGAGTTTAATTGATGATTAGTCAGGGTAGCTTTAAAACTCTCAGTGCCATTCGTAAAACCGCCAACCTCTCTGATGTTCTCTCAGTCAAGTGATAATAAATAATGAATCTAGGAGAGAACAGTGTTGAAGATGCGTAAGCCAAGATATTCCAGCAGGAAGATAATTGCTGCAACAGCATAAACAGAAGTTGCATGGAGATAGAAAGGACTACAAATGCTTTAAGCTAGAGTCAATAAACGTGGAGCTGGGGATTTTTGAAGAAGGGTTCCAACCTGAAGCATTGATTTTCCTACTACTCAGATGCTGTCTGACCCGCTGTGCTTTCCAAGCTCCACATTTTTTGAAATAGAAGTTGCAAGTTGGGACTATGTGGAAGTCTGACTCCCTGGTAATTATCTAGGAAGTTTATACTTCTGATGGGAAATTACCTGGGATTTGAAATTCTCCAAACATGCCCCATATGTTCCCAAAACTGAACAAAAAACAAAGGCTTTGGAGGATTCCATTTAGCTTATGTTGGCAGTTCCTAGTTAAGGTGAGAGGAAATAACACCTGTTCGAACTCTTGGGTAACTATTACAGTGATGTTGACTGACCTTCCTGACTCACAACTGATCCCTCCCTCCCTCTGTTCCCCTTGTATAGCATTTGGCCAACATTGTACCCCAACCTAACTGCTGATCTTTCACCCAGCTCCCCAACAGCTCCATGGACCCAATTCCTATGATCTGTACCTGACCTGACTCGACGTGACTCCCTGACCCACCTGACTCCCAAAACTACCCACAGACTAGATGCACCTCGACCTCCCCCGTGTACTCCCCGACCACCTGCAACCCTAGGCTATATTCCACACATCTGCTATGATTCGTGTTCACCCACCTGCCATTCTACTCTCTTATCGACCAGGTGTCCTAGATCCCACCCACCCATTGAGCACCCCAAACCTTCACCTGCTGGCCACTACACTCCCTCACCCACTAACTATAATCTCACCATCTATAATGTAACTTCAGGATATTTAAACCTTGCAGTGTAACAACTGATGTTAAACAAGAGACACGGTTCCTACTCTGTTATACAAAGTCTGGGTTGCTTAAATAGATTACACTGCTTTGGCTGGAAAGGCTCCTGGCCCAGAAGGCCACAATGAAAATACCACCCACAGTGGATGTGTATCGTTTGATTGTCAGGGTCAGATAAAAGGTTCTCAAATCTGATCAGAAGATCTGTGACAAAATTAAAAACAGTGTTGGGAAATTTGCAGGAGTCAGAGAGACTGAATTTGAAAGAAGAAAATAGTTATTACCATGATGGTAATGAGCTCAGCCAAGTGGACCTCATAGAATATGAGTTCCCTGATTGGGATTGTTAATCTGGTCCAATCAGGGAGCCCAGGCTGACAGATAAGAACAGGAGTGTCTGACATCCTGTTCACTCTGAGAGCTAGCTCCCAGAGAGCTGGATCAGTGTCAAGGACTCTTCTTGAAAGGTGACTTGATGACAGGATATCTACTTCTGTGTAATATTTCAGTGGCGATGAGAGAAATGCACAGTCCTGGCCAAATTCATTCGCAACAGTCGTCTTTGAGTTAAGGGTAAATATTTCTGACATCATGCAATGATTTGGGAAGTTTGACTCGTTTGATTCTGCCATTGAAGACTGGGCCAAATATATGAAAAGAATGCATTATTTTTTCCAGACAAATAACATTGGAGCAGGTGAAAAGCAACAAGTAATTCTCCTGACAGCTTGTGGACCCACAGCATTTTCAGTTATTATGTGCCTAACTTTCCTGAGGGACTAGATACTAACACCTTTCAAGAGTTTACAGATTTAGTTAAGGAATATTATGGCTCCAAGCTTCCTCTGAGACACTATCAATTTTACTTGGCAATTTGAGAACCAGGGGGATCCATATCAGGATTTTTGACTAGGTTAAGATGACTGGCAGAGACATGTGTCTTTGGTTTAACCCTTAATGAGACTCTAAGAGGCCACTTGGTATGTGGGATTAATGATGTAACAATTCAAAAGTGCCTACCAGCTGAAGCTCAACTGGACTTCAAACAGACACTGCAACTGGGGCTTTATCATTGGAAAATGCAGCACATGGAGCGTATGAGCTGCAGGGTATTCTGATAGAAGTGGACACCCTTGCCTGTCTGACTGAGCTGGGGGAACACCACTTGAGTGAAAGCAATTGCATAGCCTCTCTCAGGACATATCCTGAACAGAGGGACTCTCAATCAGCCCACAGCAAAACCCCAAAACAAAGCCAAGCCTCGGTTAAAATTTTCTTCAAGATCCGGGCTGGCAAGCCATTGTAGTTGCTGCCTGTACGCAGATTAAGACAGCAAAGAGTTCCACCAGACCTAAATTGAGTAAGAGAACTCATAGTCCAGTTTTCAAGAGATGCACATCCTGGAAAGTCTACCTACTTCTAGATTGGAACAGTTAAATTGCTTAGCAACATCCAAATCAAAATAAACATTTCGTTAAATGGCCACCCGGTTCTAATGGAGGTCAATATCAGCATGGCCATTTCGTTAATCGCAGAACCAGTCTTTAATAAAATCGCTCTGAACTCCAACCCTTACGTTTGCCCAAGACCTTGGTGAGACTGAGAACTTATACTGGAAAACTAAGATAGTTTAGGGTACATTTTGGTACCAGTCTCTTATGAGAAGCAGCTGGTTCAGTTACCACTGATTGCAGTAAAAGGCTCAGACCCAAGCTTGGTAGGGTGACATTTGTTGAGAAATATCAGTGCCACATTTTTCGATCAGAAAATGGCTGCATGCGTAAAGCCTCACTTAAATATCTGGAAGTTTTTCAGGAAGTTCTAAGGACTATCAAAGGAGACAAGGCCACCTTGCATGATGAGCAGAAAGCAATTCTGTGACTCTACAAGGTCCAACCAGCACCATTTGCCTTATGGTTAAAAGTAGTGGCAGAAATCAGGGGGCTGGAAAGCAAAGGAATCATCAAACCAGTGCAGTTTGAAGAATGGGCAGCAGCAGTCATACTGATAGTGAAGCCTGATAGGTCAGTTCGCCTTTGTGGGCATTTTAAACAAAATGGAAACCACTTTTCGCAGCTGGATAAATACCCAGTCCCTCACGTACAGGATTTATACACAAACTGGCAAAGGACTATCCTTCACAAAGCTGGACATGAGCCAAACGTGCATGCAATTGTGGTTTGACGAGGATTCCCAGAAGTATGCTACAATTAATAGCCATTAGGATTTACACCCACATACGACCTGCCCTTTTGGGATATCATTGCAATTTTTCGTCAGACAATGGAGAACATTTTACAAGTACCATCCCAGGTCACCATTTATCTAGATGACATGCTAATAACAGGGAAGACCAATAGGAACACTTAGAGAACTTGGGCAGGGTCCTTAGACATTTTTCCCAGGAAGGTGTACACCTTAGAAGGGAAAACATGTGTTCCAGGCACCCTAAGTAACACACTTGGACTACAGAGTCTGCAAGACTGAATTACATCTGTTGAAAGATAAAGTGAGGGCCATCGAAGGTGCCCTGGCTTACACATCTGTACTGGCCCTTAGGACCTAACTTAGGCTGGTGAATTATTATGGAAAGTTCATACATAACCTGGCTTCAAGCCTGGCACTTTTGTATCAACTCTTAAAGGGCCAGCCTTTGAAATGGCTGTGTAGCCAAGCCACAGCTTTCAGGGAAATGAAGAAACAGCTGCTATTCTCTAAGGTGTTGGCACACTATGATCCAAAGCGAGACATGATGCCTCCCTGTACAGCATTGGGGTAGTATTACTTAATAGGTGACCCAATGGAGAGGAACGTCCCATAGCATATGCATCCAGGATATTGGCTAATGCAGAGTGTAAACAGGACCAGATAGAGAAAGAGGTTTAGCAGTTATATTTGGAGTCAGGAAGTTCCACCAATACCTTTATGGGTATACATTTGTAATAATAATGGACTGCAAACCCTTGCTAGGTCTACTTAAAGAGGACAAGACAGTGCCACTCATGGCTTCAGGCTGAATTCAGTGGTGGGCTCTAATACGAAGTGCGTACGATTACAAGTTGGAACACCGTCCATAAGGACAAGTGATGAATGCAGATGCATTGAGCTGCCTCCCGCAGGCAGATACACCATGGGTGGTACCACCACTGGAAGACTCTGTCATGGTTTTAAATTTTCTGGCACACATCCTGTCACAGCTGACAATGAGAGACTTTAGACACAGAAAGAGTAATCCCTGCAAAACTGAAACAGCTGGAGGCGATGGGGGAAACCCAAGTACTGTCACAACCATTGTGGACTCGGAGAGACCAGATCACGGCAGAGGATGGCATATTATTATAGGCAGCAAGAGTGATTGTCCCGAGAAAAGTTTGCTGCCAGACACTGGCGGAACCCCACCAGGGTCATCCAGGTGTTTCTAAAATGAAGATGTTGGCAAGAAGTGCTGGTGGCCAGGATTGGATGCAAACATAGCCACGTTGGTCGGGCATATCCAGAGTGCCAACAAGGACAAAAATTACCGCCAGCAGCTTCCCAGCATCCTTGGGAATGGCTGGGCAAACCCTGGACTCGGTTAGATGTCAACTGTGCAGATCCTCTCGTAGGGTCAATGTTCTTAGTCATTGTAAACACCCACTCAAAGTGGCTGAATGTGCACACAGTTCACATGTCAAACATGGGGACAATAGTAGAAAAATTACATGCCTCTTTTACAATACACGGACTCCCCAAAGTGTTGCTCACAGATAACTGGCCTCGTTTGCCAGCAGGGAATTTGAGTATTTCCTAAGGTCAAATGGGATTTGAAATATGAGGACAGCTCTATACCATCTGTCTTCCAATAGTTTGGCAGAAAGAGCAGTCAAAACTTTGAAGCCAGGATAAAAGAAACAACGTACAGCTTCACCAGATACCAATCAGCCCCGGTTCCTATTTGATTATAGCAGCAACCCTCATGCAACTATATGGATACCTCTACCAGAGTTGATAATGGGGACAAAACTCAGCACCAAGTTACAGCTGATCTTCCCAGACCTGGAAGAGAAGGTGAAACAGCTTCAAGAATGCCAATGGTGGATGTAAGACTTCACTAAACGGGAGCGATCTTTCGACCTTTTTGCTTCAGAGGAAGAAGTTTGGTGTAGGACCCACGGGAATGGCCCGTGAGTAAGAGGCATGATCGTCATGAGGTCAGATCCAGTGATGTATAAAGTTTGGGTAGGTGCAATGGTCCTGAACAAGCACATGGGCCATATGAAAGCTGCAAACTCACAAACAGTGTGGGAGTAAATCACTCCCAGCTCCTCAACAGCCTTTCTGATTGTTTCGTAACCTATGGGCTCTCCCTCTCCCGCTATTTAGTGAAGATACCTCGGAATCTGAGATGGACATAGCAGATGTCGGTACCTCAACGTCTTTGCTGCCTGAAGAAGAGAATTAATTTTTCCTGAGTGACTCCAGGTGCAAGAGGCAAGCTACTTTGCATTAAATGCCCCCCATATCTGAGGCACATTTGGAGGAACCTCACCTGGTGCTAAAATGCCCCAGGAGGATCTACAAAAAAATATTGGCCTATGTCCTCAGACTCGGGGTGGGAGTGCTGATGTAACTGTTGTAATGAGGTCAGGCAGGTGGACGTCACAGAATATGGGTTCCCTGAGTGGGGGTGTTAATCTGGTCCAATCAGGGTACTCTGGCTCACAGATAAGAACAGGAGTATCAGACATCTCAGCACTCTGAGAGCTGGCTCTGAGTGTGTAAATAAAGGGTGACTTGGCGAGGGGATACCAGCCTCTGTGGAGTTATTTCAGTTATAATGACATCAGAGGAAAGCCAATTAGCAATTGGTTGGTATTTCTTCTTTCTTACTTGTAAACTAGACATTGACTTAAATGAGAGGTCATACACTCAAATGTTTAATCTACATTTGAGAGCCAGAGTCAAATTTTAAAAAATGAGGGATCTGACAGCCAGAGTTGTGTGAGATTAGACTGTCCAAGTAACAAAGTAATATGACAGGACAAGGAGTCAAGAGGGGTGAGATATCTTGTAAGTTTTAATCTAACTGAAATTAATTAAACATGAATTAATGCACAAATGATGGATTAATTAGTGCAGAAACTATGAAGTGAAGCCAATTTTACACTTTATCATATAATTATAATCAGTGCTTACTCAATTAATCAGCTTTGGAGAAGAAAGTTATAATTAAATAAGAAGGGATAGTAACACTAAGCGTTATACATTTTTCAGAAAATTAAAATATTGATAATAAGAATTAAGTAAAATAGTTTGTTTAACCACATGATAAAAAAAAGTGACATCAGCATAAGAAAAACAGTTGTTGTCCATTTCTTCTTGGTATAAAGGCCTGAACTGCCCCCATTCACTGGCACGTCTTTCTGCTTGGCCGAGCTTGTCCTCACTTTGAACAGTTTCTCCTTTAATTCCTCTCACTTTCTTTAGGTCAAAGGGGTGGCTATGGGTGCTTACGTGGGTCCCACTTATGCATACCTCTTTGTGGAGTCCGTAGAACATTCCTTGTTCCAATCCTACTCTTGCCCCCACCAACAACTCTTTCTTCAGTGCATCAATGACATCATCAGTGCTGCTTCCTTCTCTCATTCGGAATTGAACATAAATCATCAATTTTGCTTCAAATTTCCACCCTGTCCACACCTTTACCTGGTCCATCTCCAACTCCCCCTTTCCTTCCTTGACATCTCTGTTTCCGTTTCTGGGGTTAGCTGGCCAACAGTATCCACTACAAACCCTCTGACTCCCACAGTCACCTGGACTACACATCATCATGCCCTGCTTCCTGTAAAAACTCCATCCCATTCTCCCAGTTTCTCCATTTCTGTTGCATCTGATCTGAGGATGCCACCTTTCACTGGTGGACCTCAGAAAAGCTGATCTTTTTACTCAACCAAGGATTCTCTGTTATTGTGGTTGACCTGGCCTTATCCATGTTTGACCAGTTTCCTGCACTTCTGTCATTACCCATTCCCTTCCCTCCCACAACAATGATAGGGCGCCTAACTTACCACCCAACTAGCCTCCACATAAAGTATTGAAAACTACCTCCAGCAAGATGCCATGACCAGACACATACTCCCCTCCTCTCCCTCATCAGTTTCTCTTCTGTCCTGGCCTACTATAAATAATCCCCTTGTCTGCCTACCACATACACTGCAGACACTCATGTCACTCAGCCAATGTTGTCTATCTCATATGGTGCAGGCAAACACGCTCCAATACATGGTATATTGGTGAAACCATGCAAATGCTACGATAATGGGGAATGAATAGACACTGCGCAACAATCGCAAACCAAGAATGTTCCCTCCCATTCAGAGAACACTTTAGTGGACAAGGGTGTTCAGCCTCCGATCTTCAAGATGTACAATTAAGCAGAATTGTCAAACACAAACTGATAGTCAAGTCCTGTACCCATGAAGACAGCTTCAATCGTGCTGTTGGGTTCATGTCACGTTACATATAACTGCATCACACTGTTCTGTATCTGTAAAATCTTCCTTACTGTCCTGTTTTGACACCATCACCTTGATAAATTGTTATGATCGCTCTACCTTAATTAGTTTGTGCAGTTTTGAATTATTACTTTGGTTAGACTCTCGGCGCATGACTCTTATACCTATCAGAGTTAGTAAGAACTGCCATTGCTGGAGTCAGAGTTAACACAGTGTGGAGCTGGAGGAACATTTCTTAAGAAGGATCCCGACCCGAAACATCAGCTTTCCTGCTCCTCTGATGCTGCCTGGCCTGTTGTGTTCCTTTAGCTCCATACTGTGTTAACTCTAATACCTATCATGTTATTCCAGTCATTTAGTTTGTCTCCAGCACCACCTTATTTTTAATTTCTCGTAATTATCTCTATCTCTGCCTCATTTAATCAGATTATAGGTCATCCCTTTGCTGGTTATTCACCTGTTGAACTTTACTCATTGTCCAACACTCCTGGTCACCTGCAGAGACGTATTATCTTGCACTCCATTCGCACCAGTTATATGATCTTTTGATTTCTCAGCCCTTGATCTCTTTGCCTATAACCTCTGTATCTGTGTGCTCTTCTGTCTCACTGCATCTGATAAAGGGACTATGGTCTGAAAGTTTATGACTTCAAATAAACCTTTTGGACTATAACCTCGTGTCATGTGACTTCTGACTTTGTCCACACCAGTCCAACGTCATCACCTCCACATCATACCCCTTTTATATCTCTCTTCTCTCTCTCTCTGTCTACACCTTGCCACTCACATCTCACTTGATTCTTTATCTAAAGAAGAAGAAATTTGCAGGGCTGTTACAAAAAAAATATTTTGAGTGGCATGACCTTAATTGCTCTTACAGAGAGCTATCACAGACATGAAAGGCTGAATGGCTTCCTTCTAAATATCAACCAATTGAAAAGATCCTGGCTGATCTGGTTGTAGTCTCAACTCCACTCTCCTGCCTGGGAGAGACTGTGATGCAATGCTTAAGTCTGTGAATTAATAATCCAGAATTCGAGGCTAACACTCTGAGGCTTGGGTTCAACTCCTAGCATAGAGAAATTAAAATTAAATTTTAAGAACAAACTGATCTAAAAGCAAGTCTAATATGATTATTGTCAGTTGTTGTAAAAACCCAATGGTTTGCACATGCCTATTAGGGAAGGAAATCTAACCCAGTCCAGCCCCTACGTGTGATTCCAGATCCACAGCAATGTGATTGATACTCAACTGCCCTCAGAATGGCTCAGCAAACCATTCAATTATATTAAATCTTTACAAATCCTGAATAAAGATTAAATCTGAACAGACAACACAGCATCTACACAGGCACTAGAATCAACTGCAGCAAAGTCTCCTTGCGAATCTCTGGGGTCCATGTGCCAAAGGTCATCCTCCTGAATGAATCATATCTTGCAGGCAATGTCTTAAATAACATGATCACCATTGCTGACTTTGTCCTGAATCACCAGCAGGTCAGCCCCAGAAGAGTTAACAACACAGTCAGGAAGAATTTTCTATAGGAATTCTCACCATTGTCTCTGGACACCATGAAGTCTCACAACATCAGGTTAAACACAGAACACAGAACACAGAACATAGAACAATACAGCGCAGAGCAGGCCCTTCGGCCCTCAATGTTGCGCCAACCTGTGAACCAATCTAAGTCCATCCCCCTACACTATCCCATCATCATCCATATGCTTATCCAAGGAATGTTTAAATGCCCCTAATGTGGCTGAGTTAACTACATTGGCAGGCAGGGCATTCCACGCCCTTACCACTCTCTGAGTAAAGAACCTGCCTCTGACATCTGTCTTAAATCTATCACCCCTCAATTTGCAGCTATGCCCCCTCGTACTAGCCAACATCATCATCCTAGGAAAAAGACTCTCACTGTCCACCCTATCTAATCCTCTGAGCATTTTGTAGGTCTCTATTAAATCCCCTCTTAGCCTTCTTCTCTCCAATGAGAACAGACCCAAGTCTCTCAGCCTTTCCTCATAAGACCTTCGCTCCAGACCAGGCAACATCCTGGTAAATCTCCTCTGCACCTTTTCCAATGCTTCCACATCCTTCCTGTAATGGGGCGACCAGAACTTTCCGCAGTATTCCAAGTGAGGCCGCACTAGCGTTTTGTACAGTTGCAGCATGACACCATGGCTCCAGAACTCAATCCCTCTACCAATGAAACCTAACACACCGTATGCCTTCTTAACAGCACTATCAACCTGGGTGGCAACTTTCAGGGATCTATGTACCTGGACACCAAGATCCCTCTGCACATCCACACTACCAAGAATCTTTCCATTGACCCAGTATTCTGCCTTCCTATTATTCTTCCCAAAGTGCATCACCTCACATTTATCTGCATTGAACTCCATTTGCCACCTTTCAGCCCAATTCTGCAGTTTATCCAAATCTCCCTGCAACCTGCAACATTCTTCCACACTGTCCACCACTCCACCGACTTTAGTG
The DNA here is from genome assembly GCA_024137785.1 of Ginglymostoma cirratum. Lineage (NCBI taxonomy): Eukaryota > Metazoa > Chordata > Chondrichthyes > Orectolobiformes > Ginglymostomatidae > Ginglymostoma > Ginglymostoma cirratum. The sequence goes on from JAHRHZ010000026.1 coordinate 37,430,262, forward strand.
TCATCTGCAAACTTACTAACCCATCCACCTATGTCTGCGTCCAAATCATTTATAAAAATGACAAACAGCAGTGGTCCCAAAACAGATCCTTGTGGCACACCACTAGTAACCGGATTCCAGGCTGAATATTTTCCATCAACCACCACTCTTTGCCTTCTTTCAGAAAGCCAGTTTCTAATCCAAACTGCTAAATCTCCCTCAATCCCATGCCTCTGCATTTTCTCCAATAGCCTACCATGTGGAACCTTATCAAAGGCTTTACTGAAGTCCATGTACACCACGTCAACTGCCCTACCCTCATCCACATGCTTGGTCACCTTCTCAAAAAACTCAATGAGGTTTGAGAGACACGACCTGCCCTTGACGAATCCATGTTGACTATCTGCAATCAAATTGTTGCTTGCTAGATGATTATAAATCCTATCTCTTATAATCCTTTCCAAAACTTTTCCTACAACAGATGTAAGGCTCATTGGTCTATAGTTACCTGGGTCATCTCTACCGCCCTTCTTGAACAAGAGCACAACATTTGCAATCCTCCAGTCCTCTGGTACTAAGCCTGTAGACAATGATGACTCAAAGATCAAGGCCAAAGGCTCCGTCATCTCCTCCCTAGCTTCCCAGAGAATCCTCGGAAAAATCCCATCCGGCCCAGGGGATTTATCTACCTTCACACTTTCTAGGATTGATAACACCTCCTCCTTACCAACCTCAATCCTTTCAAGTCTAATAGCCCGTATCTCAGTCTTCTCCTCTGCAATATTCTCCTTTTCCTGAGTGAAAACAGATGAGAAATATTTGTTTAGCGCCTCTCCAATCTCCACAGGGTCCACACACAACTTGCCACTTCTGTCTTTGACTGGCCCTATTCTTACCCTAGTCATCCATTTATTCCACACATACCTATAGAAAGCTTTAAGGTTCTCCTTGATTCTACCTGCTAATGACTGCTCATGTCCCCTCCTTGCTCTTCTTAACTCTCTCTTTAAATCCTTCCTAGCTAATCTGTAACTCTCCATCGCCGTATCTGAACCATTTTGTCTCAATGTCACATAAGCCTCCCTCTTCCGCTTAACAAGAGATACAATTTCTTTTGTAAACCAAGATTCCCTTACCTTATCACTTCCTCCCTGCCTGACAGGGACATACCTATCAAGGACACGCAATATGTGTTCCTTAAACCAGCTCCACATTTCGATTGTCCCCATCCCCTGCATTTTGCTACCCCATTCTATCCCTCCTAAGTCTTGCCTAATCGCATTATAATTGCCCTTCCCCCATCTATAACTCTTGCCCAGTGGCATGTTCCTATCCCTTTCCATCGCTAAACTAAACGAAACCGAATTATGGTCACTCTCTCCAAAGTGCTCACCTACCACTAAATCAAACACCTGGCCTGGTTCATTACCAAGTACCAGATCCAGTGTGGCCTCCCCTCTTGTCGGCCCTTCGACATACTGTGTCAGGAAACCCTCCTGAACACATTGGACAAAAACCGATCCATCCGACGTACGAGAGTTATAGCATTTCCAGTCAATGTTGGGGAAGTTAAAGTCTCCCATAATGACCACCTTGTTCCTTTCAGTCCTGCCCAGAATCGTTTTGCCGATCCTCTCCTCCACATGCCTGGAACTTTGCGGAGGCCTATAAAAAACTCCCAGCAGTGTGACCTCTCCTCTCCTGTTTCTGACCTCAGCCCATACCACCTCAGTAGACGAGTCCTTGTCAAAAGTTCTTTCAGCCACCGTTATACTGTCATTGACTAACAAAGCCACACCTCCCCCTCTTTTACCACCTTCCCTGATCTTTATGAAAGATCTAAACCCTGGAACCTGCAACATCCATTCCTGACCCTGTTCTATCCACGTCTCCGAAATGGCCACAACATAGAAGCCCCAGGAACCTATCCATGCTGCAAGCTTACCTACCTTATTCCGGATACTCCTGGCATTGAAGTAGACACACTTCAAACCAGCTTGCTGTCTGCCAGCACACTCCTGTGACGGTGAAATCCTGTCCATGTCCTCCCTACTCTCATCCTCCTGTGTACTGGAACTACACCCACAGGTTCCCATGCCCCTGCTGAGCTAATTTAAATCCACCCGAATAGCACTAGCAAATTTCCCACCCAGGATATTAGTACCCCTCTGGTTCAAGTGAAGACTGTCCTGTTTGTAGAGGTCCCACCTTCCCCAGAATGAGCCCTAGTTATCCATATACCTGAAACCCTCCCTCCTGCACCATCCCTGCAGCCACATGTTCAGCTGATATCTTTCCCTGTTCTTTGCCTCGCTATCACGTGGCACGGGTAACAAACTTGAGATAACAACTCTGTTTGTTCTAGCTCTCAACTTCCACCCTAGCTCCCTGAAATCCTGCCTTATGTCCCTATCCCTCTTTCTACCTATGTCATTGGTACCTATGTGGACCACAACTTGGGGCTGGTCACCCTCTCCCTTCAGGACCCCAAAGACACGATCCGAGACATCACGGACCCTGGCACCTGGGAGGCAACACACCAACCATGAGTCTCTCTCATTCCCAAAGAATGTCCTATCTGTCCCCCTAACTATGGAGTCCCCAATGACTAATGCTCTCCTCCTCTTCCCCCTTCCCTTCTGAGCAACAGGGACAGATTCTGCGCCAGAGACCTGTACCCCATGGCTTACCCCTGGTAAGTCGTCTCCCTCAACAGAATCCAAAATGGTATACCTGTTATTGAGGGGAACGGCCACAGGGGATCCCCGCACTGTCTGCCTGTTCCCTTTCCGTCCCCTGACTGTAACCTACCTACTTTTTTCCTGTACCTGAGGTGTGACTACCTCCCTGTAACTCCTCTCAATCACCCCCTTCAGCCTCCCGAATGATCCGAAGTTCATCCAGCTCCAGCTGCAGTTCCCTAACGCGGTTTCCAAGGAGCTGGAGTTGGGTGCACTTCCCGCAGATGAAGTCAGCAGGGACACTAGTGGTGACCCTTACCTCCCACATCCTACAGGAGGAGCATGCAACTGCCCTTGCATCCATTGCCATTGTTCTGAATTGTAAAAAACAGACTATTGGAAAAGAAAACACTAGTAACTTACCAAATCGGCGCTCAGACCCTTTTTGGTTAGAGGAGGAGGATGGGTGGGAGACACTGCTTTAGTACTGTTTCGGGTAAAGCAACCGCCCAAATATATTACCTCACTTACTCAACCGTCCCCTGTCTGCTCCAAACATAATGAAGGAAACTTCCTGCTTCCTATCACCTTCCATTCACACATCCTCAGCTGATGAATCAATATTCTTCCATGTCGAACACCACTTGGAAGAGGCACAGAGTGTTGCAAGGACACAGACTATTCTCTGGGACGAGTCTTTAATATTCATCACCAAGATTGGTTTGATTGTGTTAGTGCAGACCAAGCTAGCCAAGTTTTAAAATACATAGCTGCATCTGGCGACGCAAATCTCTGCGCAACCTTAGAACATAGAACATAGAACAATATAGCGCAGAACAGGCCCTTCAGCCCTCGATGTTGCGCCGCCCTGTGAACTAACTAACCTTTTTGAAGATGAAGTTCTTCCTTCACCTTAAAGATATCCTCCTTTATGTTGTGTGGTACAATGACCAAGTTTAATGGGGCAGACTTTGAACAGATCTAGCAACTCAAAATTGAATACCCATAAGGCTCTGGGGGCCATCAGCAGCAGCGGAATTGTAATCAACCACAACCCATAACCTCACATCCTGACATGATCCCACTGAATCAACCCTAGTTTCATTGAAAATTGCAAGAGGCCATGGCAGGAGCAGCACCAGTCATGCCTAAAGGTGAGGTGAAGCTACAACACAGGACTACTTCCATGTGGAAACAACATATCATAAATGGGGCTTACAATGCCATGACTAACAGATCAGTTCTAAGCTCTGTAAAACAGTCATGAATCATAGTAGACAGTCAAAAAGCTAACAGGAGGTAGAGACTCCACAAATATCCTCAATGATGAAAGATCCAGGCACATCAATGCAAAAAATAAAGATGAAACATTTCCAACAACCTTCAGCCAGAAGTCTCAAGTGCATGATCCATCTCAGCCTCCTACAGAGGTCCTAGGCATCACCAATGCCAGTCTTTGGCCAATTCGATTCACTCCACAATATATCAAGAACTGGTTGAAGGCATTGTATACTGCAAAGGTGATGGGTCCTAACAACATTCTGCCAATAGAACTGAATGCTTACACACCAGGTATAGGGCTGGATGAACACAGCAGGCCAAGCAGCATCATAGAAGCAGGAAAGCTTGATGTTTCTGGCCTAGACCTTCATCAGAAATGAGGGAGGGGAAGAGGGTTCTGAAATAAATAGGGGCAGAGGGGGAGGTGGATAGAAGATGCATAGAGGAGAAGATAGGAGGAGAGGAGACAAATATGTCAAAGAGGCGGGGATGGAGCCAGTAAAGGTGAGTGTAGGTGGGGAGGTAGGGAGGAGATAGGTCGGTCCAGGGAGGACAGACAGGTCAAGGGGCCGGGATGCGGTTAGTGGGTACGAAATGGGGGTGCGGCTTGAGGTGGGAGGAGGGGATAGGTGAGAGGAAGAACAGGTTAGGGAGGCGGGGACAAGCTGGGCTGGTTTTGGGATGTGGTAGGGGGAGGGGAGATTTTGAAGCTTGTGAAATTTTGGCCTCTTCTACATCAGGGAAACCAGGCGGAGGCTTGGGGACCGATTTGCAGAACACCTGCACTCAGTTCGCAATAAACAACTGCACCTCCCATTCCTCAGACGACATGTCCATCCTGGGCCTCCTGCAGTGCCACAGCGAAGCCACCCGAAGGCTGCAGGAACAGCGACTCATACTCAGCTTGGGAACCCTGCAGCCCAATGGTATCAATGTGGATTTCACAAGCTTCAAAATATCCCCTCCCCCTCCCACATCCCAAAACTAGCCCAGCTCGTCCCTGCCTCCCTAACTTGTTCTTCCACTCACATATCCCCTCCTCCCACCTCAAGCCGCACCCCCATTTCCTACCTACTAACCGCATCCCGCCCCCTTGACCTGTCCGTCCTCCCTGGACTGACCTATCTCCTCCCTACCTCCCCACCTACACTCATCTTTACTGGCTCCATCCCTGCCTCTTTGACTTGTCTGTCTCCTTTCCACCCATCTTCTCCTCTATCCATCTTCTATCCGCCTCCCCATCTCTCCCTATTTATTTCAGAACCCTCTTTCCCTCCCCCATTTCTGATGAAGGGTCTAGGCCCGAAACGTCAAGCTTTCCTGCTCCTATGATGCTGCTTGGCCTGCTATGTTCATCCAGCTCTACACCTTGTCATCTCGGATTGTCCGGCATCTGCAGTTCCTATTACCTCTGCTTACACACCAGAACTGGTTGTGCACCTGGTCAATATTTTCTAGTTCAATTATAACACTGACATCGACCTGACAATGTGGAAAGTATGTCATGTTGACAAAAATTAGGACAGATCCAAATTGACCAATTATAGCAACGTTAGTCTATGATTGATCATCACTGAACTGATGTTTCTGTTCTGGGTAGCACTACCCAATGGCCTTTGCAAATGGATGGCTTTCTCACTGGGGCTCAATTTGGGCTTTGCCAGGATCAATCAGCTGAAGCCCTCGTAACAAACATGAACAAAAGAGCTGAATTCCAGTGGTGAGGTGAGAGTGACAGCCCTTAACATTAAGCTCTCATTTCAATGAGCGTGAGATCAAGGAGCCTGAGCAAAATTAGAGTGAATTGCAATCACAATCGGTTGAACTCATACCTAGCAGAAAGGAAGATGGTTGTTGCTTTTAGAGGTCAATCATCACTGGGCTTCTCTGCAGGTGTTCCTCAGAGAAGTGTCATAGGTCTAGTCATCTTCAGCATCATCATAGTATCCTCATTGTGTGGAAACAGGCCATTCAGTCAAACAAGTTCACACAGAACTTCTGAAGACCATCCCAGCCAGACCCATCCCTGAACCATATCTCTGTTTCCCATAGCTAACACTCCTAACCCCACACATCACTGAAAACTATGGGCAGTTAAGCATGGCCAAGCCACCTAATCTGCACATCTTTGGACTGTGGAAGGAAACCAGAGCACCCAACGCAGATACGGGGAGAACGTGCAAACTCCACACAGACAGTCATTTGTGGCTGGAATTGAACATGGGTCCCTGGCGCCGTGAGGGAGCAGTGCCAACCATTGAGCCACCATGCCACTGTGCAGCTTAATTCCCTCCATCATAAGGTCAGAAGTGGGAAGATTTGTTGATGATTGCACAATGTTTAGCACCATTTGTGACTGCTCAGATCCTGAAGCAGTCTCTATCTGTATTGAACATGATCTGGACAGTGTTCCCAGGCTTGGACTGAAAACAGCTAGGAACATTTGCATCACATCAATGTGAGGCAATGGCCTTCTCCAACAAGAAAATCCAACTATTGTCCCTTATTTAATGGCAGTAAACCCCCAAACAATTCAAATTCTTGGGGTTACCATTGATCAGAAACTGAGCAGAACCAGCCTTACAAATACAGTGGCTATAAAAGCAGGTCAGAATTTCCAATATGTAACTACTTTCTGACTTTCCAATGCTGGTCCAGTATCTACAAGGCACAGATCAGGTGTGTAATGGAATACTCTCTATTTGCAGCTCCAGCAGGACATAAGAAGCTTGGAACTATCCATGACAGAGCAGCCCAATTGATTAATATTCCATTCACTACCCTCAACATCGATGCACAATGGGAGCTGTGCATACCATCTCCAAGATGGACTGCAGAAACTCATCAAAACTCTTTCAACATCTCCCTCCAAACCCGTAAACTGTACCACTGGAAGGACAACAGCTGCAAAGGAATACTACCATATGCAAGTTCCCCTCCAATTTACCTCTTATCTTAACTTGGAACTATATTGCTGTTCCTTACTATCATAGGATCAAGAACCCAGAAGTCCCTTTCTAACAATACTATGTGTGTATCCACACTCCAAGGATGGCAGAAGTTCAAGATGGCTGCTCATCACTATCTTCTGCAAGACAATTAAGCATCTGCAATAAATGTAGGCACAGCCAGCAATGCCATTATCTCATGAAAGAATAAAGAAAAAACATACCCATTGACTCCCTTTTTTGACATAATCTGTATAATGTTAAGTATATCCAATGGCCCTACCCACCTTCTCTTTTCTCTGGGGAAGAATGTCCCACAGACTCACAACTTGAAAAGAAAATTTTTTACATGTATCTCTAAAATGGGAGTCTCCATATTTTTAAACTTTGTCCTTGAATTCTGGTCTCTCTCACAGAAATTTTGTTTAAGCATCTTGTCAATTCCCCTCAAAGTCTTTCATCTCGCAATCTCTAAACTTCAATGGATAAATACTCAACTGTTCAATCTTTCCTCAAAAGGTAATACCTTCACCTCAGGAATCAATCGAATGAACCTTCTCTGAACTTTTAATGTAATAATGTCCTTTCTTAAATACAGAAACCAAAATTGTACATATTACTCAGATTTGGTCTCATCCAGGCCCAATAAATTACAATACAAATTCTCTATTTTTATATTCCACTCTGCTTTCGTTAATCCACAGCAGAGGAACAGAAATAGGCCATTCAGCCCACAAGCTTGCACCATCATTCAATAAGATCATAGTTGACCATCTATTTCAATGCTTTTTCCCACAGTAGTCCCATGTACCTTTACATCATTGACAGATTCCTAAACACAAACTTACCTTCAACATATTCAGTGAATGAGATTGCATGGCCTTCTGAGATAGACAATTCTAAAGATTCACAAATCTTTCAGCAAAACAGTTCTATTCTAAATTCCTTTGCTGACTCAATACATCTTCTTCATAACTTTGTTTTCTACCTATTCCTGTGTTATGAATACAATTATCAGTCACATGTTTGCTCCCTCATCAAAGTCATGGAGACTGTAAATAGTTGAAATCCCAATACTTATTCTTGTGACACTCAACTCATTATCTCTTGTGAACCCAAAAAGACCCATTTATGCTAATTCTCTATTTCAGCTTTGCTAACCAACTTGCTCTTCATGCTAAGATATTACCGCCATGAGTATGGGGTATGATAAGTTGCCGGCTGTCTTCTGGAAATACACGTACACTATATCCACAGGTTCCCCCCTCAAACTCCAAAGTATTTTGCCATGGGTAGCAGTAAGATATAGCTATAACTCCCTGACTCAGTTTTTGTGACTTTTCACTTCACCTCATACAGGAGTAGATAAAATTTCATAGTCACAATCAAACAACATCCCTGCACACTGTAGATTAACAGCAGCACTGGGAACAGTCTTTCTCCCTTTTCAGATAAAATCTGAAGGCAGGAGAACTAAATAAAATGTAAAAATAAATCTCCCAAAGACATAGAAACTGAACAAGGAAAGGGTGATTCAGATTTCGACCTTTAAGATGACTACAGGGAGAATATTCTTTAATTGTTCAAAGAAGAAATAAGCTAGCCTTTCATGAACAAAAACACAACTTGATGTGATAGCTTCCTGCTCTGAGTAAACAGCATCTGTTCCTTTCAAGCCACCAGATATATTAAAACTGTTTTGTTTATCTCCTGCCTGAGTATTAATTCCTCATTTCTTTGTGGTGAATAGACAATTGAACCTTTGTGGCTTGTATTTATTACATCCTCCACTCTAGTGACTAAAATAGATTATTACGATATCCATTTTGGTTACATTCTGAAACAAGAGCCATATTCAGGCTTCTCTAATTTTCAAGACAGTATTGGATTCAATGTTGAGAATGTATTGGTTCCATAGTAAGGCATTTGATAAGGTGCATTATAAACAATCATTGTACAAGATAAGAGATCACGCTGTTGTGTGCAGTACATTAGTTTGGATAGAATATTGACTAACTAATAGATAACAATCAGAAGAAATGAATAGTTTTCAGGTTTGCGAAGTCTAATTACTGGGGTACCGCTGGACTCAGCACTAGGGCCTCAACTATTTACCATCTATATTAATGACTTGAATGAAGGAACAAATGCACTATGGCCAGATCTACTGATGATACAAAGACAGGTCAAGTTGTGAATAGAGCACATTGGATCAAATTCTCAAGCTCTCATGTTAGGCCCAAATTGGAGAATGAAAATAGGGTGGAAATTCTATCAGACGGGCACATTCCCACCTCCAAGAGATTCTGTAAGAGCTGGAGCAATAGTGGGTCTGGTTGCCTGTCCTGCTGCAACGGACAGCCAATTTAAGCCTCATGAGGGTTAAATTAAGAGTACTCCCCCAACACCATCTGGATTGCAGGCAGCACTTGAAACATCTATTGAACCAAAAAGCTATTTATGAAATGTTCACGAGCTATAGAATCTGTGTGGGTAGAGTTGAGGAACAGCAAAGGAAAAATGACCCTGATGGGAGATAGCAATAACTGTAGATTCTGGAGTCCGAGATAATACAGTGTGGAGCTGGAGGAGCACAGCAGCCAGGTTGACGAAGTGTCCCTACCCACAACATCAACCTTCCTGCTCCTCTGATGCTGTCTGACTGCTGTGTTTGTCCAGTTCCACGTTTTTTGAATTCTGAACTTGGTGATGTGTAATGAGGCAGACTTAATAGGGAGCTGAAGGTAAAGGAACCCCTCTGGAGTAGTGACCATAATATGATCGAATTCACCCTGCTGTTTGTGAGGGAGGAGCTGGAATCAGAAGCAATAGTATTACAATTGAGTAAAGGTGACTACAAAAATTTGAAGGTGAAGCTGGCCTGAGTTGACTGGAAGGGGAGCCTAACAGGGAAGACAGTACAGCAGCAATGACAATGGTTTCTCAGGATAATTCCAGAGGCACAGCAGGAATTCATCCCAAGGAAGAAGAAAGGTATTCGGGGAGGACTAGGCAACCATAGCTGACAACAGAAGTCAGAAACAGCAGAAAAGCAAAAGAGAAAACATACGATATGGTGAAGATTCGTGGGAAGCCAAAGGATTGGGAGGCCTTTAAAAATTAGGAGAGGATAACTAAAACACACAATAAGGGCAGAGAATATAAAAAATGAAAATAATCTAGCTAGTAATATAAATCAAGAATGCAAGAGTTTTCAAAAATATCTAAAAGGTAAGAGAAAGGCAAGTGTGGATATTGGACCACTGGAAAATGAACCTGGAGTAATGGTATTGGAGAACAAATAAATGGCGAAGGAACTGAATAGGTACTTTACATCAATTTTCATTGTGCAAGACACCAGCAACATACCAGAACTTCAAGAGATCCGGGGCAGAGATGAGTGTAGTGACCATCAGTGAGGACAAGATGCTGGGGAAGCTGAAAAATCTGGAGGTGGATAAATCATCCAGACCAGATGGACTATGCCCCAGGGTTCTGAAGGAGATAGCCCAGGAAGTTATGGAGGCATTGAAAGTGATTTTTCAGAGATCCTGGAGTTAGGCAAGGCCTCAGAGGCCTACAAAATGGCTAAGGTAACATTTCTGTTTAAGAAGGAAGGGAAGCAGACGACAGGAAATTATAGATAACAAGCATGGGGCTGGATGAACACAGCAGGTCAAGCAGCATCATAGGAGCAGGAAAACTTGAC
>JAHRHZ010000026.1:37441259-37466170 GCA_024137785.1 Ginglymostoma cirratum
GTCAAGTTTTCCTGCTCCTATGATGCTGCTTGACCTGCTGTGTTCATCCAGCCCCATGCTTGTTATCTCGGATTCTCCAGCATCTGCAGTACCTTTTATCTCTGACAGGAAATTATAGACCAGTTAGCCTGACCTTTGCCATTGTTAAGACTTGAGAGCCCATTGTGAAAGATGAGATTGCAGAGCACTTGGAAGTGCATGGCAAAATAGAGTTAAGTCAACATAGCTTCAGCAAGAAGAGGTCATGCCTAGCATTTCTGTTAGAATTCTTTAAGGGGGTTACAAACAAATGAGACAAAGGAGAGCCGATAGATGTGATCTATTTGGATTTCCAAAAGACCTTTGACAAGGCGCAGCACAGGAGGCTGTTAAATAACATAGGCCCATGGTGTTAGTGGCAAGATACTGGCATGGATAGAGGATCACTTGACTGGCGGAAGGCAGGGCATTGGGATAAAGGGGTCATTTTCAGGACAGCAGCCAGAGGCTGGTCACATTGCGCAGGTGTTAATTTTGGGAGCTACAAAGGTAGGTCAACGCCCACACCCCAATAACTTAAACCAAAACACCTAGAGAAGATCGCCTCACCTCGTAATCTATTAAAGGAAGTGTGAAAAGTGGTATAACCTGTCTCTCAACTCCTATTATAAAGGAATGGTTACATGAAAGAAATCCCTGATACTCACTTCATAATCAACAAGTAACTATTTATTTATCTAACTATAACAGTAAACAAATTAACAGAACTTACTAACAAACTGAAAAATTCTCCCTTAACTGCTAACTATTCCCAAATAAAACAAAATTCTACTGGTATACTGTTCCAATAGATATAAATTCCACTTACATAAACTAAACTAATTTTTAAAAATTAAAGCGTAATCTCTTCAAATTACAGTCATGATAAGTCTTCTGCAATGATCTTTGCCTTCTCCATTGTCCTCCAGTCAGGAATGCCTTCCTCCGTTGAATTCTTGTATCAGGAATATTAGCTAAATGTGCCGTATTACCTTTATGTAGATGGTGCTTTGTCTGGGATCTTAGAGCTTTCTGTGAGAGACAGTGATTTTCTTTCTTTCGAGCTGATGGCTGTTGAGAGCTGTTCTCTTAACAGATGGCAGTTTGCTCTCACCCTAATTTTCAAATGCCCTCTTCTTTAATAACCACTGAACTACAGTGCCCCCTTGTCTGACTTCAGCAGAGATGCCCCTTTTTAATTTTATGTCCAGGTTACGTTTTGGCTGTACCCAAATGGACATAATGCAAATCTAGATTTAGATTTTATTGTCACATGTACGCAAGTATAGCTGTACAACAGTGCAGTGAAAAGTGTATAATGTTTCCTCAAATGGCACCACCTTACAAACTCAAGGTACAAAAAACGTAAGTACTAAGTAGTAAGAGAAACGGAGTTTAAAATTTAAGCATTACCTTTCATAGAATGAGTAGAAAAATATAGAAATAAGATGATAGTTAACATTAAAGTCCTTCTTAATTTAAACTCCAAAAATAAAGGAACTAAGTTAAAAGTTCAACAGTCTTTGGTGAGTCGCCTACTTAGCCAGCTGTCCAGGAGACCTCAGCAGCCTGTTCTCGACACCACCACCACAGAAACCAAGGACCTTCCTCACTGCTTGGTCTTCCCACTGCCATCACCGCTGCCTCCCCAATCTCCCTCTGGTGCCTCCAGACCAGGCAGGGCCCACTCGCAAGCCCAGAAACCACAAGATACTGCCACAAGCCGCCCAGAGACTGGGATCAAGACACTGCCACAGGCAACTTGCCAGGTCCATGCTGAGGCCAGGAAGAAATGCCAAAGAGAGAAAGAAAAGAGAAAGAAATGGGTGGAATGGACAAGTTCCAGCTGAAGCTTCCTACTCCACTCTGCATGACATTATTTCACCTTGATAGTATAAAGCCATGGTGAAAGCCAGGTTGTGTATAAACAACCTTCATTGCAGAACACAATATTAGATGGCACTAACTGAACTATCTCTAAGCATGTAGTAAGTTTGCTGTCATCAAACACTTTGAATACAGCTCACTAGGGTCCTCTTGATCAAGCTGAACTAGGACTAGTTGTTTCTTGACTTTAACTAGTTTGAGTCCTTTAGAAGAAAAAACAAAGAACTGCAGATGCTGGAAATCAGAAACAAAAACAAACTGCTGGAAAAGCTCACTAGGTCTGGCAGCATGTGTGGAGAGAAAGCAGAGTTAACGTTTCAGGTCCAGTGACCCTTCTTCGGAACTTGACACAAAATGTTAACTCTGCTTTCATGCCACAGATACTGCCAGAACTGTTGAGCTTTGCAAGCAATTTCTGTTTTTGATTTTGAGTTCTTTTAGAATTTGAAGAGTGAGATTAAGACATACGTTTATGCTCACGAGTGAGAATTGTTGACTATGAAGTACATATAAGTTCGTTATTATCTGATAACTCTTGTGTTGGAGATTTCCGTGTGGCATACCTTAATATGATGTGCTATCCATCCAGAATCATGTTGCACTGTTGTTGGCTGTAGGCAGTGTGTTTTCAATCAAGGTTCACTATTTGATGGTATAGTGACATACATTCCAGTATCAAATTTGAAATTGGTGGGATGCCCATTGACATAAAGTATCTTCTTGCTAAAATCCTAATTCTAGATAATCTAAGTCCCATTTAGGTTTTTCTCCGACTGTAGACTGCTCTATCACATTAACCCCTTTGTGCAGATTAGTCCACCTGTTTTTCATTGACAGAGTCTGACTTCATACATTGTCTGAAAGGAGATCTCCTCTAAGGATTGATTAGTGCTGTTTCCAATCTCCAGCTTTGTTCGCCATCTGTAGGCTTTCCTGACAGTTGTTTTTGACTGTAATGACTCCGAAAAAGTCTCATTAGTAATTCCAACAACAATTCTGTCTCCCATGATGCCTGACTTTAAATCACCATAGTCATATTTCCGTACAAATCTGTAGAGATCATTAATCATCTGTGGATTTCCCTGGATACTGATCTTTTCTATTAGATCTTGCTCTTTCAAAAATTTAATTTGTGTTGCAGTTGAAGAAGTTATCAAAGACGTTCAGCACTTTCAAAAGTATCTATTCCTTCTTTTACATGGGCAATAATAACCTGTATGCATTGAGTAAAATGTGTTTCAGCGAAATTTCTCACCATGACTTAACAACAATGCTTCATTAATTACCTAGTCAGCCCTTATGGCATCCCACATGTCTGATTCTATCCCCATCTTAGCACATGCTGCTCCCAGAACAACTTTGGTTACATGCCAAAAGACTGACATCATTTGTGTCCACACCATCTTCAAAAGGTCATTGTTCACCTGAACAATCACTGTCAGTCCGGAGATGCCAGAAGACCATAAGACATAGGAGTGGAAGTAAGGCCATTCGGCCCATCGAGTCCACTCCGCCATTTAATCATGGCTGATGGCCATTTCAACTCCACTTACCCGCACTCTCCCCGCAGCCCTTGATTCCTTGCGCGATCAAGAATTTATCAATCTCTGCCTTGAAGACATTCAACGTCCCGGCCTCCACTGCGCTCCGTGGCAATGAATTCCACAGGCCCACCACTCTCTGGCTGAAGAAATGTCTCCTCATTTCCGTTCTAAATTGATCCCCTCTAATTCTAAGGCTGTGCCCACGGGTCCTAGTATCCCCACCTAACAGAAACAACTTCCCAGATTCCACCCTTTTTAAGCCATGCATTATCTTGTAAGTTTCTATTAGATCTCCCCTCAACCTTCTAAACTCTCATGAATACAATCCCAGGATCCTCAGCCGTTCATCGTATGTTAGGCCTACCATTCCAGGGATCATCCGTGTGAATCTCCGCTGGACACGCTCCAGTGCCAGTATGTCCTTCCTGAGATGTGGGGTCCAAAATTGGACACAGTGTTCTAAATGGGGCCTAACTAGAGCTTTATAAAGTCTCATAAGCCCATCACTGCTTTTATATTCCAACCCTCTTGAGATAAATGACAACATTCCATTCGCTTTCTTAATCACAGACTCAACCTGCAAGTTAACCTTTAGAGAATCCTGGACTAGCACTCCCAGATCCCTTTGTACTTCGGCTTTATGAATTTTCTCACCGTTCAGAAAATAGTCCATGCCTGTATTCTTTTTTCCAAGGTGCAAGACCTCCATTTGCTCACATTGAATTTCAGCAGCCATTTCCTGGACCACTCTCCTAAACTGTCTAAATCATTCTGCACCTCCTCCGTACTACCTGCCTGTCCACCCAACTTCGTATCATCAGCAAACTTCGCCAGAATGCCCCCAGTGCCTTCATCCAGACCATTAATATATAAGGTGAACAGCTGTGACCCCAACACTGAACCCTGCGGGACACCACCTGTCACCGGTTGCCATTCTGAAAAAGAGCCTTTTATCCCAATTCTCTGCCTTCTGTCAGACAGCCAATCCTCAATCCATGCCAGTAACTCACCTTGAACACCATGGGCCCTCACCTTACTCAGCAGCCTCCCGTGAGGCACCTTATCAAAGGCCTTTTGGAAGTCTAGATAGATAACATCCACTGGGTTTCCCTGGTCTAACCTACTTGTTACCTCCTCAAAGAATTCTAACAGGTTTGTCAGACACAACCTCCCCTTACTAAATCCATGCTGACTTGTTCTAATCCGACCCTGCACTTCCAAGAATTTCGAAATCTCATCCTTAACGATAGATTCTAGAATTTTACCAACAACCGAGGTTAGGCTAATCGGCCTATAATTTTCCATCTTTTGTCTTGATCCTTTCTTAAACAAGGGGGTTACAACAGTGATTTTTCAATCTTCTGGGACTTCCCCTGACTCCAGTGACTTTTGAAAGATCACAACCAATGCCTCCGCTATTTCCTCAGCCACCTCCCCCAGAACTCTGGGATGCAGCCCATCGGGGCCAGGAGGTTTATCAATTTTTAGACCTTTTAGCTTTTCTAGCACTTTGTCTTTTGTAATGCCTACCATACTCAACTCTGCCCCCTGACTCTCCTTAATTGTTGGGATATTACTCATGTCTTCCACTGTGAAGACTGATGCAAAATACTTAAGTTCTTCAGCTATTTCCTTATCTCCCATCACTCGCCTTCTAGCATCAATTTGGAACGGCCCAATGTCTACTTTTGCCTCTCGTTTGTTTCTTATGTATTGAAAGAAACTTTTACTATCATTTCTAATATTACTGGCTAGCCTACCTTCGTATTTGATCCTCTCCTTCCTTATTTCTCTCTTTGTTATCCTCTGTTTGTTCTTGTACCCTTCCCAATCTTCTGATTTCCCAGTGCTCTTGGCCACTATATAGGCTGTCTCTTTTTCTTTGATACATTTCTTGACTTCCTTTGTCAGCCATGGTTGTCTAATCCTCCCCCGGATAATCTTTCTTTTCTTTGGGATGAACCTCTGTGTTGTGTCCTCAATTACACCCAGAAACTCCTGCCATTGTTGCTCTATTGTCTTCCACGCTAGGCTCTGCCTCCAGTCGATTTTTGTCAGTTCCTCTCTCATGCCCCTGTAATTACCCTGATTTAACTGTAACACCATTACATCCGATTTTGCCTTCTCTCTTTCAAACCGCAGACTGAACTCTACCATATTATGATCGCTGCCTCCTAAGTGTTCCCTTACTTTAAGGTCTTTTATAAAGTCTGGCTCATTACACAGCACTAAGCCCAGAATACCCTGCTCCCTTGTGGGCTCCATCACAAGCTGTTCCAAAAAGCCATCCTGTAGGCATTCCATGAATTCCCTTTCTTTGGATCCATCGGCAATATTATTCACCCAGTCCACATGCATATTGAAGTCCCCCATGATCACCGTGACCTTGCCTTTCTGACATGCCCTATCTATTTCCCGGTGCATCTTGTACCCCTGGTCCTGACCACTGTTAGGGGGTCTGTTCATAACTCCCATTGTGGTTTTTTTGCCTTTGTGGTTCCTCAACTCCACCCACACAGACTCCACATCATCTGACCCTATGTCATTCAGTGCTACTGACTTGATTTCATTCTTAACGAACAAGGCAACCCCACCCCCTCTGCCCACCTCCCTGTCTTTTCGATAAGTTGTAAATCCTTATATGCCCTATGTGGCTCATGGCCTTTGCCCCAAACTTAGTTGACAGAGGAAATATCTCTGCCCTGCTTTGTGGACAGGGGAAAATGGGCATCCTACTTTATGGCAGGGAACAGAGGTCCTGCTGGCTGGAATGGTGCAGACATGGGATGTCCTCTTTAGCCTCCACCACCCAGGACCAGCGTTGGAGGCCATGATTACACACCAAGCCAACCTGGCCTGAAGTTGCCACTTGGGTCTGTACAGTCTCTGGAGGAAAGTCTATCAGTATAGAAGGAAGGTCAACAACCTTCTCAACTCTGCCAGGATAAGTTCCACAATCTTCTCTCTGATACCTCACACGATCTCTGCTAATACATTCACCTCTCACTGAGGATGATGCTTGACTACTATTGCTATTCCCTGCAATATCTTTCCCACTCACTATTACCCACCTCAACCCCTGAATCTGTAAATCCTGCATGCCATCTGCGCTACCTGCTCACTCGCGTGGGACAACTCCCCACCTCTACCAAAGCCAGCAGCCATGCCACACATTTTCATTGCCCTTGATATCTGCCTCTCTCTCATTCCATGAGGAAACAGAACAAAATAGGGCAGAAACAGTCAAAATGGATGGTGGAATGTCTGTTATTCTGCTCCATACCCCTCATTAGGACAGGATCCTGAATTTGACCACCCCAAACAGCTGAATGACGGTGTTCAAGCCCCTGGACTGGTATCAGAGGCTGCCCTTTATTTGCTGTGCCAGGGCCCTCTGATCAAAGGCTATTTCCATTGATTTGTCTCAGGACTGCTGAAAACCATAACAAATTCCCTGGCTTTGAGTTTGTGCTAAATGGCAAGGCAAGGCAGGGATACTGTGTGCGTCAGGTAGACTCAGTGCTAGCCTAAAGCCCAAAGATACAAACTGTTCAATCCATAAACTGGTGTGTATTCTTGAGGTCAAAAGTCACACAGCACCAGGTTATGGTCCAACAGGTTTATTTGAAAACACAAGCTTTCTGAGTCTCGCCCCTTCTTCAGGTGTCAGGGAGAGAGGTGGTATCAGACACAGAATTTATAAGCAAAAGATCAAAGGATCATAGAACTGATGCGAGTGCGTTGAACAAACCCAAGATGGCTGTTAAACTTTTAATCGATTAGAAAGAATTAATATGCAAATTCAAAAATTTCTTTCAATCACTGCCTTGAGATAACTAAAGGTTTTATCAATATAACAGAGGTGACATCTCTGGTCAGACAATGCATTTCATGTGTGAGGCCTTGTTTAGAAACTGGCTGTGTATCAACTTGGAGTCAGACTGGTTTTACTTCCAAGCTAGGAATTTATAAGATGCTACATTGTCTGTCTATAAATTGCATGCTTTTTGAACAAAATAGAATGTGTCTGTGATTTAAAAGGGACCGAAGGGACAAATTTTTGATGCAGAGGGTGGTGCAAGTATGGAATGAGCTGCCAGAGGAAGTGGTGGAGGCTGGTATAATTACAATGTTTAAAAGGCATCTGGATGGGCACATCAATAGGAAGGGTTGAGAGGGAAATGGGCCAAATACTGGCAAATGGGACAATATTAATTTAGTATATCTGGCCATCAGGAATGAGTTGGACTGAAGGATCAGTTTCCATGTTGTACACCTTTATGACTCTAATAGGATAGAAGATGTAGCAAGATGCTCCTGATATTAAGATAGATCTCAGTGGAGTGTTCATCCAATTCTGCAACAAATCTCACTGTTTGCCATGTCATTGAAACCCTATAAAATTCCATACATATTAAACTTTTTCTGATTTAGTACCTAATTTGTAATTTGCTCTGTAACTTAAGAATTGCTT
This sequence comes from Ginglymostoma cirratum, assembly GCA_024137785.1. Lineage (NCBI taxonomy): Eukaryota > Metazoa > Chordata > Chondrichthyes > Orectolobiformes > Ginglymostomatidae > Ginglymostoma > Ginglymostoma cirratum. Next base: position 37,449,183 of record JAHRHZ010000026.1, read on the forward strand.
TCTCCAAGATGTGCAATTCTGTGTTCTATTTGGCCCATCTCTGCAAATAAATCTTCCTACTAATGTTATTTCTGATGTCATCTCTTTCCAATGTTTATTTTCCTTGCTCAAAAACTTTTAATTTTATAGTGCAGCAATGCTGCTGGTCTCTGATAAACTGAAGGGTAGTCCCATGTTCTTATGGTCAAAATAGAAGATTCTGTCTTTCCCAGGTAAAACGTTGGATTCCTGTTTGTGGAGTAAAAAGGAGGATTCCTGGTTTTTCCAGGCAAGTCTCATTATTTGTGGCCTAAACAGATTATTCCTGTTTCCTTAACAGCTTTCTCGTGCCCTACAACTTTAATACCAATGCCCCCTTTAGTCATGGTTTTCTCTGGCTGATCCCCATTGCCTGTGGCTATGGTAGTAGCCCCAGTTTCTTTCACAACTTTTCCTAAATGATTCCCATTGATTGCAGCCTCAACAAATGTTTCCTCCCTTTACTACTATGAATGGATAGAACGTAGAACATAGAACAGTACAGGACAGGAACAGGCCCTTTGGCCCATGATGTCCTGCAGAACATGATGCCAAATTAAACTAATCCCTTCCACTTGCCTTTGGTCCATATCCCTCCATTCTTTGCATATACAAATGCTTATCTAAAAGTTCTTTAAACTCCCCTATCGTATCTGCCTCCACCACCTCCCTGGCAGCACGTTCCAGGTTCCTCCCACACTCTGTGTAAAAAACTTGACCCTCACATTTCCTTTGAACATTCCCCCTCTCACCTAAAATGCATACACCCTCATTTTAGACATTTCAACTCTTGCAAAAAGATTCTATGCATCTCTTAATTTTATAAACTTCTATCAAGTCTCCTCTCAACCTCCACCACTCCAGAGAACACAACCTGAGTTTTTCTAGCCTCTCCTTATAGCTCATACCCCCTAATCCAGACAGCATCCTGGTAAACCCCTTCTGCATCCTCCCCAAAGCCTCCACATCCTTCCTGTAATATGGTGACCAGAATTGAATGCAATTGAATTCAAGTGTGGCCTAACCAAAGTCTTATAAAGCTGCAACATGACATCCTGACGCTTGTATCCAATTCCCTGACCAATAAAGGCAAGCATGCCATACACTTTCTTTACCACCCTATCTACTTCTGTGGCCACTGTCAGGGAGCTATGGACTTGAACCCCAAGATCCTTCTGTACATCAATGCGGTTCAGGGTCCTGCCATTAACTGTATACTTTTCCTTAACATTTGATTTCCCAAAATGCAGCACCTCACACTTACCTGGATTAAACTCCATCTACCATTCTCCGCCCATATCTGCAACTGATCTAAATCCCTCTGTATCCTTTGACAACTTTCTACACTATCCACAACTCTGCCAATCGTTGTATCATCTGCAAACTTACTAACCCACCCATCTACATTTTCATCCAAGTCATTTATATACATATCACCAATAACAGCGGTTCCAGTATGGATCCCTGCAGAACACCACCAGTCATGGATCTCCAGCCTGAAAAACACCCTTCCACCACTACCCTCTGCCTTCTACGGGTAAGCCAAATCTGAATCCACATGGCCAAGTCACCATGGATCCTATGCATCTTAATCTGGATGAGCCTACCATGTGGGACCTTGTCAAAAGCCTTACTAAAATCTATGTAGAAAGCATCTACTATTCTATCCTCATCCATCACCTTTGTCAGCCTTTACAACCTTTAATGTTAAACTTCTCTGGTTGAACCTCCACTCCAGATTGCTCTTACAGAACGTCAGCATCTGAATGAAATCCTCAGACTGACAAATATTCCAGCTTCATCGAGTTCTGAATTCCTTCCTGGAGCAATAAATCTCTTACCAGGTCTGAAATACTTTTAGCACGGACTGAAGTTTCTGTCTTCTGAATCTTGCCGCAAGATTTTCTTCTGTAGTGTTCTTGAATGTACAGTTCTTCCTGTTGCTGACTGCCCACATGAACATGATTCATAAAGTTATGTCTGAAGGAATCTTCAGACCTCCACCATTGCCAGCATGTTTTCTCAGCAATCTTCACCAATGACGCTAATGTTTTCTGAGGCTGTCTGCATTGTTGCTCACTACATAATAGGTTTGTTGCAACTGTCTACTTTTAGGGTGGCGGGGTGGGGTGGGGGGGCGGTCAACAGGACCTGCTTGATCTGATGTCGTAGAGGAAACCTCTTGCTAATCTAATGAGATGAAGTTATTGTCTCAAACAGTCTATTGCATGTTAACACTTGTAAAAAACATAGTCCATTCACAAATCTACTCACAGCCACAACCATTGTTGAATTTCAGCAGGTTCCGTTCCGTTCCGTTCCTTTCCTTTCCTTTCCTTTCCTTTTCCTTTTCCTTTCCTTTCCTTTTCCTTTCCTTTAGACAATTGCTATTCATGCCAATCTTCATGCATTGTGATATGCCCCAGTCAGCACACCCTAATTCTTAGCTTGTTTTTAAATGCATTCCAATGACACCTGGGTGCCCAATCTGTCCAATAAACACTCTCAGCCAATACAATCTAGCCAATGCATTTGGACATGCTTTACAGCAATATAGGTCTGTGTGTTTGTCTGGGAGAAAAATCAATTTAAAATCGTAAAACAGATAGAAACAGGATAGATCATTCAGTCCCTCTCAAGGCTGCTCCATTATCCAAGAAGATCATGACCTCAGTTGAGGCACATAAATAATCCATTTATTCTGACTCTTTGTCTTGTTTTAACCTACATTCTACCCATAATAATATATTCATTTTTATCATGTATAATAACCTTTTATGGGAACGCCAAAGGAAGAGAAAAGTACTAGCTAACACTCACATAAAGTCAAAAAGCAGCACTAAATAATTGTCTAGTGACATGGTAACATCCTGTAAATAAAGTGCTAGTGCCTGGTAGACTGGAACCTGTGTACTTTAATATTGACTTGGGGAGGAGAGCTGGAGTACACACGCAGTTAGCAGTGGTCATGCTTTTGGGACAGACCTCAGTGTGGTACCTATGTTCATTTAGAAGGTTATTTTAGATGCTCTGACACCTACCGCTGTTAGGTTTTCAGTGTGAAGCCTCCGACCTGAGAACTCCTAAAAGGAAAAGAAAACAAAATCATAAAGTTTCCTGGGACTGCATCAGGAACAGTTAAACAAAATTAAAACCTATCATGCGACATTGTATTTGGTGCAAAAAGCAGATTTGGTGCAAAAAGATTCATGTGACCAGGTTCTGGACAAGAAAGCTGTGATCCCTTTGGAAGGGAAGAATGAGACCTTTGGATCTCGAGTGGAGCTAAGACTAATCTGGAAAATTGTACCTTTTGGGGGAAATTGCACCTGAAAAGCTGCTGTCAGATTGAAACTGCTGGCTCATGGCTCAAAAATAAGGATATGAAATCTTCGAGGAAGTTCAGAGCATTGAAGGAGTTTGTGGCTGGAATTGACGTCACAAAGAACAAAGAACAAAGAAAATTACAGCACAGGAACAGGCCCTTCGGCCCTCCAAGCCTGCGCCGATTGAGATCCTCTATCTAAACCTGTCGTCTATTTTCTAAGGGTCTGTATCCCTTTGCTCCCTGTCCATCCATGTACCTGTCCAGATATGTCTTAAAAGACACTAACGTGTCTGCGTCTACCGCCTCCACTGGCAACGTGTTCCAGGCACCCACCACCCTCTGCGTAAAGAATGCTAAGTGGACAGCATGGCAAATTTGTGAGATTTCTCTTTGTTGCATTTGCAATTTAAAGTGTAATTTATGGCTTACATTGGCCACTACCTGACTGCTAACTCACATTTAATTCATGTTTCCTTTGGTTTGATTATCAAAATAAGAAGTTATAAAAATTAAAATTTGTCCATTGGTGCTCAATTAATTTGGTTCTTTTAGTTTATTGGTCTCCGCAGGCCATGTAATAACAGTACATATGGAGAGATGAATTATAACACGAAGGGTAAGAATTCTGATTGACATTATTTTCATTTCAATGTTTAAAGAATGTGTTCAAAAATTAATGAGTAAATGCCCTGTGTTCAAAATGACAGGAATTTAGTACAAGAACATCCAGCAGTGGTAAGGTAACAAATGGCTTCATAGATTCTACCCTTTAAAGGAGAAAGAAACTTAAAAAAACTTTTCAAACAAAATGTCATCAATAAGAGAATAAATTTTAAAATCCCAACAGATTATTGAAAATGTTATTTCATCCCCAGTTCATGGGCAAACCAATAACATTGAGAGTAACCAACAAGCACATTTTGAGCACCATTTTGAGTTTATAGTTCTTGTTCCCATGCAATCTGTGCTCTTCAGTCACAAAAGCAAAATGTAACAAAATATACATTTTGAAATAAATTCCAAGATTTACAGTTAATAAAGGGAAAAAAAAAGTTTCATCCTGATAGTCAAAGGGATCCTAAGAGTGGCAAACTGGGGAGCTGAAAAGACCTTAATATAAATGCATAGCAGACACTGGAAAGAATGAATTATGAGAAGCAGATTTAGGAGTGTATTGGTTTGGGGAAAGGCTAATGCTTAAAGAGGCAATTTCTACCTCACAGGAAGAAAAAAGCTTTTCAGTACTTTATTTGAGTAGCTTGTATTTTTGCATTAAGAAAAGCTGATATCTCGTTGAGAAGAACTTCCCATGTGTCTGTTACTAGTGGGTGTTAGCGAGCTCAGAAAGGTGTTGATAAATGTACTGCCCTTGAATAACAATTCTCCTCACAACCATTTTTACAGGGATTAAAGTTGAACTGGCAAAGCACCTGCTTGTTAGTCATTGAGGTTCCTTGACAATATGCAAATCAGGGTCCTAATATATGCTGTCTCCCCGAATTGATATTTCAGGACAAAACAAAATTAAACTCCAAATGTGCAAGGTTCAAGTCGTTGTTGTAATCGGGCTGCTGCTTTCTGAACCCTCCTTTTGTCTAAATGATCATGATATCTTCCCATTCCCTGCGACATAACTCCTCAGCAGAACTACCTTGATGCTGATTAATTGCGCTCTAGACAACAAGAAACTATGCAGGCCTACAATGTATGAGCTGCATCTTTTTGGGTGGGGCAATTTATTCATCCCATGCATTTCACCACTTAGTAAAAAACCTAAACTACTCAATCTCTCCTCCTAAAAAAGTCTTTCATTTCTGGAATTAACCCAGTGAACCTTCTTTGCACTGCCTCCAACACAATTACATCCTTCCTCAAGTAAGGGACCCAAAACTGTACACAATACTCCAGATGTAATCTCACCAAAGCCTTGCATAGTTGACATCCCTACTTTTATACTCCAGTCTTCTCGCAATAAATGCCAAAATTCTCTTTGTCCACTTTATTACCTGCTGTACCTGCACACTAACTTTCTACAACTCATGCACAAGGACATCCAGATCCCCCTGCACCAAAGTGTTTTGTCATTTCTTTCTATTTATATAATAAGTTAGCTTTTTATTCTTCTGACTGAAATGAATAACCTTCACACTTATGAATCTCAGAGTATGGCATTTACGGTTGAAAAGGAAAGCATGGTTTCCATGCTGATCCTTTCAATTCCTGTTTCCATGGATTCCTGGGACTCATCCATGGTGCATCAAATGGAAGACTCCTGGGTCAAACAGACATTCACACAAAAAAATAGCACCAGAGGTAAGTGAGTAATTTCTGGATCAGAAGCTTCAGACCAGAATAACTTGGTGAAGCTTAAATTTGAGCATTGAAAAGGACCTCGAACAGATCAAAGTTAAACAAGAACTGAAGCAGTCTAACTACCTTCAAGCTATTGCTGAGCTAAAACTTCAGCTTTTAACAGTTACACAGCATAATCAAGCATTGGGGACAGAAAAAGGAAAGCTTACAGATGATTTCCAAAAATCCAGTGTAGAGACAGCTAATGATTTCATTCAATCCATGCAACAAAGTGATATATGATACAAAAGTTAATTTCTCCTTAACGGAAATACTCAGAGCTCCAAGATCACAAAATAATTAACATAGTAAAGCTTCCTGCTGCAATTAATTAACAAATATCTTGTATTTTACAAAGACACTCTAAAGGGAAAGAACAAAAATGTGGGTTTAAGTTTGCAACAGACTATTATGGAGAAGCAAGCCCATCCTTTGTAGAGATGACCTGCAGAATGAGGATGACCTTTTGGAAAATAAAGGCTTAGAAACACTCAAGGAGGTAACCACAGATAATAAAAGCAGAAATTGCTGGAAAATGTCAGCTGGTCTGGCAGCATCTGTGGAGATAAATTAAAGTCAACATTTTGGGTCCGGTGACCGTTCATCAGAACTGGTTTCAGATGACAATGCCACACAGGAACTTCCTATAGATCCTGATCCAGAGGTCTGAATCCTTAAAGATGGTGCACTTCTACTTTATGATGAAGTTCCAGAAATGTTCATGCCTGTGGAGAATCTGCTATCCCATTTCATCCTGCACTCACAGCCAGCCCTACCCCACTCAGGAAGTGGGAACCTGGTGTCTAAGAGAACAGAGAACACGATTGGGAATTAATGCTTCAAGTGAAATAAATTTGTGGGTATGAGCAGATGTGTGGGTGGGATTAAGTGAGAGCTAACAGAAAAGGGCATGGTTAACTCAGGTCCCAGAAGAGAACTTTGTGGGGAGGAGAAGTGTAGTAAAGGGTTAATTATACCTATGCTTTGGGAATAGCTACTGAGTTTGTATATAAGTATAAGTTATGCCTTTTTGATCTTGCATTCCAGAACATGCCCTAGTTCAAATAACTTAGTACATTGTTGCATTTAATAAAACCTATTACTGCTAACAAACATTTGTATTGTCCTGAACTTGCCATAATATCCTAATGTAAACTGCCAATATTCACCATCACCCTCAGCTTATGCCCATGTCACATCCATGCCTCACAGCCACATCCATCTGTGCTCTCTGCTTAGGCAGTTACTTCGGTCATACCTCTCAGTGCTTTCTCCCTGCAGCAAAAGATATCACACAATTTGGCCAGAAGCTGAGACCTGGGGGGTTGGGGTTGCCCTCAAATGACAAATACCTGACAGCCAATTGCGATTCATATCCACCTGCTCTACTGGAAAGGTGGCCATGTTGCAGTTTTCAGGGATGAGCTGCACGATAGGCTGTGCCTCCTGAAGCACTAGCGCTCAGACTTATTAATCCTCTCTCTGTAGATCCAATGTTACAGTATGGGGGGACGTGGTTCCCACCTTCTTCTAGGTGGCTCTTGATGTCTTTTAAAAAGATGCCACTGAGAAGAATGCTGCTGGTGTTCATGCGGTTGCTGGGCTTGTTGGCAGAGATATAGTGTCTCTTCTAATCCCACAACTGAGCTGGAAGGGGAAGATTCATAAGCTGCCCCTATGCCACATTCAAGGCCAGCAACAGAGGAATGCAGCTCCAGGAAGAAAGTCCTAAACTGGAGAGGTTACTTACATGTAGTTGGCAATTGCCTGTCAACCGCTGGAAGGATGCTGTGAAAGAAAAGTACTTTGAACAGCAGTCTCCTCACATCTGTATGGAGCTCTTGATCAAAGCTTTGCCAACTTGTCAGCTTTGCTGAAGAAGCTCTTTACACTCTGAGACCCTTGAGATCTGCAGACACAATGCACTGCGGGGAATGAAAATTTCAAGACCTGAAAGGCCCTTAGCTACTCTTTTTAAACCACTTCATTTACATTTCCACATACATACAAGGGCCCCTTGCTGGACTTGGACAATGCCTCACCAGCCAACCCTTTTACAAAACTAGGAGAACCAAAAGAAAGCACAATACACTGTCCTCCCAATTTGAAGCTAATTGCTGGGAATTTTCAATCATCCATGTAACAGAACTTCCCAAATCAGAGTAGAAAATTTCTCCATTCGCTTCTTCTCAACTTATTTTTCCTTCCAAAGTTTTGTTGTCAGCCAACGTGATATTTGCATTTGGTTCCTTCATCTAAAACACGAATATAGACTTCAAATGGCTGAGGCCCCAATTCTGATCCATGTAGCACTCCACTCATTGCCACCTGCCAGCCTGAACATGACTTGTCTGCCTAACTCATCGTCCATTGATTAATATTCAACCAATGTCAATATATTACTCCTAAATGCAATAGCCTTAGCTTTTTACTACAACTACCATGTTTCCAACACATGTTTTTTGAAAATCCAAATATACCATATCCTGTTTATCAGCCCTAATATTTACATCCAAAAATTCAGGTAGACTTATGATACACCAGGAGATGGCAAGAAAATGCAGATGCTGGAGTCAGAGACAACACAGTGTGGAGCTGGAGGAACACAGCAGGCCAGGCAGCATCAGAAGAGTAGGGAAGTTGATGTTTAGGGTCGGGACCCTTCACCAGGTCAAAACATTAACTTATCAAAAACCATAAACCTTTTACCAAACCATGTTGACTTCGCCCAGATTTGTTTTGACTTTTTAAATATTCTTGTTACTAATTCCTTCACTTTCCTGTTTGAAAACCAGTAGTTCTTTATTCTTCACTCCCTCCTTTTTTGATCTGATATGCAATTTATAAACATTTTTAATATTATTAATTTTGTTTGAATTAGTGACATATGGGTTTTCTCTGTGTCTGAATTTAATAACTAACTTGTAAGCATTTCTGCAGGTGATTTATTTTAAATTATTTGTAAGCATTATTTTGACTGACCTAATGGGTTTTTGTTTACCTTAGGATGTGTTGCATATTCGCAAAGTAAACCATTATACTTTAAATGTTGGAAATGTTGAGAATTAGGGTTTTCAAAATTAGGGGAAACATACATAGCTTGAAGGGAGAGCTTTTTTTAAGTTTTATTTTATTTTGGCTAGTTCTGTGAATATATATGATCGCATATAACAATATTTCTGAGAAGGGGAGAATTTGGCAAAACTAGCTTACCTTGGAGTAAGAGAAGCATTGTGTTAAAACCTGATGATCTTACTTGAGGCTAACTACATTTAGATCAAGTGTACAATAGTGTGTGGAAGAAGCTACCAGAGTTTCCAGTCTAGGATTTAAAGTCACAGTTACCTTAAGCCTATCGAGGCATTAGGAAACCTTTGGTTTGAGTACTGTACAAGGGTACTGTACAAGTGCTTTTGGGTTTTGTACAGGAAATTTTTAATATTTTGGGATCAATAAGGTTATAATTTTACAGTGTTTAAAATAGTTGCACTTGTCTTTGTTTCTTTTGGTTAATAAACGATTGTTTTATTATTAAAACGAAATCTACCACATTGCTTGGTTAAATTTCAGTGAGAGACCACCATGTTAAAGCCACAACAAGCCAGGGTTCAGTCTGGGATCTGACTTGCCCAGTAACAACATCAGCAGGTATCGATACACTTCTTGAATCATATTGTTAGAGCTTTTACTTTTCAAGCCAGTTTGTTCACTACTAAATCTGAAAAATCTTTGTAATCACAACAAAGGTATCCATGAATTCTGTTTCCAAATCTTTTAGAGTCTTAGGTCTTGGGACCTAAGGTCTTGGGGATTTGTCAGCTTTCAATACTGTTGCATTTTTCCAGCATTGTTCTGTTGATGTGGAATGACCAAATAGTTCACTAGATACCTAGGAGTTCGCATCCAGCATCAAAGGGTTTATTGAAATTACACCAATGGGAAGAAATCGTCTGAAAACCCAGATATGTATTCACTGAACAAAGGAAAACGTACATTTTATACAGTTGTTTCATCCGCCTTTAACAATTACAAACTAATCAAGTTACTAATTAATTACATTAACTTCCAATTAAGCTAATTGTATGACTGCATGGCTAGACATGGACCCCTGGATCATGACCCCACCCCTGAGCACCAAACCATCATCATCCAACGCATCATCCTCCGACACTTCCGCCATCTACAGTCAGACCCCACCACCAAAGACATCTTTCCCTCCCCACCCTTATCTGCCTTCCGGAGGGACCACTCCCTCCGCGACTCCCTTGTCCGCGCCACACTCCCCTCCAGCCCCACCACACCCGGCACTTTTCCTTGTAACCGCAGGAAGTGCTACACCTGCCCCCACACCTCCTCCCTCACCCCAATCCCAGGCCCCAAGAAGACATTCCACATCAGGCAGAGGTTCACCTGCACATCTGCCAATGTGGTATACTGCATCCGCTGTACCCGTTGTGGCTTCCTCTACATCGGGGAAACCAAGCGGAGGCTTGGGGACCGCTTTGCAGAACACCTGCGCTCAGTTCGCAACAAACAACTGCACCTCCCAGTCGCGAACCATTTCAACTCCCCCTCCCATTCCTCAGATGACATGTCCATCCTTGGCCTCCTACAATGCCACAGTGATGCCACCCGAAGGCTGCAGGAACAGCAAATCATATTCAGCCTGGGAACCCTGCAGCCCAATGGCATCAATGTGGATTTCACAAGTTTCAAAATCTCCCCTCCCCCAACCGCATCCCAAAACCAGCCCAGCTCATCTCCACCTCCCTAACCTGTTTTTCCTCTCACCTCAAGCCACACCCCCATCTCCTATCTACTAACATGTGGCTTGACTGGCTCCATCCCCGCCTCTTCGACTTGTCTGCCTCCTCTCCACCTATCCTCTCCTCTATCCATCCTCTATCCGCCTCCCCCTCTCTCCCTATTTATTTCAGAACCCTCTTCCCCTCCCCCATTTCTGATGAAGGGTTTAGGCCCGAAACGTCAAGTTTTCCTGCTCCTATGATGCTGCTTGACCTGCTGTGTTCATCCAGCCCCATGCTTGTTATCTAGGCTTGTGGTCAAACCTGGTCCACCATTGTCTCAAGATATTTACCAGACTCTCTCATCTCCCTTCTTGGGACTTTTCACAATGGACACTATATTCAAGTACATTCCTTCCCAGATAATTGCCAGCTGCACCACATTAAATGCCAGTTAATTGGATACTTGCCTCTCACTTAAGGACTTTTAAAATTCCTTCCTAACTTCATTACAGGAAATGCAAAAGATATTGATTTTCGCTAATTGTTATAATATCACTTCCAAAAATATGGTTATACCTAATGTTAGAATTCTTTAGCTAACAAATTGTGTGCAGCTGCTTTCTTACCGTATGTACTAGACACCCCTATCTTTATCATTCACCCCACGTTCTTATGTCTGCTAGTTTCTGTATTTGTGATTCAATTCTGACTGTAACGATACTGGGGCAGCTTTCACTGTTTGAGACTGGTTTGCCCTCGTAATTTTATTTGAATCTTTTCTTCTGATGCTTTAAGTGTTTTTTTTTAATACAGTCGGTCGTACTGTAACTTGTGTTTCTTCAACATGGATTGGCTTTAATGCAAAAAAAGACTTTACAGTGCTATTTGGAGAACACAAACTTTCCTTACCTGTATTTTCTATAACATGATTCCAGCCCCAATAGTTTAAATAGCGCAGGCATTACATGATTTTCTTATAACACAAGATCGGACGAGAATGGAACTATCGCATTATATCAGAACCAACTGTATAGGTGCGTCTACAGCTACTTTAGAATGCATATCTATGATTATTTGAAGGATCTTAACTAAAACCTACAATTAGTATTGTAACAGATTGATTAAATAATTGAAGAGAGATTCACTAATTAAGTGTATTGTGAGATGTTCTTATCTATGTCTTTTGTGTAAACAACTGCAGCTGCATATTCTTTCTCAATTCTGTTACCATGGGTCTACAGAGCTGCTATTGTTCTCCTTGTGAGACTACATTAATCAACTATTTTCACAAGCTTTCTAACTACTGTCAGCCATTTTCTGCTGATAATGCCATGGGTAGCTGTCGGCTATTTTGTGCTGCTCAGTCATGGACATTCCTAACAGTTCATTCACAAATATTAATGCTTCTAAGATCCCTGCTCTCAATAAGTGGTGTGCCTCAAGGATCGGTGCTGGGTCCACTGCTTTTCATCATCTATATAAGTGATTTGGATGTGAACATAAGAGGTATGGTTAATAAGTTTGCAGATGACACCAGAATTGGAGCTGTAGTGGACAGCGAAGAAGGTTACCTCAGAGTACAACAGGGTCTTGATCAGATGGGCATTGGGCCAAGAAGTAGCAGACGGAGTTTAGTTTAAATAAATGTGAGGTGCTGCATTTTGGAAAGGCAAATCAGGGCAGAACTTATATACATAATGGTAAGGTTCTGGGGAATGTTGCTGAACAAAGAGATGTTGACGTGCTGGTTCATAGCTCCTTGAAAGTGGAGACCGAAGTAGACAGGATAGTGAAGATGTTTGGTATAAAAAAGTGTGGAGCTGGAGGAACACAGCAGACCAGGCAGCATCAAAAGAACAGGGAGATTGATGTTTCGGGTCAGGACACTTCTTCTTGGCCCTAAATGTCAACTTTCCTACTCCTCTGATGCAGTCTGACCTGCTGTGTTCCTCCAGCTCCACACTTTGTTATCTCTGAATCCAGCATCTGCAGTTCTTGCTATGTCAAATGTTTGGTTATGCTTGCCTTTATTGGTCAGTTCATTGAGTATATGGGTTGGGGGGTCATTTTGCGGCTGTACAGGACATTGATTAGGCCACTGTTCAAATACTGCATGCAGTTCTGGTCTCCCTGCCATATGAAGGACGTTGTGAAACTGGAAGGGGTTCAGGAAAGATTTACAAGGATATTTCCAGAGCTGGAGAGTTTGACCTATAGGGAGAAGCTGAGTAGGCCGGACTATTTTCCCTGGAGCATCGTAGGCGAAGGGGTGACCTTTTCGAAGCTTATAAAATAATGAGGGGCATGGATAGGTCTTTTCCCCAGGGTAGAGAAGTCCAAAACTAGAGGCTGTAGGTTTAAGGTGAGAGGGCAAAAATTTAAAAGGGACCTGAGTGGCAACTTTTTCACGCAGAGGTTGGTGCGCGTATGGAATGAGCTGCCAGAGGAAGTGGTGGAGGCTGGTACAATTACAACATTTAAAAGACATCTGGATGGGTATCTGAACAGGAAGGGTTAAGAGGGATATGGGCCAACTGCTGGCAAATGGGACTAGATTCATGTAGGATATCTGGTCAGCATGGATGGGTTGGACCGAAGGGTCTGTTCCCCATATTCTGTCTTCTTCTGTGAAGATAGTCAGCATTGTCTTTTAAAATCCCTGCCAACTCCCATTTAATTTCTCCGGTACATAATCTCTAAGGGACTGAAATTAACTTTCCTTCTTTCTTGAAAATTTACATTTTCTTTGAATATTTTGGCTAAATTATTTACATATTCTGTTCTCTGCCTATGTATCAGTGTTTTGGTCTTTCTTCACTGGTGTATAATATTCTATCGATCTTCAGGCTTACTACTCTTCCCGACAATATTGTAACCTTATTCTTTTTCTCTAAGACAGCCTCACCCTCTTTAGTTCGCTGAAGATGAATATCTCTTTTCCCATTGGAATTTTTATTTTGCGATCAACTTTAGCTTTGTTGAGAATGTGATTTTTTTAATGTGCGCCATTGCTCATGGACTATCTAACACTTCAATCTCATATCTTATCCAATTTGTACCTCATAGTTATGTAAGTGACTTTATTTAACTTTAATACTTTTGTTTCATACTTACATATGTAATTGTCAAATTCAATGTGAAATTCTATCATATTCTCAGAGGATTCCTAACTGCGAGATTACTAATTAACACTGTCTCGTTCAATAAAACAATATCTGAAGTGGCTTCTTATATGTTCAGTTTCATGACATACTGTTTCAGGAAATTATCTAGAATACATCCCATAAATTCATTCTCCAAACTTCTGTCGATTCGATTTGTCCAGTCAATATGAACATTCAAAAAATTCCCACAATTATTGTGCGACCTTTATGACAAGCTCCTCTTGGTTCTTGATTAATGTTCTGTCTGACAAAAGAAGAGGAGATCAATAAGTATAAATTATTTAAGAAAGAAAAAGGAAGATAATTGATAGATGAGATGCACTAAGAGAGGATAAAGCTCCTAGTTTGGACAGATCACAACCATGCACAGCCAACGAACTTTGGCGAAAGACAGCAAAGGAACAGATGTACGACATAAAAATATACATAAAAAATTCAAGCAAGAATAGTACAAGTGCATATGTTTCTGTATTCAACCAGGAGAGTTAAAAATATCCATGGAACTGATGGCCGGTTAATTCCAGGATTTTGGAACGTTTAATCAAAGATGCAATTATAAAACAGAAGAAAAAAATATAATAGCTTAAATAAACTTTCAGAAGGTTATCAGTAGTGGGGGTAGGCGATGGCCTAGTGGTATTATCACTAGACTATTATGCAGGAAACCCAGCTGATGTTCTGGGGACCTGGGTTTGAATCCCACCAGGGCAGATGGTGGAATTGGGTGGCTCAGTGGTTAGCACTGTAGCCTCACAGCACCAGGGACCTGGGTTTGATTCCAGCCTCAGGTGACTGCCTCTGTGGAGTTTGCACATTCTCCTTGTGTCTTCGTGGGTTTCCTCTGGTTGCTCTGGTTTCCTCCCACAGTCCAAAGATGTGCAGGCTAGGTGGATTGGCCGTGCTAAATTGTCTGTAGTGTTCAGGGGTGTGTGGGTTATAGGGGGATGGGTCTGGGTGGGATGTACCAAGGGTCAGTGTAGACTTGTTGGGCCGAAGGGCCTGTTTCCACACTGTAGGTATTCTATTCTTAAATTTAAAAAAGTCTGGAATTAAGAATCTACTGATCACCATGAAATCATTGCTGATTGTGGGAAAAACCCATCTGGTTCACTAATGTCCTTCAGGGAAGGAAATCTGTCACCCTCACCTCGTCTGGCCTGCATGTGACTCCAGACCCACAGCAATGTGGTTGACTCTCAACTGCCCTCTGAAATTGCCTAGCAAGCCATTTAGTTGTACCAATCATGACAAAGATTCAAAGAAATGGAACTAGACAAATCACCTGGCATCGACCTAGGCACCGGAAAAGACAATGGCAGAAACAGCCCTGTCGACCATGCAAAGACCTCCTCACTAACATCTGGGGTCAGTGCAAAAATTGGAAGAGCTGTCTCACAGCCTGATATAGTCATGCTCACAGAATCATACCTTACAAACAATGTCCCAGACACCACTGTCACCATATCACCATCCCTGGATGTGTCCTGTCTCTCCAGCAGGACAGACCATACAAAGGGGGGGCGGCACAGTGGTATACAGTTGGGAGGGTGTTGCTGTAGGAGTCCTCAACATTGAATCTGGACTCCATGAAGTCTCATGGCTTCAAGTTAAACATGGACAAGGAAACGTCCTGCTGATTACCACATACCGTCCTTCCTCAGCTGATGAATCAGTAATCCTCAATGTTGAACACTTAGAGGAAGCACTGAAGATGGCAAGGGCACAAAATTTACACTGAGTGTGGGATTTCAATGTCCACCAGCAAGAGTGGCTCAGCAGCAGTACGAATGATCAAGCTAGTCGGGTCCTAAAGGACATAGCTACTAGACTGAGTCTGTGGCAGGTGGTGAGGGAACCAACAAGAGGGAAAAACACACCTGACCTAATCCTTACCAATCTGCCAGCTGCAGTTGCACCTGCCCATGACAGGATCAGTAAAAGTAACCATTGTACAGTCCTTGCGGTGACGAAGTTCCGCCTTCACATTGAGAACAACCTCCATCGTGTTGTGCGGCACTATCACGGTGCTAAATGGGACAGACTTCACACAGATCTAGCAACTCAAGACTGGGTGTCCATGAGGTGCTGTGGGCCAGCAACAGCAGCAGAATTGTACTCCAGCACAATCTGTAACCTCATGGCCCGGCATATGCCCCACTCAACCATTACCATCAAGCCAGGAGATCAACCCTGGTTCAAGGGAGAGTGCAGGAGGGCATGCCAGGAGCAGTACCAGACATACCTGAAGATAAGGAATCAACCTGGTGTAGTCACCAAACAGGACTACTTGCACACCAAACAGCGAAAGCGGCAAGTGATAGACAGAGCTAAGCGATCCCAAAACCGACGGGTCAGATCTAAGATAATAGGTACTGCAGATGCTGGAGAATCCAAGATAACAAGGTGTGCTCTGCAGTCCTGCCACATCCAGCCGTGAATGGTGGTGGACAATTGAACAACTCACTGGAGGAGGAGGCTCCACAAATATCCCCATCCTCAATGATGGAAGAGACCAGCACCTCAGTGTAAAAGATAAGGCTGATGTATTCGCAGCAATCTTCAACCAGAAGTGCCGAGTGGATGATCTATCTCGGCCTCTTCCAGTGGTCCCCAGCGTTACAGATACCAGTCTTCAGCCAATTCGATTCACTCCACGTGATACCAAGAAAAGGTTGGAGACACTGGATACTGCAAAGGCTACAGGCCCTGACAACATTCTGGCTCCCCTAGCCAAGCTGTTCCAGTACAGTTACAACACCGGTATCTACCCGACAATGTAGAAAATTGCTCAAGTATGTCCTATGCACAAAAAGCAGAACAAATCCAACCCAGCCAATTACCGCCCCATCAGTCTCCTCTCGTTCATCAGTAAGGTGATGGAAGGTGTCAGTAACAGAGCTATCAAGCCGCACCTGCTCAGAAATAATCTGCTCAGTGATGCCCAGTTTGGGTTCCGCCAGGGCCACTCAGCTCCTGACTTCATTACAGCCTTGGTTCAAACATGGACAAAAGAGTTGAATTCCAGAGGTGACGTGAGAGTGACAGCCCTTGATATCAAGGCTGCATTCAACCGAGTGTGGCATCAAGAAGCCCTAGCAAAACTGGAATCAGTGGGTATCAGGGGGCAAATGCTCCGATGGTTAGAGTCATACCTGACACATAGTAAGATGGTCGTGGTTGTCGAAGGTCAATCATCTCAGCTCCAGGACATCTCTGCAGGAGTTCGAGATAACAAGCATGGGGCTGGATGAACACAGCAGGTCAAGCAGCATCATAGGAGCAGGAAAACTTGACGTTTCGGGCCTAGACCCTTCATCAGAAAGCCCTTGCCAACCCTTTCTAATGAAGGGTCTAGGCCCGAAACGTCAAGTTTTCCTG